>CAWUCO010000021.1:605000-1045000 GCA_963920705.1 Odiellus spinosus | reverse complement strand
CTTGATCAGTGTTTCTATAGTAGACTTTGCTCGTTCGCTATGAAATTTAAGCTAATAGCGAATACTCAGTTCGGATTTAGAGCCGGATACAATGTAGAAATGGCTGTAAACCGGGTATATGAAAAAGTTATTAACCACTTAGACAAAGGCAACTACGCGATTGGAATTTTTTTAAATCTCAAAAAAGCTTTTGATTGCGTTAACCACAGTACGCTACTTCGAAAACCAAATCTTATGGGGATTCGCGGGCTAAAATCCTATCTCACAGAGCGTTCATGTCAAACAAGGTGTAACAAAGTACTATCCGCCAATGGGATTATTTCAGCCGGAGTACCGCAGGGGTCAATCTTATCCCCGATTCTCTTCAATTTATACATAAACGACATAACCAATATAATCCAAGATGATAATCTAACACTATACGCGGACGATATTCTTGATCTTGAAGGAGACCCAGACCTAGAAATCCTGGCTAAGAGAGTAAACTTGCGACTTAAACTTAACATTGCGAGCTGGTTGAAGGCTAATGATCTTGAACTCAATCATGAGAAAACTTTCTACATGATTTTCACTAATATCAACAAACCAATTCCAGAAGGCATAGACATTATAATAAATGATATAAACTTAAAGAGAGTGACTGTCTACAAATACCTAGGGTTATGGTTTGACGAAAAACTGACCTTCAACCACCATGTTAACAAATTAGCGCACTCAATAGCATACAACATATATACAGTTAAGAAAACTAGAAACCATCTGAGTGAAAACATAACTCTACAGCTATACTATGCCCTAATATATTCCCGATTAATATACTGTGTATCAATCCGGGGTAACACCACGGAAAGTAATCTAAACCGACTCCACCTTCTGCAAAAGCGAATCGTGCGCACTATAGCAAAGGCGTCATATAGGAAACACAGCTACCCATTGTTTAGTGTCAAATCTTATATCTACCAAATATACGAATTGGCGTGTCTAGTTTTTATACGAAAATCAATAGTTTTAAATTTTAATCAATTCTCCTTCCCTCCATCAAAAACACATAACACAAGACAAAACTACAAATTCCACCTCTCAAAACATCAAAAAAATTAAACTTCATCTTTTGCAGAGGCGCTAAATTATACAATAATCTTAACCCAACTATAGTCACGTCGGTATCGTCCCAATTGATCGACTTTTAAGTGATCGAAACCAGTTTTTTGGATTAAATGATCGAAATATTTAGGTTAGGTTAGGTTAGGTTAGTTTTTTAACTCAATCGATCATATGAAATTCGATCATTTCGACCCAAATCGTAACGTCAATGTTTAAATTTAAAAAAGATGTAAAAAAAAATTTATGCGAAATATAGATATTAATAGTATCTGATTAATCCATTTCTCTTAATGCGAAGAATAATAATGTGGGTTAAAAGTCAGATATGACTTAGCCCCCTCCCTACAAAGAGAGTGATATGTAAACTTTGGAATTAACAACAAAAAAATTGTTATTATTCTAGAAAAAAAGATAAAGTCACTGATGTTTATGAACTTAAAAATAAACTAGGAGAGAAAGCTGCTATTTTGCCATTCGTTCATGCTCTATCAGGGTGTGATAGTACTTCAGCCTTTTACAAGAAAGAAAAGTTAGCGTTTTTGAAACTATTAAAAGGAAACACTAACTTAACCCAGGACGCTCTTTAATGGCAAAAATGCAAATAAGAAAGATCTTTTGAACGCTGGTGAAAAAATTGTCGTGAAACTGTATGGAGCCACACCCAAAACCAAAAACCTAAAAAGGTAAGGGTATCTTCTATACAAAAAAATTGCTTCTAAACAAATACTGAAGAGCAATTTTGAACTGGCATCTCTTCCCCCAACTAATGGCTCTATAGAAAGTTGAACGCGGATGAATGGGGGTGGAAATTATGCAATAATAGTTTGGATGTGGTTTGCTTTGTTAAATGCGTAATAACACGTAGAATCAAATTGCTTTTCACTTTATTATGGCTAAATCTAACGGTTTTGCCGAAAATTGCAAAAAAACTAAAAATTTCGAGATGGCGGCCATTTTTGGGGAAGTTCCACCCCCCTACAATAGGCAACTTTTTTTCCTTCGTCAGCACCATGGATAGATGTCATTTCCGTTGAGAGTTGCTTGTCTCTATTTTTCTCCGATCTTTTTACTTTTTTATTTTAAATGCACTGTACTATAAGGCGGAGAAATTGAAACTTAATGTTATTCTATGGGATTTAGATTTTTTTAAAAAGACTTGCCTTTGAGATTTATTTTCTAATGCTTCCAGATATTTTTCGGGCTTTATTTTAAGACTAATTTCATAATTTTACATCGATTAGTTTGGCCACAATCTATTCATAAAAACGGCAAAATATGAAGGAGGAGAAATTAAGTCATTAGCGTTCAATACCCATAGCCTCAAATCAAGCGCGCTCCTGGGCGTGAAATCGCGTGAAGCTATAGAAAACCTAAGCCTAATTTGTCAAATAAGGCTTAGGTTTTCTATAGCTTCACGTGATTTCACCGCTTTAATGTTTCGTCCGTTTTCATAAATAGATTGTGGGCCAACTAATTGGTGTAAAATTATGAAATTAGTCTTAAAATAAAGCTCGAATCTTAGTTCATACCACACGGAAAATCCAAGTTTTAAAAATATCTGGAAGCATTAGAAAATAAATCTGAAAGGTAAGCCACTTTCAAAAAACCAAATCCCATAGACTAACATTACGAATTTGGCCATGAGCGAAAAAAAGGGGTCAACTTCAGAATTAATTTTAAAATACTTAGACTTAACATTTTTAAATAAAACTCGAAAAGTTCAACATTCGAGCCTTGGTCTATCATTTAAAAGTGATTTTAACTGTAACAATAATACTGTAAAAATAATAAAATTAAATTTGGCAGCAGAGTGGTAAGTCGCTCTGTAAGTTGTCTCGCCTTAAAAACCTGCCAAGCCATTTTCTATGGACAAGGCTTAACACGAAGACTTGTTTTATACGTAAGTTTTTATTTGGAGAAAGGCGCTTGGTGGTTAAAACTGTATAAAATAGTGAATCGGAACTATTAACCTACCTTTTTACTGCAAAATTAAGGAGAATTACTTGCTTTTTAAGTGGATATTCAGTGTTCTTCTTGTCGTATAGCGGTTACATTCGGTATAGGATTCGAACTCGCGACAGAGAAAATCGAAACACTTTTTACGGATTTTGATCTCGTGACGGAGAAATTCGTACCACTTTTTTCGGATTCTACCACGTTTTTAGGGATTTGATTTTCGCTAGGGAAAAATCGTATCAAGTTTACCAAGTTTTCCTTGGTCTTGATCTCGCGACCGTGAAATTCCTACCACGCAATATAGCTTGTTTGTTGAGTTAGATTGGTCGATCTTGATTGGAAAATCTGCTTGCTAACGATGTCAGGTAGTCATCATGTTTGTCAAAATTGTAAGGAACAATTTAAGGGTGCTCAGAAGAAAATTCCAAAGAAATATTTCACACAAAATGTGTTGGTTTATCTAAAGAAGAAATACCATCGCTCTATAATAAAACAACTGGATTGAGCACTTACCTCTGTCTAAAGTGTGTTGAAGTGGATAGAATAAGCATGGATCTGGTATCAATCTTTGATACCCGGTCGGAAGATCAGGAATTAGATTTAGACCTAAATTTAAGTGACTCAACGAGTGAAGAGACATCGGTCAAATACCGTTTAAAGTCTAAACAGATGGGCCAAAACTGTGTTAATAATACCACTCCCGCAAAAACTGCGTTGTCTTCTCAACAGGAACAGAACTTGGTTTCTTCAATGTCTATGATAAAAGTCAAGTCAGAGGTCAAGGACATGGAAAAAGCAACAAGATCCGAAACTACTATATTGGAGCATTTGACTCTTACACTCTCAGGATTTCGTGACGAATTGATTAAAATTGCCCTAGAATTGCGAAGAACCAGTACCATTAATGAAGAGTTAATGGCTAAAGTAGACAACATTCAGTCGGAGATAGTGGACCTAAAACAACAAAATATTTCATTGAAATCAGAGCTCAGAAATTATAGTAATCGATTGCCAGTTCCCTCTTTTGTTGCTAAAAGTTATCATACCTTAAACAGTAATAAAACAGTTGAAAAAGCTATTAATAATGCGGAACAATATCCTGTCGCGAAACAAAGAGAAGATGGCGAAACTTTTCAAAAGAAAGATAGTGGTGATTCTTGGACGGATGTTGTTAAGAAAACTTCAAAGAAGCCGTTAGATGTGGTAAAGAAGAGTACGAATAAAACGCAGGGAAAGCAGCCATCCATGAAAATGGGCAACGTGAGATCCCAGGAACAGAAGAAGAAAAAACCGGTAGTGATTGGAGAATGTAAAAATTTAGATTTCGGAGTTGTTCGGGCCGAAAAAATTACGGTTATGAAGAAGTCCGCAGTATTTGCTACACGCTTTAAACCAAGCACAACAGTCGAGGATATCAAGACCATTTTGCTTGGAAACTCCGTGTTTAGGGTGCTAAATATCGTCAAATTAAAACCAAAATATGACACGTACGCGTCATTTTATGTTTCTACGAATCTTGCGGATTATCACCAGTAGTGTGGCCACAAAACATTCTTGTTACAGAATACAAAGGCCGGTTGTTTCAAGGACAAATTCTAGATAAACTTACTATAGAAGATAAGGATTTAGATATAAC
Organism: Odiellus spinosus; assembly: GCA_963920705.1. Taxonomy (NCBI): domain Eukaryota; kingdom Metazoa; phylum Arthropoda; class Arachnida; order Opiliones; family Phalangiidae; genus Odiellus; species Odiellus spinosus. The sequence continues at coordinate 1,040,304 of CAWUCO010000021.1, read as the reverse complement.
CATCAAGGAAATAAACAGAAGTGACCAAAGTGTAATCTCAAGTATTAACGAAAAGGTAACCGTTAGTGAATTTTAGCACAAATTAATGGCGTGACCTGTTGGATCGTCTTTTATTAATATGTTATTTAAAGCTCATAATGGGTAAAGACAGAAGAGACTCACTATTAAAAATTAAATATCAGAATGTATTCGGGCTAAGAACAAAATTTAATACCCTGCATTCGGGCCTAATTAACGAAGATGTTGATATTGTCTGCATAACAGAGACAAATCTGAATAGTGCTTATTTTAATTTGGACTTTATACCTCCTGATTTTGTTGGAGAGAGAGCCGATAGGTATGAGGATCCTACGGGAATGTTGAAAGGGGGCGGAGTAATAACGATTTTTAGAAAAAATTTAAAAGCTGTTCGTCGTACAGACCTTGAAATTACTAAAGAAACTGTGTGGATTGAGTTTGAGTTCTCCGGTTCTAAAAAACTCTTGCTGGGAAACCATTATTTTGCTCAAACAAGACCTAAGGATGAATTAATAGACTATTTGGCTACATTGCAGGATTTATTAAAAAGTTACTCCAATGATATAATATTCATGGGCGATTTTAATCTTCCTGGATTGGATTGGTGTATTAATAACGTCGAAGGGTGCCTATCGCGGGTTAAACCTAAGGCGACTCAAATGATTAACCTTGTAGCTGAACTAAGTCTTGTGCAGATTAACAAATACATAAATCACAAAGGCAATATATTGGATTTGGTAATAACGAATAATAACTCAGTATATGTCAAGCTGGACGAAACAAATTTGCTCCCAGTAGACAAGCATCACCCTCCACTAGAAATTGGGTTTTTATTAGATAGCAACTCGGGTTTGTCCAGAAGCTCTAAAATCCCAAATGATAATATGTCATTTAACTACAAAAAAAGGAGAATATCTAAACTTATATAACTATTTGAGATGCTATGATTGGACCCCTTTACAAGATATAACTGATGTGGACGAAGCTGTGTTGTTCTTGGAGAGAGTGATGTCTAAGGCTATTAATACTTACATCCCGAAATTTCGCAGCTTCGAAACTAGGGGTAAAAGCAAGTATCCGAGATGGTTCTCTTTAGAATTAAAGAGGACCTTGAATCGTAAAAAATACTATCATAAAAAGTTCAGAAAGAGTAATGCAATTGCTGATCTAAACAATTTTAAAGAAAATCGAAAACAGGCACAATATCTCCTTAAACGTGATCGTAAAAATTTCGGTGATTCTATAGCAACGGATATTGAGAAAGATCCTACAAAGCTTTGGGAGTTTAGTAATACCCGACTTAAAAATAAAAGTGCTAGTATTGTACTAGTAGACCATGATAAAATTATCTCCGAAACGGGCCCTTTAGCCGAAGAATTTAGAACACTTTTTTCTAGTGTAGGAAGTTTTAGTGGTACAGCCCCAGTCGGCCATCAGTCTAAATTTAAGTTTACCAGTAGGATGACTAATCCTCTGTGCGATATCAAAATATGCGATGATGACGTAATAAACGCAATCAAGAAATTGAAAGCTAAAAAGTCGGTGGGATTAGATTTCGTACCGGCGGTCATTATCAAGGGTTGCTCGTTAATATTTGTACCAATCCTTAAGTACATATATAATCTATCTTTAAGCAATGGTGTATTTCCAAGTTATTGGAAAAATGCCATCGTTATACCAATATTTAAAAAAGGCTGTAAGACTGACAAGTCCAATTATCGCCCCATCTCTCTGCTGAAAGTATTTGCTAAAATTTTTGAAATTATAATGCAAAAAATACTCAGCAGTTGGTTCAAGCCATTACTGTCAATAGACCAGCATGGGTTTTCTAGTAAGAGATCAACTTTAACAAATCTTATGACTTTTATGGACTATGGGGCTCCAAGGGTTGAAAACCAAGGGCAAGTTGACGTATTATATTTGGATTTTAGCAAGGCCTTTGATAGGATGTGCCATGGTATTCTCTTAGCCAAATTAGAAGCCTATGGGCTGGGTGGTAACAGGTTATTTTGGATTAAAAGTTATCTCTCAGATAGGCAAAATTACTTGAAGGTAAACGGTGTTTTAACCCAGACGAGCTATAAAACGAATATAGGTGTACCACAAGGCTCAGGCTTAGGTCCACTATTATACATAATATTTTCAAATGATATTTACAGCGAAATTAACGAAATTAATGATATAACGAGAAAAAAGGATTTGCGGATGATAATAAATTGTTTAGGTCTATTGTAAGTGTCAATGATTGTGTGAGTCTAAATTTAGCCCTAAATGAAGTAAATGATTGGAGTATTAAGAACTGTATTCCCCTTAATAAATTAAAAACTATTGTGGTAACGTCTACCCGTAAGTTTAATGTTATTAAGTATCCATATAAATTGGGAAGTGACAGTATAAAACGGGAAGAGTATATTAGAGATCTGGGCATAATATTTGATAAAAAACTATACTTTGGGTGGTTTATTTCCATTAGATCGAAAAATGTCTGATCGAATTCGATCAAATTTTGTTTCAAATGATCGAATCGAATTCGATCAAATTTATTTTATTCTCGTTTTAACTTTTGTGGCATTTGATCGATGTCCATTGGATCGAATTACAATTGATCGAAGTAGTAGTATTTAAAATACTATTGTAGTAGAACTAAATCCTTTAGGGATTATTCTCATTAGATCGAACCTAAAATGATCGAACTAATTAAGTAGTTTTTTTTTGTACAAAAAAATACTTAAGCCTAAGCTTGGCTATGTTTGGTTGGGTTACGTTGGGTTAGGTTAGGTTAGGTTAGGTCCAATGGAAGGGAAGCGTAAACGGGCAGGGCTTCAAGTCTTAGAAGTTTACTCCTAAAATTGATTTCGATCAGGAAGCATTCGTACAAATGACACTTCGATCAAATGATATTCGATCAATTGAGACTACCTTTAAAACCAAATAATTTCGATCATATGACCTTCGATCATTTGAGACAGCGTTCGATCATTTGGGATTCGATCAAATCGACCCCAATCCTTTGGGTTGCATGTTAAAAAATTAAAAGCACAGTGCGTTTCCAGACTGTATGTAATATTAAAAATTGATAAGTTAATTAATTCCGCAACATTATATAAACAACTATACGTGTCAATTATTAGAGCTAAAATTGAATATTGTTCTTCTATCTGGGCAAGCTGTAGTTATTACATTAAAATTCCAACAGAGCGTATCCAGAGGAAATTTTGTTATCTTTATGCTCGCAGCTTTATCAAAACGAAAGAATTAAGTTATGTGAAGGCTTTGAATGTATGCAAAATGGACACGATATTTAATCGCCTGGATTTCAATGACGTCATGTTTGTCTATAAATTGATAAATAATTATCTCTGCTGTTCTGATCTCGTATCTTGTTTAAAATTTAGAATTCCTGGGAAAGATATTTTCTATATTAAGGATCAAAAGTCTATAAATCCAATAACGCGAATTCAAGTGAAATGTAATAAAATCAATAGAAATGACAAAATGAAACTTGATCTGTTTATTTCAAGGTTTGTTGAATTTAAAAGTAGCCTTAAAAGTAGTCTTAGAACAATTGATATATACAATAAATAAAAATTATGTAAATAAATAAAAATTTTGTAAATCAAGGACTCCTGTAGGTGTGGAATATACGTATACTGGTTGTATTTTTAATTTCTAATTTGATTTTAAATATTTTAAATTTTTAATTTCTAATTTGATTTTAAATATTTTAAATTTTTAATTTCTAATTTGATTTTAAATATTTTAAATTTTTAATTTCTAATTTGATTTTAAATATTTTAAATATGTATGGTTGACGATGGTGAATATAATTTGGTTGACGATGGTAAATATAATTTAGTTGACGATGGTAAATATAAATTGTAATTTTAATATTTATTGAAACTTTTACGTTTAATTTTAAGATTATGTGACATGAATTTTTTTGTTCGTAAATTGGCCCTATTTTAACATTTTAATATAAAAACAAATCTATATAAAAAATCCTGTATTGTTATAAAAGGTACTATTGTATGTTACTATACAGGAAATAAACACCTTTTGAATTGAATTACTCTCTTAGTTTTTCCCTTAACTGGACTTGTCCTGGAAAAAGTTGATTTTAATGTTATTTCTATGGGAAAATGGAGCGTTTTGATTGGCTAAAGACTGAATTTTTTTTATGAAATTGAAATTGCATTACAGATAATGATCAGTCCATAACGTTGAACCCTACCGGGTTCACCGAATTATTATTAAATATTTTCCAAAAAACGGATAAAGACGATCTAGGAAAACCCTAGCTCGTGTTTATCCGTTTTTCGGAAAATATTTAATAATAATAAAATCTTTGGAGTAGTAGACTATATCTACTAACTATAATTTTAAACATATTAAATTGCTCTTTCTCTAACAATTAATTTGTGTCCCTTCAAGGGTTTGATTCGAGTTAGATAAGGGCCGTTTTTAAGGGTGCAAAGCAACCCCTTTTCTTTATAATATTTAAATGCGTGTTCCCAAGTTTGATTTCGCACCGTAAGATTAGAAATTCTTGGATATATTTTAAAATAGAATTTTCGCGAAGAGTCTGCGGCCAAATTCTGGGTTTGAAAAGTTTATTTTGTAGCGGGAAACTCAATTTTTACGACCAAATCGAGCGCTTTAGCCCAAGGTTTTTCCGAAATTCGTAAAACCTTATTTCCCGGACTATAAAGGGAAATATTCCCTTAAAAACGGCCTAATTAATTAGGCTAACTATCGCGTTTGGCTAATCAGGTTCGTATCTTCTCCGGGTCTTTTACTAGAGTGTTGATGTTATGTTCCGCAAATAGCCCCATTCTTAAATCTACAAAATGAGCTCTTCCATCTTTAAAAAAAGCCAGCCAAAGATAAGTTATTTGGGTTAACACAAAAGTGTTTATCCCTTTAGCTAAACTCTAATTTCATCTGAAACCGTAATGTATTTTCCAATGGACCTGCGGCGCTTAATAACTGAATTTAATTTATTAAACAGTAGATACGCTTTTTTAATGGCATTTTCCATCGTTAACTGAAAATGGCATTCACTGGCTTCTTAATTCTACTAGGGTAGCCCTCTTTAGCCACCTCATTTTGACTATTATGTGATAGCATGTGTATCCCATTAAATTCACCCCAATTCAACGTAATTAAAAGTTGGCAAGATTTTCTTATTATTTTTTAACTTTAATAATATATCTCTTCTCGAACTATATAAGCGAGATTTACAGATTCGGTACTCATAGATGTATCGCGCCAATGGGTGGTTTACGTTAGCGTTTAAAATTATTACGAACCCTCTCGCATCCGCGATGGTGTCGTCTTCGATTGTTTCGGCAATCGTTTCTCACCCATATACAAGAGACCTCTTTCTCGCGATCCTTTCGGTAGAGTACACGAATAAACCAATGCGATTGAATTTAAATCGCTTTACCTAGAAATGTGGCTAATTTAAACTATTAAGTCTCTGTAAGAACATTTCACAATGAAAGGTCTAGTGATTAAATATCATTTGAGTTGGACTTCATATTCTGCCAAGTGCTCAATTACACATGAAATTTAAAGTTTAACGTTCTCAACCTCTACTTTATTTTTTGAAATGCTTGAGTTTTGCGACTAGGATGTGCTTTAGATCCGGACTTTAGTAATCCGGATGACTTAATAGCACCGTCATAACTAATACTTTGTGACGTATTTGCTATTAAGTAGTTGGCCAATTATTAAAGTCTGGATCTAAAGCACATTTTAGTCGCGGAACTCAAATAGATTAAAAAAAAATTTAGAAAGTTAAATAGGGTAGACGAAACGGAAATTAATGTCGGCGAGTGAAACGGCCACATACTTCTGGTCTCCTGAATTATAATCTCCTGCTTTAAAGAACTTTCGACTTCCATGCCTATTATTTGTCGATGCGATTCAATATTATAAAATTTAAGATTAGATTATAAAATCCCTCGTGCTCGCCCGTCCCTCTTGTTAGTTTGTAGGTACGGTACGTTAATCCCTACTTCGTGCTAACCCGTCCCTCTTGTAATATTTTAGGTGAGGTTAGTTAATCCCTCGAATTAGCACATCCCTCCTACTATTAAATCCATCGAATTAGCCCATCCCTCGGGCTTGTAATCTTTGGGGTAAGATTAGGTTACTTAATCGCTTGAAGTAGACCATCCCGGACTAACCCGTCCCTCTTGTATTGTTTAAGGTAAGGTTAGGTTAGTTATTCCCTCGAATTAGCCCATCCCTTCAACTATATAATCCCTCAGGCTACCTTCTCCATCGGGTAATCTTTAAGGTAAGGTCAGGTTAGAAACATAATGGGATTTTATAATGGAAATTTTAAATTTCAAATGGGTATTACAGACATTTCTGCTGGCCGTAGAGTTTTTAAAGAATTGTTTCTGAATTCCCCTAGTCAAAATTAGTCGATAATTTTTGTTATTTTATTCGGGGTTTGAATATTGTCATCTAGTCATAAGTTTTACTACAAAGTATATTTTAATATTTTAAATCTTAACAGTTAAACAAATTTTATCTTGCAATTTGAAAGTTAATTATATTTGAAGAAACTTATAACAAGTTAATATTGAACGATTTGGACAGTTTTAATATGCGTAAAAAAGATCAAATCTCACATTTTTTAGGTAATTTACAGTTTATTATTAGTCTCGAACTAGACTCGCTAAGCCTTAATCCATTTTGACGAAATTTTACAATGCTAGATTTCTCGAGAAGAGTTAATTGCTGATGCCATTAAAATGTCGTGTAAAATTATCGCGAGAAAAACATTTAACAATATTTCTAACAGACATCTCTTTCGGTTAGCTAGAATATTGCTTTGAATCAGCAATTGATTAGTCTGAACAGATTTCGAGCCTTAATTCGAAAATTTAATAATTAACCACAAAGAACTTGTAAGATTATAGCGAGTTTTGATATTATTAGTTATGTCTTATAAGTCTAAATTGATTAAAAATATTTCGTTTCCAGAGGCTTGTATCACTTTTAGGAATTATATAAAGCAAATACTCAAAAATTGCAGCTTAATCATTTTATGTAATGATTATGACTTTAATATTTAAATAAAAATATGCAATTTGCTTTTTAAAGTTAAATTGCTGTGATTTAAAAAGGTTTGGTTATTCATTACATTTTGCTTAATATTTAACCAAATATTTGGGCCTAGTGCTCATTTTACTAGATTGTTAAAATATTATAAGTCAATCAGATCTTTTGCTTGCAAAGATTGAAATTTATAGTATAATTTTCATCGGGTATATTTAAGTAAAGATCATGTCCTAATGGACCGAATATTAGACCCGGATAAGTGCGGATTTTTCGGTTCAATGGAACAGTCTCATTGGACCGAAACCGCCAAAGTGCGGAGTTTTCGGTCGAATGGGAATGCGTTCGGTCGTATGGGATTCGGTGCAATGGAACTGAAGCCAAGTTTTCATTCAAATTGAAAAAAAAAAAAAAGGGTAGACCAGGTGGTAAAATCTGTGCTGCAATTACCCTAAACACTAAGTTGCGGTAATTTCTCGAGCCGACTATATTACCGTGAGCGTTTTTTATTTAATATATTGGAAGAGACGCACATTCGAATATCCCCGCTTGTGAGCAAACTCATACCATGTTTTTCAAATCACGATTTTGAAACCACGTTTTTCAGTACGTTCGCGAGGACTTGTTTATTGTTTTCGAGTTTTAATTATTGACAGACTAGAACTCAACACGCATAAGCTCCTCTACTATCTCGTTCGTGACGACTTGTTTATTGTTTTCGAGTTTTAATTATTGACAGACTAACACTCAACACGCATAAGCTCCCTTACTATCTCGTTCGCGACGACTTGTTTATTGTTTTCGAGTTTTAATTATTGAGAGACTAGAACTCAACAAGCATAAGATCCCTTACTATCTCTTTCGCGACTACTTGCTCGTTGTTTACGAGTTTTCATTACTAACAGACCAGAACAAAAACATTCACAAGCTACCTTTTATATCGTTCGCGACAAGCCCTTAATAACGACAAAATATTTTCTATATTGTATACCTCTGAAGATATAACGAATGTTTCTCTCATATTTTACTAAGAACCTGTAACGGGGGGGGGGGGAGAGGTCCTTCGTTTTAGAAGGCGATATGGGGGGTAAAATCTTTCAAAACCACCTTAAAATTGGTGTCCAGTGGACAACTGAATAAGGTTCAAAGCGCGGGAAAACACACGTGCGTCGACCAAACCTTCATAACTCCGAGATGGGTTTTATATACAATGGGATTTTTCGAGGGTTTGAGTAGCACGCTGCTAGCTACTACACCTATTTCTTGTTCTCAGCTTTCTAAAATTATTTTCTTTTAACAATACAAGAAAAAATTCCCAAATCCCTAAATAAAATTATTACAAAAAGAAAACGGGTACAAAATATTTTACAGTTTCGCATTCTAAGTATATATACAGAAGTATGACATTTTTTAAAAGATTAAACACATTGATTTTCAACAGTACATTCGCTGTCAATCTCATCTTTTTCCTGATTATTACATTGTACTTTAAATGACTTGGCTCTTGAAAATAAGTAAAGTTTCAAATTAAAACAAATGTAGGGCGTACATTTCCAGAAAATTCTTTGTTTTCGTCTCTAGCGGCTCTCTTTATTATACTGAACTTCGATTTACTCGGCCCGTTTACGCACCTCGACGTTCTTAATGGACTTAATTGGAAATAAGTAAAGTTTGAAATGAAAATACGGGGCGTATATTTCCCGAATATTCTCGTTAGTTTCGTCTCTAGCGGCTCTCGTAAAACATCATCAACGATACTTTTCAATCTAAATGACTCGATTCTTCGTGCCGTTTCAATACCCGGAGGCTCGAAATAGCCCGAACATTATTTTATAGGACAGTTTCCTCGACTGGTAATAGGAATCGCGTCAAGGGCGAGTCTCGATGGAAAATGTTCCCCAATTTTCCGAGCTTTCGAAATTTGTTACCAGAAACGGGGTAAAACTACGAATTTTTTGATTCAGCCGATTAAATGGCCGAATTTTCAATCGACTGAAATTCGAGTTCGACGCTTTTCACCCAAAAAATCTCCCAATCGCTTTTGCTCCATTTTACGAGTTCGAAGTAATTGTTTAGTCCCTTATTTAAGCTAGTCGTAAGTCGAGTCATGCTCTCAGTGTGGAATTGATACGAAATTACGTGGATACGGATTTGGGATAAAATTAACCCATCGAGATAAAAGGGGTTGGAAAGTACGGAAATCTGTTTTGGGTAAAATGATAAATGGGTATTGAGAGAAACGCGAGCTTAGAGAAATGTTAGAATTAAAAATAGGCCAAATCGGAAAAATCCTTTTGAAATCGGTAAAAATAGGCCAAATCGGATAAAACCTTTTAAAATCGATAAAAATAGGACAAATCGGATAATTCCTTTTAAAATCGATAAAAATAGGCCGAATCGGGTAAAACCTTTTAAAATCGATAAAAATAGGACAAATCGGATAAAACCTTTTAAAATCGATAAAAATAGGACAAATCGGATAATTCCTTTTAAAATCGATAAAAATATGTCAAATTGGATAAATCCTTTTAAAACCGATAAAAATAGGCCAAATCGGATAATTCCTTTTAAAATCGATAAAAATAGGCCAAATCGGATAAATCTTTTTAAAATCGAAAAAATAGGCCAAATCGGATGAATCCTTTTAAAATCGATAAAAATAGGCCAAATCGGATAAATCCTTTTAAAATCGAAAAAATAGGCCAAATTGGATAAAACCTTTTGAAATCGATAAAAATAGGCCAAATCGGATAAAACCTTTTGAAATCGATAAAAATAGGCCAAATCGGATAAATCCTTTTAAAATCGATAGAGATAGGTCAAATTGGACAAATAATTTTGAAATCGATAAAAATAGGCCAAATTGGATAAATCCACTGGAAATCGATAAAAATAGGCCAAATTGGATAAATCCACTGGAAATCGATAAAAAAAGGCCAAATTGGATAAATCCACTGGAAATCGATAAAAGAGGCCATTGTGGTTAAATACTTTAAAATTTAACATAAATGTGCCAATTTAAAATTATCCAGCTAAACCAATAAAATTTAAGTGAAATTAGTAATTTCGTTTTAAAATTTAAAGAAATTGCGCCAGATTTGATAATTGTTATTTTTCTCCAACAAAGATCAAGATTTTTCTGAAATGCGCGATATTCTCTTGAAAATTCTCTTCAAACTCCAGTAAAACAGGCCAAAATCATTACTGCGTGTGTTCGATATGCCCCCCATCGGTTCATTGGCATTCTTCGCCGCGACTAATTACTGACCCTAGGACATTAGCTAGAGTTGCGGGAGCAATTCGTTCGACAGCTGATCTAATTTTTGGCGCAGTTCCTCAAGTGTGTGAGCTTCAGATTCATACACAACGCTTTTTACGTATCCCCAAACGAAAAAGTCCAAAGGTGTTAGATCGAGGGATCTTGGTGGCCCTGGAAAGGGCACTCCCCGTCCAATCCATCGGTTAGAAAAGCTATCGTTAAGCCACTCTCGTACGCCTCGATGGTAATGCGGAGGTGCTCCGTCTTGCTGAAACCACATATCTTGCGTTTCGATTTTAAAAGGAATTATCGAATTTGGCCTATTTTTATTGATTTCAAAAGTTTTTATCCGATTTGGCCTACTTTTATCGATTTTAAAAGGATTTATCCAATTTGACCTATTTTTATCGATTTTAAAAGGATTTATCCGATTTGGCCTATTTTTATCGATTTTAAAAGGAATTATCGAAAATGGCCTATTTTTATCGATTTTAAAAGGAATTATCCGATTTGGCCTATTTTTTCGATTTTAAAAGGAATTATCCAATTTGGCCTATTTTTATCGATTTTAAAAGGAATTATCCGATTTGGCCTATTTTTATCGATTTCAAAAGGATTTATCCTATTTTTATCGATTTCAAAAGGATTTATCCAATTTGGCCTACTTTTATCGATTTTAAAAGGATTTATCCAATTTGGCCTACTTTTATCGATTTTAAAAGGAATTATCCGATTTGGCCTATTTTTATCGATTTTAAAAGGTTTTATCCGATTTGTCCTATTTTTATCGATTTCTAAAGGATTTATCCGATTTGGCCTATTTTCATCGATTTGAAAAGGTTTTATCCGATTTGTCCTATTTTTATCGATTTCTAAAGGATTTATCCGATTTGGCCTATTTTCATCGATTTTAAAAGGTTTTATCCGATTTGTCCTATTTTTATCGATTTCTAAAGGATTTATCCGATTTGGCCTATTTTCATCGATTTTAAAAGGTTTTATCCGATTTGTCCTATTTTTATCGATTTCTAAAGGATTTATCCGATTTGGCCTATTTTCATCGATTTTAAAAGGAATTATCCGATTTGTCCTATTTTTATCGATTTTAAAAGGATTTATTCAATTTTTCTTTTTTTTTTTTTTTCGATTTCAAAAGGAATTATCCGATTGTTCCTATTTTTATCGATTTCAAAAGGATTTATCCAAATTGGCATAATTTGGGTTATTTTTGCCGATTTTTGAAAATAATTTAAAATTAGCGTTGTTTAAGCTGATTTTAATTTTCCGCCGAAATGGTCTATTTTGATGAAATTCCTAATTTTAATTTTCAATGTTAAAATCCCATTGAAAATTTTTCCCATAGATGCTATTGAGTTTTGTTATCTGTTCCACCCTGTATATAACTCTTTTCTGAGAGATTCCTTGCCCAGAACGTTGGATAATGCTTCTTGTAGCCGGACGATAGCGTCTATAATGGTTCCTCCGTTATACAATATTGTCTCCCTCAATTTTAATTTCAGAGCACTGTACTGTAATCGGTCTTGCTCAAGTATAGATTCTATATTTTCACAATCGTTACCTCGGCAATGTCCACACATAGCGGTACAAAATAGACCGGCTTTCTTACATTCGCAATTACGTACGTATCTCTTTTTGCACCCACAACTAATTAGGTTTAAAAGATGGTCTGGTGCTGGAGCAAGTTGGGTGGGAATAGGGTTTAGATTCCAGCTAATGTCGAATTTCCATCCCCAATCTTCGGGGGGTATATCGTTTCCTCTCCACTGCTGTATTTGATGGTAAACTCTAAATGCGTGTTGCTTTGCGGCTTCTGATGTAGGCGGCAATTTTGCTACAGTTAGGCGTGCTATAGACTTTTTGTAAGCGTAATACCTGCAGAGATTCAATGATTCTTGTCCCCCGTAAAATGAAGTAAGGAAGATTTCTCCAGTACGAGCTATTTCTTCGTGTGAGCTGCCTGGCTCATTAAATAAACATAGAGACGTCATCAATGTTTGGTTTCCTTGTAAGAGTTTAAGCGCCATTTTTTTGCCCTTTCCAAATATGGCTGATGTAGTGTCTCACCCTGTGATTGCGTGAATGAACATTAAATGTTCGCATACTTCTCCTAAGTGTTTTTCAAAAATGGCGATATTGATAAGCTGGCTGTTAGTGCTTCTAGATCCTGGCTTTAAAAAATACAGGTTTGACTTGTTTCTGGCAAGGGCAATCAAAAGCCCAAGGACGTTTGTACCTTCAGCAACGACTACAACGTTTACATTTTGGGCTAGATTAATATCTGTAGTAACTATCAGTCTGTCTACATCGGCCAAAGCCTCACAACTGTTAATACTAGCCTCAAAGTCTTTCACGCAAGATATTTATTAGTTGCTTCTTGTTATTAGAATTATTCAGAAAATTTGGCTGGGATGTTGAAACGAACAGGTTTTCTTTTACTTCGACATTCATCGATTTGTTTTTAGAAGACCTTCTTAAATGTTCCATTGATTTTGTGGAGTGTACGTTATATACGTCAAAAACCACTGCTACACGTGAGCCGTAATGATGTAATAAGTACGATACGTAAACACCAATAACATCTTTGTATGTAGCTGGTTTTCGCCAAATAACTTTATGCAAAAGGTGACCGCCATCTACGACGTACATTGGTTCGTTATTTGTAATGACATCATTTTCGCTTGATATTAGCTCAACTAGGGCCGACAATAGCGAAGCTTTGTTACCTTTCCTCATGGAAAAATCATTGTAGAGTGACGGTGGTCGAGGGGCAAGTTCGTAAGCCATATAATCTCGAAGTTCTTCGCTAGATCCTGTATCGATATGCTACCAGAGGTCGCTATGGAGTTAACCCCTCAAGAGTAAAACATGTATCTCGCGCTTGTAGAGAGTGATCGGAGGAGCGCGAGAGACGGCTATTAAACTACGTTGTTGACTTTATCTCGGCCTCTAAGTTATTTAAATAGAGGCACATTCTTTTAGATACTAGACAACTAAACAACAACATCTTCAAGAGCAACCGCCATAGAAGATATCGATACATGGTGCCAGAATCTCACGTATTCACGCGTTTTGTTTCTCCAAATCCGACCTCGCGTAAGCCTCGTCTCTCATTGCGCAATATTGCGGCTTTCGCGGAACAATGGATCATCTCAAATCGCCTCAGGAACTTCGTCTCCGTTCGGGAAATGCCCAGCACGCTTGGCGGGTATTTCTCCAACGCTTCGAACTTTTCGAAATGGCCACAGAACCGACTACTGCTCGCTCGGATAAACAAAAATTGTCACTATTTTTAACGCTGGCAGGTCAGGAAGCCATTGATGTTTACAATTCATTTACTTTTGCATCTGCTGCCGACCGTACCTATAGTAACGTTGTCGCTAAGTTCAAAGATTATTGCACGCCCAAGTGTAACGAAGCTCATGATCGCTATGTTTACCGATGTCGCTCACAAAAAGAGGGCGAATCGATAGAGCAATATGTGGTTACGTTACGTTTATTGGCGCAATCGTGTAACTTTGGAAGCATGGAGGACTCGGTAATACGAGATCAAATTCTGGCAGGGGTGCGAGACGTAAAGGTTCGAAAACAGTTGCTGGCGGAAACAGATTTAACGTTCACGAGAGCAATGGCGATTTGTCAAGCCGCCGAGACTCTGGAAAAACAAATGAGATCATTCACGGATGGTGGACTATCAGCAACAAATCAGCATGTAGATGTAGTTCAAAGGAACAAACCAAAGAGACAAGTGGGTAAAAACAACCAGAGGTGCGGAAACCTGCCGACCAAGAGCAAGGGCACACTTCCGTATCGGGGTCAAAACAGAAGTCGCAAAGCAAGGGAATAATTCAGCATTGTTTTCGTTGTCTGGGTAGTCACGAGCGAAATAGGTGTCCAGCATATGGTCAACAATGTTTGCGATGCCAAGGGAAAAATCACTTCGCCAAAGCATGCAAAAGCTCCGACAAAACCAAAGATAAGGGAACAGACAAAAGCAAAGTACATAATGTTCGAGCAGAAGACGATGATGATGGGGATACGAATTTCTTTATCGGAGCGGCCATCATAGAAGTCGCGAACGAGTCAAAAGACTGGTTAGAACTTATGTCGGTGAATAACATACCCGTAACATTCAAAGTAGACACGGGGGCGCAAACGAATCTATTACCGTTAGACATCTTCGAGACTCTAAAACCGAGGCCTAATGTGCATAAAGGTAAAACCAGTTTGACAGCTTATGGGGGATCCCAAATACAATCGTTTGGATCATTTGAGGCGCAAATTAATTTCCAAGGTAACTCCTTGCTAACTAACTTCGTAATAGTCGATGCCGACCTTGTGCCAATCTTGGGCCTAAGTACATGCGAAGCGTTGGGTTTGGTACAACGAGTAAACACTGCAGAAGTCACTGAAGAAGATGGGCGGAAGGAGTTCAGAAATAAAATCCTACAAGAGTTTCCCAAAGTATTTACTGGAATTGGATGTCTGAAGACTTCTTGTACCATACAAATCGAAAAAACCGCAGTGCCGGTAATTGTACCGCCCCGAAGAGTACCTTTTGCCTTAAAAGAAAGTCTCAAGCAAGAACTGACGAGACTCGAAGAGCTGGCAGTCATCCGTAAAGTAGATGAACCAACCAGTTGGGTGAGCCCTTTGGTCATAGTCGAAAAGAAGACGACACCACAGCCAGTGGGAAGCAATTTGAAACCAAAAATTAAAATACGGGTTTGCCTTGACCCTCAACTATTGAACCAAAACATTCGCCGGGAACATTTTCAAATTCCCACCAAGGAGGAAGTACAAGCAGAATTGGCAGGAGCATGTTATTTTTCGAAGCTTGACGCAGCTTCGGGTTTCTACCAAATTCCATTAGATGAAGACAGTCAGTTGCTGACAACATTCAATACCCCTTTCGGGCGATACTGTTTTCGCCGGTTACCCTTCGGAATTTCGTCCGCCCCTGAAATATTTTATAAAATCTTCAGCCAAATATTTGAAAACGTCAAACGGGCTCGACCAATACACGATGACGTTTTGGTATGGGGTCTGTCACGCGAAGATCATGATCATTGGCTGCGCGTTGCTCTCAAGAGATTGGAACAGTCAAACGCAACCCTTAATCCTGACAAATGCGTTTTCCGTGCAACAGAGTTAACGTACATGGGTGAAATCATTTCGAAAGACGGTATGCGTCCCGATCCGGGCAAGGTGGAAGCAGTTAAGAACATGCCAGCGCCACAAACCAAAGCTGAGGTACAACGAGCATTGGGTCTTGTCAATTATGTTGGCAAATACATCCCAAATCTGTCGTCTCATACTAAGTATCTACGAACTTTGTTGAAGGCAGAGACCGATCAGCAATGGCTGCCTCAACACGAACAAGAATGGCAATATATAAAGGATGCCCTAACGAGTAACCCCATCTTGCAGTTTTATAATCCGCGGCTCCCTATTAAAATATCATCCGACGCATCAAACAGTGGCCTTGGCTCCGTCTTGCTTCAACATCATCAGGATGACACCTGGAAACCGGTAGCATATGCCTCAAGAGCACTAACCGATGCTGAAACGCGCTACGCGCAGATTGAAAAAGAATGTCTTGGCCTAGTCTACGGTTGTCAAAAGTTTCACACGTATGTGTATGGCCGACAGGTTTGTTTGGAAACAGATCATAAACCGCTCATCGCGATGGTCAAGCGAGTTTTGGCGGAAGTGCCACCTCGACTACAAAGACTTTTCCTCAAGCTCGCTACGTACCAGTATACCATTGAGTACAAACCCGGTAAAGAGTTGATAGTCGCAGATGCGTTGTCACGGGCTAGCTTACCTCTCAATGCTGCAGAACACGCACTGTGTGAGGAAACCAGTGACGAGCTACAGATTCACATCAACACTGTCATTAAATCTCTGCCGGTTAGCGATGGTATGGTCGAACTTCTAACGGATGAAACGGCGAAAGACCCAGAAATTACGAAGATAAAAGAACATATCGCGAATGGATGGATAACAAGGGATAGCGCAACGTCAGCGTACACAACGATGAAAGCAGAGCTAACGGAAGCAAATGGGTTAGATCTGAAAGGGTCAAGAATAGTGGTACCAAAGTCGCTAAGAAAGCGAATGCTTGAAATAATTCATGATGGACATTTGGGGGTTGAAAAATGCCGAAGACGAGCACGCCAGGCACTGTATTGGCCGAATTTAAACAAAGATGTTGAAAACACTTGTAAAAGCTGCTCGACTTGTAATAAATACCAATATACTCAGCCAAAGGAACCCCTTATCATGCGAGAAACGCCGACACAGCCATGGGAGCGGGTTGGAACAGACATCTTCCATTATCAGAACAAGGATTATCTGGTGGTTATTGATGCCTACTCCAACTACTTGGAAGTGGATGAAATACAGTCCCTCGGTGCAATGACCCTGATCAAAGCCATGAAAAAACTGTTTGGCAGACATGGCATTCCACGCGAGGTGTTGTCAGATAATATACCGTACGGTTCCCACGAGTTCCAAGGGTTCTCAAAGGAGTATGGGTTTAAGCATATTACGTCTAGTCCCAAGTATCCGCAATCAAATGGTCTCGCCGAAAAGGGCGTACAGATAGCAAAGAGGTTGCTAAAGAAAGCATTAGATTCGAATGAAGACTACGAGCTGGGTTTGTTAAGCTTTCGAAACACTCCCCAAGAACATGGACGTTCGCCAGCGGAATTGCTTATGGGCAGGACCTTGCGCACGCGACTTCCCGAGTTTAGACCAAGTGACGCAGAAGGCGCAGTTGATAAACATCGGCAAACACTTAGTGGTAAAGAACTTTCTCAATTAAAGATAGGGATGGCGGTTCGAATTCAAAATCAGTCGGGTGCGTGGGATCGGAAAGCGTCAGTCATCAAGGAGACCGCGCCACGATCGTATTTAGTAGAAACAGAGGACGGAGCTATGTTGCGACGTAACCGACGTCAACTTCGAGTAGCAGTAGAGCAACCACCTTCACCGGTAGTTAGCGAAACCCCTATACAGTCGCATTTACCAACAAACACTAGATCACAGGTACCAACCCGAGCTCAGGCATCTCCGACTCAAGAAACACCAGCCAAAAGTGTTACAGAAGTAGTTCCACCAAGTGCCACGCCTACGCCGTTACATTCGCCAACGAATGCCAATACAGATGGAGCTAATATGGGTAACACGCCACCAAACCCAACCGACGTCAAACAAGCAACGCCTAAAGTCGCTCGACGTACCACTAGGGTAATCAAGCCTGTTAAGAGGCTTAATCTTTAAGTACAAGAAATCAAGGTGAAATGACAATAATGACATTTACATATTATGTTTCAAACTTGTATAGGATTACTGTTGTTAAACAAAAAATTGTTTCTAAAAAAAAAATAACTTACATTTAAACAGAATAATAATAATCATAACTTGAGGGGAAAGATGTATCGATATGCTACCAGAGGTCGCTATGGAATTAACCCCTCAAGAGTAAAACATGTATCTCGCGCTTGTAGAGAGTGATCGGAGGAGCGCGAGAGACGGCTATTAAACTACGTTGTTGACTTTATCTCGGCCTCTAAGTTATTTAAATAGAGGCACATTCTTTTAGATACTAGACAACTAAACAACAACATCTTCAAGAGCAACCGCCATAGAAGATATCGATACAGATCCCATTACGCAAGTTATTCGATTGAATAGCTGCTGTGAGTTAACAACAATAATTTCATCTCGAACTTTAATTCCATTATTCATAGACGCTAGTGTTTTCACTTTGTCTTTACGTTTCAGTTCAGCGAAGTCTTTTCCTATCATACCCTTCATGGATTTCAACCCAACCTGTCTGGCTTGATGGCAATTTATAGTTTCATCAGCAACCAAACCAGACGCCAGTGATATCAAACTTTTATTCGGCCTTCTGAATGGATTACGTTCTCGAAGCCAAGCTATTAGTTTGCCAGTGTCTTCTTTGTCTCTACTCTGACGGCTATCTCGAAGTTCAACGTGTTGTTCGGAAGAGCCACTGACAATACCACTAAATTGCTCAATTGCATCGCTTATTTGGATACATGCTGGCATGGCGTTAATCCAAGTAGACATTGTACTGTCGGTTATGCCTCGGCCGTGGGTTTGTCCACCTGTTGCCTTCATTGATCTCATAAGAATTTGCCCAATTATCATGTCGGTCCAAATACCAGCCCAGCATCAATCAGTGCGTCGAATAGTAAAGAAATCCTCTTCTACAACTTTTTTTAAATGTTCCACACACATCATTTTCTCTAGGTCTTCCATGTTTTGAACACATATTTGTGCTGCTTTAGCATAGGGCAAATGTGCAGCATTATGGAAATATGGTAGCATTTCACGAATGCATTTTAAATGAAGATTCCAGTCGCCAGTGCACTCTGCCCGAATGAACTGTCTAATCAAGGCTACCTGTTCATAATATTGCAACCACAACATTGCAGTGAAGTTTTCTTTCTTCAAATTTGAGATTACTTTTCCTAGTTTCTCCTGTATCGATAAAAGAGTATGTAAACCTTCTATATCGTCAAGGGTTGCGTTATTTTCCATAAAATCCTTATACATGTATAAGAAACGAATTTCTTCCAGTTCATCTTCTGCAATCTCAACATATTCGAGAAGCAAAGAAAAGAGAGCCAGTTGGGTTAACGAATTTGCTCGAAGAGCTCGAGAATAGGCATGACCCGAAACCATATGGTCAACTGAAGATTTTGCGTAAATAACACACCATAACTCTTCTAGACCACTTCCAGGCATAATGTTACCAATGGTCCCCATAAATGACATTAATAAGTGGAATCCTCCAAGTCGAGGGATAATCTTTGATAATGGGCTATTTTTCTCAGCTGCAGAAACCATTTCTACAGCTTTAATGTACAAAGATCAAATGTAACAACATAGTGATCTTGTTTGTGTTTATGTGCTTCGTTAATAGCAAACATCAGAGCCGTGTGAATAGTTGTCAAGTTACCTGGATCCATGGTTATGAAAGGAACGGGTATAACTTTGGTCGTCTCATAGCTGGTGTCTCAATTGTAGAGCCAAGAGCCCATAGAAGGTCTAAAATTATTTTTGAACATTTAAAATGGTCATCAAGGTCCTCTTTAATGAATAAATCTTTGGCAATTATTTTCTTGAGGCCAGATTCATTTGGTTTCTTGTACACCAATGGTGTTATCTTCCCCGTGTCTGTTGGGGAGGATGATAAAGTCGGCGTAGAAACCCGCTTTACTGCCGCTAAAATTTTTACCAAATTCGATGGCGTTACGCATTTGATGCCACCCATGCTGTGCAAGGTTCCTAGTCCGTCGAGTGTTCTAATATTGAAGTCCACGTTGTCGAACACGAATTGTACGTAGGCGTTACTGTCAATGGTCGTACACGTTGAGTCAGCTATAACTGCCCTTTCGTAGCGTAACACTTCGTTGTAACTGTCGCAGAAACCCAAATGACACAATATGTCGATCAATTGCCTGGATGCATAGTTTCAATGTAAATGAACCGCCAAACCAACTTGTAGGGACGAAATAAACAAGCGAGGACGCGCTGCTGCTATTATTGCGTGTTCTATGGAAATGCATTTTCTTTTCGTGGATTTAGTTACCTTTTCCACAAACAGGCGGAGTGTTTCTGGAATATCATCTTGGCCTCCATTTAATATATCGTTTTCATTTGAGTATATTGTCAAGTCGTAAGGTCGAGATCGGATATCTTCTCTAATGATAGTGGCCGCAGCTTCTACAATTCTCTTCCGTTCATCAACTAGATCGTCCTATCTTTGATTGTACCAAGAATCTAAAAGTATATTATCCGCACTTTCGAGGAACGTTGCAACACTTGTCTTGGGAGGATGGTCTGTGATGGTCATTTTTGCACCAAATATTGCTTTAATTTTCGCCTCATATGCACCTCAGTGTAGCATATTTCCGACTCGCATAATTCTTGAAGTTTTTCGTATAAACCTTTCACGGAATACTGACATTCATCACCGCTAGTGATTAAATCGCAGTTTATTAAAAGCAATAGCAGCGCAGAGTATTCGGGTCTTGTTACAGTAGCATCACTTTCACTGGTAGATGCCGAATCTGAGGTTTTAAGAAATTTGACGTAACATTTCGAGAGTTAAGGGCTTCAGCAGCCACCAGGTCTATGGTATCACCAATTCTTGATAGCACAGTTGATCCCCATTCGTCTTTGAGTTCTACAGCGGGATTCTTTATTGAGTTAATTACATTTATGGTCCTTACTTCAATTAATCTTTTCTGTACTTTAGGGGTTTCTTTATCTCTAATTGCTGTTTAGCTTCTTCCCCACAAAACAAACAGTACTGTTTGAAGTCGAAAAGATTGTCAGGCGAACGCAACTGTCGAGGATTATTTGTTGCCTCCTTAGATTTTGAAGAAGTTAATGCTTTGGCGATTGAGGTCGGACGAGTATAGTCCTTGTGGATTTCAAACCCAACAGTTTTTTATCAAGTTCATCTTTTCTTTTGATACTTGCTTCGATCAGAGTTTTTAGGCCTCTTGAAAGCGAAAGAGTTTCGCCAGTAAGTTCTGATCGACAAATAATACACACCGTAGACACGTTTTCAGCCATTTATCACTGATAATTACATGTAGAAAGTATTTAGAATAGGAACACTATTTGGCTAGACTAGATAAAAGCGTAAATAGTTGCCTGCAACACTCTTGTTTGTTGTATCTGTAATGATCGGCACTCAAAACCTAACTCCCGAGAAGAGTTGAAATTCCAAAACAAATCCCCAAAATTCAGCTGGAAGTCATAAAATTAGAAAATACGCCAAAGAAGCTTTGTTAGAGCCTGAGGTCCTAAACTATCAAAAATAAGTTCGAAGGTCAGAAGCTAGCTAGCTAAAGAAATCTCGCACTTACATACGAAAAGGGAACGGTCGGGCTCGTAACCCAAAATGACACTGAAACCATAACAGAACAGTTATGTTTTTAGATGGCGCCACTTTAAACCTTCCTAATTTCTGTAGATAACTACTACAATCAACTTTAAATTTACTGTGTATACAAGCCTAAAATGAGGTTTTTCACCGAATTTATTTTATAATTTAAAATTTATAAATTTTTTAAAAATGTTAACAAAATGTCGCCATTTTCCAAAACGGAGGCATAGCTTCTTTCGAGCCATATTTATTATTACTAGGTATATCATTATATTTCCCTTTTAAATAACCTCGATAACTTGTTTTGCTCGTGACATATAATTAAAAAAAATATATCAAATGGGGCCATTTTCCAATATGGCGGCGGAAGCAAGCGTTCAACACTCAGGGACTTTCACTATGTTCTTCAGTATATCAAAGACTGCCTATATACCAATTTTCATCTTTTTGGGGAAATTGTTCAGATAACCCCCTTTTCTATTTATCTTTACTGGGCTATATTGTTGATTCAACAAAAATGTTGGGCGAATAGGGCTTTCAGACATTGTTATTAGCGCTTAAGCAAAATGCTTCGAGGATGAAACAATTTTACAGGCGCTCGTAAAAAAAACACGGGTAATCTAACGCCTGACTTTTCCTGGAACGTCGGTGCGCGACTGTTGGAACGCTTCTACACGCGTGACGGTTTTTATAGACCGGAAAAATGGTATATAATAGTTCATATTCAATGATATAGCAAAATTCTATGATATAAAAATGTGTGGAATTTTCAGTTAAAGGGAGAGTGAAAAGAAAATCGGATATTTTTATCAGTTCTTCTACTTTACGTAATTAAACCTGAATTGTTAAAAATATTTTGATTTTGGCATTCAAATAATGAAAAGCTTTGGCTTAAAGAAGACGACTCGATTCGGGCCTTGTCAAATTTATCTCGCCCATGAGGAAATAACTTATAAATTGGTCAAAAATGGTCTAAATTGGAAAATACCTTCTGAATGCGACGAAGTTAGACTAAATGAAAAAAGCCTTCACTCGACAAAATTAAGGGTTGCCACGGGTCAGGAAATTTGAAAATGAGCCAAAAATTCAGGGAATTTTTAGATATATTAAAAAGGTAATTTGAAGATCTGCGGAAAAGATTTGAAGGCGTCAATTGAATAGAGCAAAGATGCGCGTAACGAACGGAATTAAAAGGTTTAAAATATAACCTAAAGGATTACCTTGTTGTTGAAAATATTTATTTTTAGGTAATATAAAATATTAAAAATTTTGTAGTTTTTGCTGAAATGGTCAGGGAAAATAGTTGAAAAAGGTCAGGGAAAACCTGGAAAAGTCAGGGAATTTGAGTCTAGACTATAATCTTTTTGCTCGCACGAGGACTGCTTTTAATTTACTGCTAAAATATAATCCTGATCGATTGTTTGTTATTTTCTGAAAGTTTTTCCGGTTTTTCTACGCAAAAAACGATGTTCTTAGGAGCGTAATTGATTATTCTTTCTCGTATCCCTTTAAAAGCGATCTTATTTTCATAAAGCTGAGATTATGGGCCACGCAAAATATAGAGGCGGGCAAAATTAAGAGCGCTTGGTATTTGGCGAATAGTATACTTAAGTTTTTGTAAGAAAGAAAGAATTCATAGGTGATAATGAAATGATTTCTACGCGTCCCACACGTTTTTACTATATTATTTTATAGATCATTGCTAATAGAAAAACCCTCTAAGGTAAAACTATCTCGTACTTATCTAATCGCGTTGCGAAAGTGGATGTAAAATTTCTTTTAGGGACGAAACAAATTCAAAATTCGCAGAGAGGTAGGGTTACTCGATGGATACGCGCGATACCCTCGCTTTACGCGCCTCCCCGTTTCCCATGGATATGGATAAGTAGGTAAAATAACAAAAAACAGAAGAGGATGTCGGGAAATGGTCTATATTATTACTATACCTTTGCGTTTTCGATTAATATTTTTGCTTCGTTGACGCTGATATCCGCGGGAAAAGCGACCGTCGGCCCTTTGTTCTCCCGGATCGAAAATATTCGTTTTTTTCTGATGATTCAAAAGCGAGGCGCCGGGAGTTCGGGATAAACAGATTACCATGATTAAACACTGTAGACCGTCGGACAAAAATGACATATCGTCTAATCGACGCGCCCCTTCGATTGAACAGAAATTAACGCGCGACTATCTACAAGACGAACCGTTAACTCGTCTTAAAACTGTAAAAAATGGTGATTCCTAGAAAATATTATCAGTTAAAACTGTATTCCTCCTGGTACTCGCGCGGTGTCTAACGTCGCTATTTGAAAGATAACTGAATTCGATAATGTCATCGCCATTGAAAATAGATAACCGTTCATTATTGCTCGTTGGCGGATATTCCGCCGAGTAGCGATATGGTTCATTTTTGGAGCGAAATTGCCGCTTTTTGTTTCGCATCCCGTCTATGACTACACGATCATGTTCCCAGAAACATTTCCAAGAACAACACGTTTCAAAAGCCGGAGCGTCCAGTGAACTTAGTGACCTGGCCAGGAGACAATGTATACTTCGGAAAACAGCGACGAAATTTCTCATACTGAATCCAAAGATGGAATTTATTTAGAATATGAATATAATACGTGAACCGTGTCTTCCTATTCTTTACATTATGGAAAAACCTTTCCATTTGTTGTTACTCCAAAGATTTATAGCGGTGAGCGCCAACTATGCCTATCCTATTTTAATAATTTCATTTACACTTTCGATGTGGTTTTCGTGTTTCACGGCTCAATTTCACTCTATATAATTTTTTTCCTTATTTAAAAACTTTCTTTAAACTATGTACATGCGCAAAATCACAAATGGAACCAATAAAGAGAGTGCACATTCTCGAATTGACACTTTTCTATTCCTTCTTGTAATATTTTAGGTAATTTAACTAATCACTCGAACTTGCTCATCCCTCCCAACTAGTTAAACCCTTGTCTAACCCCTCCCTCTTGCTATATTTTAGGTAAGGTTAGGTTAGTTTAGTAAATAAATTGAACTATCCCATCCTTTCAACTAGTTAAGCCCAGCCCCTTGTAATATTTTTGGTATATGGTTAATTTAGGTATGTTAATAACTTGAACTAGCCTATCCCTCCAACTATTTAATCCCTAGGGCTTACCCTTTCCTCTCGTAAGTCGTAATCTTTTTAGTAAGGACCTTAGGTTCGTTAACCAATCGAACTAGCCCGTCCCTCTTGTAATATTTTTTGTAATATTATTTTAATTAATCCCTTGAACTAGACAATCGTTTCATCTAACCCATCCATCAACAATTTACGTATATTCATAAGTGTATTTAATTATAGAATGACTATTTAAATTTAATAAACCGATTATATTCGTATTTTTTGTAAACATTTTATCCGTAATAATTTTTATACCTTTCTAATTTCTTAGACTGTGTTACAAATTTCTTTTACTGGTAATTTAAGTAATTAAATTTCTGTCCCTTCAGAGGATTGAATTATTTTCCTCTAGGGTGGTGGCGGATAATTCCGTCCAATTCTAATTCCGTCCACTTTGGTTCAAAAATGTGAATCTTTAATTTTGGTTGCTCAAATTAAACAAAAAGGACTTATTTTAGACACTGATAAACGCCCCGTCAGAAAAAAATATTTCAAGGCCATAGGAAAAGGTTCGGCTAAGATACGGCTATAATTAACAAAGTAGCGATTTACTCCGATCAAATTAATGCCAATTTAAGGGAATGAAGCTTTTCAAGGCTCCGGAAATAAGGATTTAAAACAATTAATTGTACAGATACGAACCCGATAGCATTCGAAAATCCATATCTTTAGCTATAAAATACGCGTCTCCGATCTCATTTTGCCACCGTATTTAATTATTTATCGAAGATTATAAAAAACTACCGACAGAGGCCAATTCCGTCCACTCGAAACAAAATCGAGTTTAAAGTTAATTAACTGCAAAATAACTAATTAAAACGCGAATTTGCAAGCTCTAAAATCATTCACGATTGACAATTGAATAATTTCAAAGCAGAAAGCGTGTTTTTCCCGCTTTTTCCGTTGTCTTTCAGGGCTGGAAATGCTTTAACGCGAATTAAATATTTTCAATAAAGGCTTAGAACATAACATGGCGCGGTTTTTATTATGTAAGTGTTTTAGTTGCCTTTGAAACTGAGTAAAATATTATTAATTTAATAAACGGAGGTTATCCAGAAATTAGACGCTACTTATTTACGGGTGGACGGGTATTACCCGCCACTGTCCGGCGATTAGACTCAGGACGGACGGAATTACACGCTTCTGGACGGAATTGGCCGCCTCGACTGACTTTGAAAAACGTCTCGTATCTTTCAGACCAATCAAAATTATGGAAAGCAAATTAGCTTAAAATACGCGCAAAAGTTCAATTAATAATAAGATATTCCTAAATTGGACACGGTTAACATTGGGAGAGTTTTCTTATTGATTATATAAAAAGCGGACGGAATTACCCGCCACCACCATATATGAAAATATAGCAAAACAAGTTTTTGTATGTAAAAGTATTTCCTTCAAAGACTTCTGACAATCGTGCGATTTTTCAAGGCTAGTGCCTACGGCCAGTGAATTTTCGATACATTAAAGGGATATTACCACCATCTGTTTAACATCTTTATTGAAACTAAAACCTTTCCATTGCGCACACATTTTCATTACGCAGACTTTTCCATCGCGCAGCCCTTTCCATCGCTCAGACACTTTCATCGCGCACGCCAATATATATTTTTTGTCTCTTTTTTGCTAGACCCAACCCTAGTGGGGTCTAGCTACTGTATTCACTGCGGCGTTGGCGTTGGCGTCGTGCAAGAAGACGAAATACGTCATCGAATCAAAAAATCTTTCGTCTTCTTACCTCTCCGAGTGAACTTGTAGTTCGCGGAGAAGTTCTGTCTGTACGTGACGTCGGAAGAAGACGTCATCACCCACGGCGCTTGAATCTCCAATGAAATTCGCATATACAGTTATTAGCTTCTACCTTGCTGTAAACGTATATCCACCACAGCTCAATGAAGAGCAGCAACTCGCTTGTTAGTTTATAATGATCAACGAACGCCTTATATAGTATCTTTTGGATTCGCGTCTATTTTAGCCTTCTGAGGTTATAGCTGAATTGAAATGTTATATTAATTTAAATTAAAATTAAAACAGATTAAATGATATAACTTAATCTAAAAACCAATGTTGCTGAAACTTAAATTTAATATAAAAGATATTTTCGAAGATATTCAATATTGTCTTATAGGTTGATTAGATTAAGGCGTGTTTTCACGGGTGTTCAAGATAAAATGAATTGATAAATTTTAGATATTATGGTGCGTTTTCACGGGTATCCAAGGTAAGACAATAAAGATTAGATGTAAAGGTGCCTTCACAAGGGTATCCAAGGTAAAAATTAATAAAGATTAGATATAAAGGCGTGTGCACAGGGTATCCAAAATAAAATGACTTAATAAAGAATAGATATAAAGACGCGTTTCCAAGATTAAAATGACTTAATAAAGAATATATATTAAGTCCCGTTAGCACGAGTATCCAAGATAAAATGACAAAGATAATAAATAAATGCCTGTTCGCACGGGTATCTAAGTTAAAAATTAATAAATATTTGATATAAAGCCACGTTCACACGGGTATCCAAAATAAATTAATAAAGATTAGATATAAATCCGCGTTCAGACTGGTATCAAAGAAAAATTAATATTAGATATAAAGCCGCGTACACACGGGTATCCAAGATAAATACATAACGATTTGATATAAAGCCGCTTTCACACGGGTATCCAAGATAAATTAATAAAGATTAGATATAAAGACGCGTTCACAGGTAGCCAAGTTGAATAACATGGTTTAAAAAAAATGATTTGAGAAACATGATTTGAGAAACTTGATTTGAGAAACTTGATTTGAGAAACTTGATTTGAGAAACTTGATTTGAGAAACTTGATTTGAGAAACTTGATTTGAGAAACTTGATTTGAGAAACCTGATTTGAGAAACCTGATTTGAAAAACTTGATTTGAAAAACTTGATTTGAAAAACTTGATTTGAAAAACTTGATTTGAAAAACATGATTTGATGAACATGATTTGAAAAACTTTACGCAACTTCGTGTTTAAAGGAATCTCGAAACGCCATTCAAATTGTTCAAAGAGTGTTTATGCATGCATAACAAGCCCCTGCTATAGCATAATTCTTTTCAGCCTCTTTTACAATGTCATGGGTCTTGCTATTCCTATGGGCTTACCCGTCTTGTTACTTCATGGAATGACTAAAGCCAAATTAGATACTTTTAGCAAAAAGTAAGTAGTAGCCCTTTAATTTAAAATTTATACGAAACATTTATTAAATTAAAAGCCATTAAAACCCGAGACGTATTATTATACATATATCTCCGTCTAAACCTCGATTGTTTAGAGTAGTTTCAAAACTTGTTAGCAATCAGAAAGTTTTATGCAATCTCGTTTGAAAGCCATTCTTAAACTCTCACGAAATATGGAACTACGAATTTTCGGATTTCTAATTGATTATCTGGCTCTCTTATGGAGCTACGTAAAGATTATCATCGAGAATTATAAAATAAACGACTCATTGGTGTCTGTACCGACTTTCGGAAAACGTTACGCGTCTTCTTGGCAAATAGCGATGGCTGGCAAAGGTGACAAATATCACTCGATTAATGTTCGTGAGTACCACTCGTATGATTTTGCTTGGAATATAATAACCATTAAGGCTCTTCTTCCCTTAAAACGACGTTTTTGCGCTTTGGTTATATCAGCTTTTTATGCAGTTTATTACAGTTAGAAATACCAGGCTTTCAAATATTATAGAAAAATGTCTGCTTCATGTATAGGTGCTAGATTTTTTTCTTTTGAAATATCGGGATCATTATTTATAATTATCCAAAGTCAACTAAGATTTGGCCTTACATGACTTCCTTTCATCCTACCATTCTGTAGAACTAGCAAACCGATTGGGCTACGAAATGTGGCATTTTGTTCAAAACATGTGTACGTATGATATCTTTTTTTATCTTTATTATTTTAAAAGATATTTAGGTTTAAAATCAAAATTTAACTTTTGTGAAAAATTGAAGTTCAAGTTATCGACCTGTAATTTCATTTCTAAATACCGTATCATCGTAAAAATAATCTCAAATCATAGATCGAAATCACACCTTTTTTGAGATGTTAATGGAAAATTACGCTTGATTAATTTTAAATAACGGTAGGATGAAAGACACCCTTCTAATTTCTCCATTGAGTTAACCCAGAGTCCTAGTTCCGAATGAAAACGGCCAGGGGTAGACGGTGTTTCCAAAACGGAGAAAATATTTTTGACCCGCTTAGAAAGGGGAACTCTGACCCTTTCTTTACAATAGATAAGACCCATTTGTGTGGCGTGCGTTTCGACCGTCAGGTGTTTTCTTCTTCTCGATATCCCAACAAAAAATGGGATCCCCTGTTCGATGTAGAGCGCCATCTAGTGTTTTAAATCGGTAACTTTTGGCGGAAAAGCAGCCTTAATTGTTCGCGATTAAAAAATACAGATTGTAAATTCAGATAATATAGTTAAATGGATATGCCTTAGCCGAAGATAACCGTTTCAAGATTTATCTATTATCAACAATTAATATTAATCAAAAGTTAAACATTGGATAGCAAAATTCGGATTTCTTAGAATTAGCGTAAACTACAGCGAACGATAGTAAGCGCCGCAAGGTCCGGGGAAAACTTATCCCCGAACCAAAGCTGTATATTATCTCGACACAGCTTCTGATCGATTTTACCCCTCGTTCCTTGTAGCTCCGAAACCGTGAAGGTTACAAACACAAATCATACATATGAGGTGACCAACTTATCCCAAATCCATGACCCTACGATAATTAGGAGTATTGATTTGACTTGTCTGAAAGCGAAAACTTTCGTCTTCTTCTCCTAGACAATTTTACACGGACCGCTCTAGAGCAAAATCTAATGGTTGTATTATGGTGCAATTTCCTACACATATTGGTATGGTCTTCTAGTTGTGTCATACATAAACCGCAATGTGCTAAGAACAATACTCTTTGAGTAGTTGACCGAAGAGTTGACCCCCACCCTGGGATTTGCCGTTTTGTCGGTCATGCCGAGTTCAACTTGATATAATGTAATTAACAAATATATATTTTATTAGTTTGTCTTTGAATAACGAGTGACCATCTACCCTAGAGTCTATCTAGTCAGGGTGTTAGCTTACAAAATATATAGAATGTTCAGAATAACCTCTTAGAGTGTGGACAAAAATCGAAATTCTGTTAAATTCGAGTTTTTGAAATTCTCTGATTTCTCGGATGTATGTACATTGCTGGAATAAATAAAACCTTTGGGAACGAGCTGCACCAAAAGATAGAATGAATCGTTTTGCCAACTTCCTCGTGGGCTGACCACGATGACCTCTATAAAAAGTTATACCTTATACGTAGAAATTCTTCATCTCTAAAATGTTATATATAAGAATAACTCTCACAAGGTATTTATGGACTTGTATACAGAAGGGAAAACAAGTTGGGAACCCAAAATGAAACCTCCCCGACGACGTTAAACTAACCTAACCCTACTTTAAAAAAAAAAGATGAATAGAAAGATGGGAGTATGTAGAGTGTTAGGATGAGTAGGTAGACTAGGGTGCTTTTAACTCATAGTTTTATATATCACAATTATGTTACAGCGTTTAAATATTTTATAATTACAATCAGTATCCAAAATTTCCATGATATTGTGTCAGGTCGTAGGATGAGTAACAGACACAAAATGATACCTTTGTTTAAAAGTATATAAGTGGAATACAAATTCTAGCATTATAAATATTTTTGTATCATTAGGCTGCACTGCGCGATTATCTTTCGTTAATCCTCTGATTTGATAAAAACGAATGATTCATTCTGGGGTGGCACGGAAGAGAAGAAAACCAAACAACAGAGATTCTCCATCAAGTTACTCTTGGACAAACCAGAGATATTCTAGACTGCAAGTTCCATTAGCCCTTCCTCGGTAAATGATTGTCAAACATTTCCGGTAATATCTTCGTCATAATTTCCTCTTCTGACGTTGTAATAGAGGACCATGCTGATGTTTTCATCATACGTGTGATCCCAGTCATTGGAAGAATCCAAGGATAATAGCTTGTCCAAAATCGTTGACAGCCTGCCAAGACCTTCTTCTGCACTCCTAAAATAAAAAAGATCTTAAAAAGCCTAAAAAAAAAGACTAAATTCCATACCGTTAGTATTTATTCTTAAATATCTCTTATGTATGACTGTAGGCATCTATCATTTCGAGTCTGAAAACACTCGCTGCTTTATGTTCCAATTCTTTGAGGCTTGGCCGTCTCTTCCTCCTGTTAAATGGAAAAAGCAGCCGTGAAGTCGCTCTGTTGACTTCAGATGGTGATGACAATCTGCGCTGGTTGATCTTTATTGACAAGGTCTTCACGAATTTTAACTGTTCTTCAGTAATCCTAAACCTCCAACATACATATAACTGTTATTTTGCTAAACGATAGTAACACGCACAAACATATCGAAGTCCAAAGATATTAGAAGTCAATCACCTCACTTTATATCTCTATAAGGCCAACATCTCTAATCCAATAAAACCATCTCACTTAAATCTTTATAGCTCTCTTACTACCTCGTCTTCTTCTCCGCTCTGCTCTGCTCTCTAACGAAGAACTGTACTTAGATGATCCAAACCACATAGAGTTTGTAGCAAGCCTAAGCTTACACTAATCTGCTTAAACTTAAGCGCGTGCTGAAACTCGAGCTGGTATTAAACATCCCAAAATTCTTTAAATTCTTAGACAATTTCTTAAATATGATGTAAATTACGATTTATATTGAATTGGAGTTTCAGCTATTTTATTAACTAGGTTAATTTTAACCATTTTAATATTTTTTAGTATCATGTTTCAATTCACTTAAAAATATCACGGCCTAATGCTAATCTGCTTTACTTCCTTAAAGATAGTATATATAGTGTTCGAGGGCCTAACGTGAGTAACCTATAGTTGTGGGGAATACCTCCCCGTTCAATGTCTAGTTGTTTCTCTGTTTGAAAAAGGCTCTCAAGCCGAAAGCTCACGCTGTATTACCAGGAACTTAAAACCGAAGTAATAAACGTTTTTACAGAAACCATGTGCCTCCGACTGTAAAAGTGATTCTATATAGTCCTATCTTTGCCCGTTGCCCGTAGAGCTCTAGCATTTACGGTAAATTGGTAAATTATCTCTTTTTCTAACTGATTTTAATCTCCGATTTTTACTTCAAACTGACTCCAATTGTTTGAGCAGATATCTAGAGATTAACCTATATTCAAACAGATAACTGTCAATTTTGATATAAATTAGGTATGGATCTGTGCGGCTCAAAACTTAGAATTTAATGTGTAACTTGTGATAATAAGTTCCTACCTCTCGGGAGTTCTTTATATTTTATAATATATAATGACAAAATTTCTTTGTCGCGCTATTATTATTACTTATTTGTCGCGTTAGTATTAATTTGTACGTTAATAGTTTTAGTCTAGTCACATTATTATCGCGTCACTATTCCTAGCCTGGAGCTTGAAGGCCACTGGAGAAAAAAATGACTATTATTTATTGCGAAATAATGCACCGTTCTTGACAAGACTTCTAACTCATATTTAAGCGAGTTTTATTTTAAAAAGGCGTTTCACAATTGGCTGACAGATAAAAACCACGGTTAAGAGACAGATGCTCGCCTCCCGTTGGACAGAAATCCCATTCGGCCGATGTAAAAAAACAATCTAATTGAGCGGGAATTTAATTCCCGTTCGACCGAATTAATAAAAACCAGTTTCCCAATGAATAGAAATTAAACTTAATTCGCTGGAAGTGTTCCCATTCAACAGAAAATGTTCCATTCTAGAGAAAAAGCCTCAATTAAACGAATCCCATTTGTTTGAAATACGCTTTATTTCGACGCTTAAATAGAGCTCAAGAGCCTAAAAATAGAAAGAGAATTGGTTGAGCAATGATTTTAGTTAGTATTTCTATATAAATATTTAAACGCTAATGTCTCTAATCAACATTAGGAATAAGTGCTCGGCATAACTAGATAACCTACCCGGTTTGCGTCCGCTTTCGCAGTTATCATTTGCGCAGTTGTCATACGCGCGGTTTCCCATTTGCCCAGTTTGCCATTCGAGCTGTTTTTCTTTGCGCCGTAGACCGAAGCACACGCGGGTTTCGATTAATTGGCACAGTAAAATTGATCCTGCGCCATAAGGTCGTTTTTCAATTGGTCGAATCCGATCGACCAATTTCTCATTCAACCGTCGAGTATTATTCGACCGTCGTATACCATTCGGCTGAAAAATCCGTACTTCGCCAGGTTTTGGATTCGAAAGTTTGCTTAAAAATCCCCGATGGAATTTACAAAATTAATTCTCGGGGACGCAAAGACTTTATCTTTGCTAGGGGAAGATCTTGCGAGACTTATAATAATATAGTGGCTAGAAAATGAGCACGACACCCAAAAAAAAAAATATTCTTAAAATACCGAAAAATAACTTTATAAAGCGAATTGTCGATTTACATTTCTGTTTTGAGGAATATTAAAATCGGGCTAATTTCAAACTGCCACCTAACCTTACCTTACTTATAATTTAACACGAGGGACAGGCTAGTTCGAGTGATTAACTAACGTAATCTAACCTAACCTGCAAATGTACACTGCGCTAAAGAGAAAAGCGCAAATGAAAACTGCGGAAATGGAAATCTGTGGAAATGACAAAACTGCGTAAAAGGAAATGCGCTTGAGGGAACTGCGCAATTGGAACCTTACAACCTAGCCTACCCTACTAACCTCTTCAGAAAAAGCGTAATAAGCCGGTTTAAGCAAATGTAACTGAGGTTTATTCAATTGAAAAGGCCCTGTAAACCTCGGTTAAAGCTGATTTAACCTACTAATTACGCCTCATCTAAACCCAAACTAACCTTACCTATCCAAACTTAAGGCAGCCCAAACGTAATAAATAAAGGACCGTATAGCCAAACCTATGCAACCTAACCCAACCAAATATAACCAAAACCTAACCCAGCCTAAAAGTAATTAATATATTTGCCAACAGCCGAATCTTTGTCGAACGGAATTCTGTCCAGTGGGACATTTCGTCCAAATGGCACCGTGTGTCAAATGGGATTCTGCTCAATGGGATATTTCGTCCAATTGAGATGTCTGTTCATTGGGATTTCTTTCAAATGGGATTCTGTTCAATGGGAGTATACCAGACAGCTTATACAAAAAAAGGTTGCTTTGCACCCTTAAAAAAGCTCTTTATCTGATTCGAATCAACCCTTGAAGGGACACAAATTAATTGTTAGAGAAAGAGCAATTTAAAATCTTTAAAATGATAGTTAGTAGATTTAGTCTACTACTTCAAAGATTATATTATTATTATTATATATTTTCCAAAAAACGGATAAAGGCGACCTAGGCAACCTTCCTCTCTTTTTGATGTTATTTTGAAATGGTTTCAGTAATAGCTTAAGATGGAGTTCCGTTAATGTATAAATATTAAAAAAAACGCCTTTAGACTTTCGTATTTCTTTAACCATTAATTTTTAATTTCCATCCCTTCAAGGCTTTGAATTTTTAGCTACACCAAAAGTGTAGGTATTACATTCGATGGTTCGTCGCCGCCGGCGCCTCCGTTGGAAATGACGAAAATCAAGTAGTCGCGTAAAAACTTGAGAAACTCGAATACCCCTTAATAACTTTCACGGAGAGGTTCTGTCTTAATCATGTGTATGTCCGTCGTTCGAGGAGTTCGCATTTACGTCATCGGAAGAAAACGTCATTACCCTCGGCGCTTGAATTTCCAATGATATTCATGTTTAAAATAATTTTACCTTGCTATATAAATATACCCACTACGGTTCATGGTACAGTAGCTACCGTTACTCGTCTGTTGTTTAATATTGGTCCACGAACGCCTTATATAGTATCTTTTGGTTGAGAGTCTATTTTAGCCTTCTCAGGTTATAAATATTAATTAATTGAAACGTAATATTCCTTGAAATTAAAATTAAAACTATCTAAATGATTTAACTTAATCTAAAAACCAATGTAGCTAAAAATTTCATTTAATATGGAAAATATTTTCGAAGATATTCAGATATTCAATATTCTCTTATAGATTGATTAGATATAAAGGCGCGTTCACAAGTATCCAGCTGAAAATAATAAAAATGAAATTTAATTAGAAAAAATATTGAAGGCGCGTTGACACGAGTATCCAAGATAAAATCGAAATAAAGATTAGATATAAAAGCGCGTTCACACGGGATTATAAGTTAAAAGTAAATAAATATTAGATATAGAGCCGCGTTCACACGGGTATCCAAGATAAATTAATAAAGATTAGTAAAGATTAGATATAAAGCCGCGTTCACAAGTAGCCAAGTTGAAGATAATAAAATGAAATTTTAGTAGAAAGAAATATTAATGGCGCGTTGACACGAATGTTCATGATAAAATCGAAATAAAGATTAGATATAATATTATATATAGAGCCCCGTTCACACGGGTATCAAAGATA
Source organism: Odiellus spinosus (assembly GCA_963920705.1). Taxonomy (NCBI): domain Eukaryota; kingdom Metazoa; phylum Arthropoda; class Arachnida; order Opiliones; family Phalangiidae; genus Odiellus; species Odiellus spinosus. Next base: position 1,005,362 of record CAWUCO010000021.1, on the reverse strand, counting down.
AATTAATAAAGATTAGTAAAGATTAGATATACAGGCGCGTTCACAAGTAGCCAAGTTGAAAATAATAAAAATGAAATTTGAGTAGAAAGAATTATTATAGGCGCGTTGACACGAGTATCCAAGATAAAGTAAAGATTAGATGTAAAGGCGCGTTCAAACCGGTATCCAAGGTTAAAATAAAGATTAGGTATAAGGGCGCGTTTCCAAGATAAAATTGTTTAATAAGGATGAGATATAAAGGCGCGTTCACACGGGTTTATAAGTTAAAAATAAATATTAAATATAGAGCCGCGTTCACACGGGTATCCAAGATAAATAAATAAAAATTAGATATAAAGGCGCGTTCACAAGTAGCCAAGTTGAAAATAATAAAAATGACTTTTAAGTGGAAATTATGAGAGATTTTGGATGATTGATGTTATGCAGTATTTATCAAGGTCGGGCGACGAGGATCGAGATAAAGGGAGAGCGAAAAGGATCGTTATAAAGGTCGGCCAAAAAATTAAAAGGCGATAACCCAAAAGTCCACAAACGAAAAAACGAAAAATTAAGTTTCATTGGTTTCAAGTGTCATTGGTGTAGCTATTCCTATGGGCTTGACCATCTTTTTAATATCTGAACCTTTACGGCTTTGGTCGACCATCGTTGGGTATAAATGCACTTTTTTAGAAATGCGAAGCAAAGCTACGTTTTTGTATAATTACCAAGAGTTATGTTTTAATTTTTTTTTCCAATTTTAGTGATTTTAAAATGGGAATTTTAATAGAATTTTTTTAAGCTATATGGGAAGGTGAACCTTTTATTTATTCCAAATCATATAGACTATCCTCGGACATGCAAATCTATAATTCTCATAGAAGAAGCGGGAACAGATTAATGAAGTTTTGTCTTATAAAATGCTAATGTAAACTACTGTACATTTTAATAATGTTCCTTATTTAAATTTAGAATTTGAACGATAAATTTATTTCAACAATTACATCAATAATCCGTCTTTATCCGTTTAATAAAATCTTTGAAGTAGTTAAAACCACTGACTAACATTTTAAAGATATTAAATTGCTCTTTCTCTAACATTTAATTTTTGTCCTTTCACGGCCGGGTTTGATCAGAATCAGATAAAGAGCCTTTTTTATTTTGGATAATTTCTGTCCCTTTTTCAGAAAAAAATATATCTTTCACACATTTTACTAGTTTTAAATTAATATAGCTTTGTGGGTATTTTGAACTTTGATTCTTACAGACTTATAACGAATATAGCTTTAAATTAAGAGTGTGGTAAATAATCTCGAAAGTCGTAATCTCTAAATACCAAGATTAACTTACCTAAAGTATTACAAGAGGGGTGGGCTAGTTTGAGTGATTAACTGAAATTACAAGAAACTGATAAATAACGAATCAGTTTTAAAAGCTCCAAGAAATTCAAGTTTCGGGTATTTATTGGCGCATTTAAGCCGGGCTTTCGACAGTGTCACTTCAAGATATTTTGTTCATTCTAGATTGTGCGCTATTGATATTGGGTCAATTTCAGAATATATAAATTAATATTATGCGCTATCGAGTAAATCACCCTTCAAGTTTACAATCGGGCTAATTTCCATTGGTACGTTGTTCTGGAAGTGGAGTCGTCAGAGCGTTGATGCCCGAGGAGAGAGGAAAATCCAAAAACTCAAAAAAAAAACAAAGAACCTGAATTAGAATGTGTCTAGCGGCTGAGATTGGCACTTAAGTAGGGGAGGGGCAGGAAATCACTCGCCTTCCAGCGTATAGTCACGATACGTTTGGAGACTCATTCATTACGATTTCCCCGGTTTACAAAACAAAACGAAAAAAAGCATTTCTAGGTCAAAAATCATTAGTAGGCCAGCAGTTTTCTTTATGAATTGCTTACTTTGAGATAAAGAGAGCTTTTCTTCACGTGCGCGATTACTAGCGAGTGTCCGCGGTTATTTTTTACGTGTAGTGATGACGTCTTCACTCAACGTTATAAAAAGATTTCTCGAAATACATTTGTAGTTGGGGGAAAGATCGTATCTTTCAGCACGTTTACTGGTATTCTCCCATTCGACCGAAATCCCATTCGACCGAATCCCAATGGACCGAAAAATGAATGAATATACATCCCATTGAAAATAGTCCCTTTAGACCGCAATCTAAGAATAAGATATAAACTTTTTTCTGTCGAGCAACTGTGGCCGCATGTGCTAGAGCATGTGTCCTGAATTTCTGGTAAATTAACAACACTAATAAAGAAGCTGCATAAAATTAGTTGAGGTAAAGGTACGATTTCTTTAAGCACACAAAATATCCTTTGAAGTATAGTAGATCCCGAGTTGGAGAATGTGCTATTCCGCGTTTCTTCTGGCCAATTTGTTTAACATAACGTAACCTACCCTACCCTTTCCTAACAATAACAATTTTATATAAATTATTTTTAAAAAATTGTTACTGTTAGATTCGGTTAGGTTGTGATAGGTTCGGCTAGGATAGGTTTGGCCAGGATAGGTTAGGTTGGGCTAGGATAGGTTAGGTTATACAACTACGCCAGAATCAACGCGAAATAGCATATTTCCCTACGCTTGTATGATTCTTTTGAAGCCTTTTATAAAATTCCCATTCGACCGAAATACGCATTTTAATGTATTTCGGTCGAATGGGAAATGATAAAACTATTCGGTCAATTGGGATTGACCTTGATAAGAGTTCGGTCCAATGGTATTCGGTCGAATGGTAGACAAGCCGTTTACTAGCCTTCGCGTCGCTCCTAAAAAAGGCACATCGTCGTGTGGCGTCGCGTCGCGTTGTTGTTCTATCTTCTTTCTCGACAGTTGGGAGTTGCGGGAGCTTATATAGAGGCAAAGGCCCTGGCGCCATCTGCCGCGGACGTTCGAAGACTCCTTTCTCCATTTATTGATTTTTTGATTATTTTTTTTACGCGGTTACCGAGTACTCGATTGACCATCACTCCACGTTTATCCAGACTGTTTGGATACCTCTTGTTTTATAACAAAAGAGAATCTCAAGCCCATTTCATACCACTAGCGAATAAAAGGTGGAAAAAAATAGGGTCTCTGAGGCGTCGCTAGTGATTCATAAATCGTATACGGTAAAATTTATCTCAAGAATCCCAGCTGTCTGAAGAGTGGCGGCAAGTTTTAGATTGTTCTTTTCTCGTAAGAGTTCAAGTATGGTTTACTCAGCGGAGAAACTAATCGGCCTCGCTGCCATTCTGTACAAATTTTGGAATACTTAGGGTGAAACCACTGACCGAGAGAATCGGACTCAACTCGTCATAGCCCACAGTATGAATTGATGTAAACTTGAAGCGTGATTTACCCGTGGTATTTTTCTATTTCACTGTAGATACTAAACGTTTTCTATTCCTCACGCTCTTTCTAGGCTTGTTGCAATTTCTTAAGGGCGTGCACTTACTGTGTCCAAACGGTATCATGATGACGAATTTCCTCTTTCATCCGATTTGCGTTCTCAGTAAAGCTTCTGTAGCCAAAGTAAGATAGTGTAATTATCTTTTAGGGGGGAAAAAGTCGCTCGTGTTTTAACCAATGAATGGTGATCATCCCTCCATCACCATTCAGTCACGCGATACGATGAGAGGGCGGTCTCAATATTTTTATTTTAGTTTTCGCATAAGCAAATTATTTTTTAATAATTATAATATAGCTACGTGTCTTATACATTATCTTTTTACAGAAATTGTTGACCAGCAAAGAAAACGTTGAGAAGTCTATCGTTTATCATTTTTCAAAAGTTTGGTTACGGAATGGATTAGGAACGAGGTAAGGGATCGAATAAAAAGTTCAATACACAATTTTAATCAAAAATGCTCCTTGAAAACCAGTTCAGATACTTCGCAAAACTTAAAAGTAAATTAACACGCGACGTAACTCATTCGGGCCTATTCATTTTCAAGAATTTGGAAATATTACAGAGACTGTTTTTAATACCCTCTTGTGGAATAACCGTAGAAGAAATTGGCTTTCCAAATAAGGAAAAAAATCCAAATATTTTCAAAATTCCGACAGAATTCAATGAAAAATATCAAATGAAACAAAAAGGGGTCCAAAATTTTAAATGCCTTTGATCCACATTGGTTGAATCCGGGTTGGAATTTTCTATTTTGACCTATTTTGTATTTAGTTATTAGTCTCGTAATTAGTAGAAGAATAAAAAAATCGCTTGAATTTCCTCATCACCCTTCCTTTAAGAATCACCCAAGGAGATTAAATAAATAAAACAATTTTGTAATTATTGATGGGAATTTAACCACGAATTAATTATCGCTGCGTTAAAACTCTAACTCTCGCGCGTGTTTTTAAGTTTTCCTCCATTGACGTCCAGTAAAATCTAGAGTCACGTCGTCACGGGATTCGATGTTTTCGCAGGATATATTATACTCGAAGGATCTTACGGTTCTGGTTAAGCGTAAAACCCTTAGAAGCTCCAAATAGAAATTGATTATCATTTTCATTAAAAACGATTCAAAATATGCAGGGTGTTTTGAAAATGGTGGTAGGACCGAGCTACAGTGGGCTCTATGGGTCATTTTAAGACGAAAATGTTCTATGACGTTTTGTCGTACGGGGCACAGTTTAAAAATTAGGAAAAGAATCATGCGCGGATGACCCCTTAACGTACATTAATAAACGTATATTCAATGATAAAGTAAAGCTAATTTTTTAAAAGCACGCGCTAAATAAAAAAATATTTTAGCATGGAGTTTATTAATGTACGTTAAGGGGTCATCCGCGCATGATTCATTTCGTAACTCTTGAACGGCGCCCCGTACGACAAAACGTCATAGCACATTTTCGTCTTAAAATGATCCATAAAACCCATTGTAACTTGGTTCTACCACCATTTTCGGACCAACCTGTATACACATGTCACGTAAAAATACTTATTTTACAATCGCCATATTCTAGGTTTTTCAGATAAAAATTCCACGCGATATTTCGTGTCTGTTGTAGAGCCTAAAGTTGATTCTCGCCCTTTGTTGCTTTCGCGAAGTTTTGTTCGTAAAAGTTCTTTATCCAGATTGCGTTACTTTTTTTCAATCACTCCCGCTAATTTACAAGGGTTGCTGAGTTTCTACGGACTTTACGCGAATGTAGACCGAGCGAGCCGTACATTTTACTGTTCATTTTTCAACACTATCGCCTGACAATTTTTAAATCTGTCCTCTTTGACAGTGGCAAGACTCTTTGGAGAGACAGAAGGAAGAAGCTGGAACCAACATTGCACCCCAGAATGAGCCACGAGTATTTGCCCATTTTCCTTCAACACGCCAAGATACTGCGCGATGAACTATTCAGACAGAATGGGCGAGAAATCAACGTAATACCTCAGCTCAGCTCCTGTACTCTTGGTATAATTGTTGGTACGAATATATTTACTCTCCCTTAATTTATGATACGTGAATTCTTGAACTACAGCCGTATTGTCTCTCTAATAAAAACTATAGAAACAACGATGGGAGTGCGGCTGGGAACTCGGAACAACGAGAAATCGGAATACTCGAAATGCATTCAAGTGCAAGCAACGATTCTTCAATAGAAGTTCTTTCTGATCATTCGTTTCATCTCGCCTTCTATCGCGCGAGCCCCACCATACTGATATCGGAATGACGACTTGAGCATCTTAACCATTTAAAATATTCTATTAATCGAGATACCTTTGACTGAAGATAAATAAAAGACCGTCCATAAAAATAGGCATATTTTGTTCAATTCAGGTTGCACATTTACGATGTTATAAACGAATATTATGGCTCCCGACATTATGCCGACTATTTATAAGATATAAAAATTGAGCCTATTTGGCAAAATATTTAATCATAATAAAATCTTTGGTGTAGTAGACTAAAAGCAATAACTATAATTTTAAAGATATTTAATTGCTCACGGGTTTGACCCGAATCAGATAAAGAACCTTTTTTAAGGGTGTGACGCAATCTCTTTTTTGTATAATTTATGTTCCTTTTTCAGAAATAATATACACTTTTTCCACTTTCGCTGGTTTTAACTAAATTTAGCTTCGAGGGTCTCTTATGGCGTTAAATTTGAGTCTCAAGGTATCAGGGGCGCCGATAGCTATTTTTCCCAGGGGGGAGGGGGCGGGCCCAAGGTTTGTGAGTTTGGAAAAGTTATTGTAACCGCCAATGGGGGGAAAATACAAGATGGTTAAGCCCAAACGAATAGCTAGACCCCGACATTTTAAAAGAGGGTGAAAGGAATGATGCTATAGCAGAAGCGTGTTATGGCTGCATAAACGCTCTTTAAACCATTGAATGGCGTCTCGAGATTCCTTTAAACACGAAGTTGCGGAAATTTATCCGTGAGCGTTGTTTACACGATATATTGGATATATTCGAATATCCCCTCTTGAGAAAAAACTCGCAGTCATTGCAAACTCAAACCATATTTTATCCAAGCATGTTTTTCATATCATCATTTTCATTACTGGCATACTAGAACACGTATAAGCTCCCTTATTATCTCGTTCGCAACCACTTGTTTGTTGTTTTCGAGTTTTCATTACCGACTGAATTGATTTGGGAATTTCCTGGGTGGCAACTACTATCTAATCTTCAAATCTAGAGTACTCAGCTAAATTCATGGACGTCGCAATTTAAGTTAAAATAGCACAATTTATTTTACTAGTTGAGTTTACATCAAAGAGCGGAAGTTAAAGTGATCGTTTTTACAAATTCATAATGTTAATATACCAAATTTAAAAGCGTGATAGGTCTAATAAAAAAATTATATACATTGCATAAGTTAAGATAATATTGTTTTTTCGTCCTTTAACAATGAAATACAGAAAAAACAAATTGTCAATTTTAAATCGGAACACCGACATACTAGAACCGAAATATTTCATAAGCTACCTTTTTATCTCGTTCGCTACGACCCCTTATAAACGACTTGTTTTGTATATGGTATATCTCTGAAGATATAAGTAATTTTTCTCTTATACAGGGTGTATTGAAAATGGTGGTAGAACCGAGCTCCAGTGGGTTCTCATTTTAAGACGAAAATGTTCTATGACGTTTTGTCGTACGGGGCACCGTTTAAGAGTTATGAAATGATTCATTTACGGATGACCCCTTAACTCAATGATAAACTAAGCTTAATTATTTAAGATTATTTTATCTTTGAGTATAGCTGGTGTTTTAAAAGCGCGCGTGCTTTGTAAAATGTTCCCTTTTCATTACTCATAAAATTGGATCAAAATGGGTCAAACAAGAAAATTACTTCTAAATTCGAGAAAAATTAAATTAAAGCAAGTTGGACCAAGTGAGAAAAGTTATTCTAAATTCCATTAAAAATCGGGGAAATTCTTTTAATTATTATTAAATGGAATAAATGGAAAATTTTATAAATTCTAGGAGAATTGACCAAATTCGAAAATTTCTAATAAAATCGAGGAAAATGGACCAAAACAATTCGAGGGAAATGGAGCAAATTAGTAGATTACTATAAAATTCTACATTGTTTTGTGCTAAACCATTATGACCATGAAAGTGATCATTTTGCACAATTCCTTAAAGAATTTTCAAAATTGTTAAAGAAATTATTGAAAATATCCATCGTCATGGTCTATGCAAAGTCGCGATCGGCGGACTATGGCAAAGCAAACCCATAGCTTCGCCGTTTTCTCTTACGGTATTATACGCTTTGAAGATCCTCGTACGAAGAGTTTCTTCGTCGGGAACTGAGTATTTTCTTTGTCGGATGTGTATTTTAACCACCGCCCACAAACATTGTTTTTAAAAATGAAATAAATCTTCAAATAAAGGTTTAGGTTAAGGCGGGAAAAATTGTACGGAGAAAGGCTGCTTGGCCTTGGTGTAGCTTGGCCGATCTCGTTTTCTTAATAAGCGTAAGTTGTAAACTACAGCAATGGCAGGTTATACAGCCAGTGAATACATAGATATGCTGTTAGCTTTAGGGTACTGCGATGGTAATATGCCTTTGGACTATTTCCTTTGGGGTCGCGTAAAGGATTTAGTTTAGGCCACGGAAGTTCCCGACGAAGAAACTCTTCGTACGAGGATCTACAACGCATTAAATACCATAAGAGGAAACGGCAAAGCTACTAGTCCGTGCCTTGTTGAAGGTATAATTATTAATCAATAATGATTGTTGAATAAAGTATATAAATGTAAATTTCCCATCGTTATTACCCTCCTAAAGGGCCAAATATAATTTTTTGATCGAGTAGCTGTAGAGCATTTTCATAAATACCTAGCTAAAGTTAAAAGAGAAAAACCATTTTTAAAAAAAAATGAGATTTAACGCATGGAAGGTACGATAGTTTCTCTTTACTAGGGATGGTGTTAAATATTGCGCTCACAAAATCTCAAATTGTTAATTTGGATTATAAAAATGTATATAAACAATATCTGTGTTAAAGAAAATAAGGTTTTCCTGTTTTTAAGTAACAGGTTTTTCCTGAACTACTTTCCCAAACAAAGATGTGGGTTTTTGTAGTTCGAATTATCAGCAATAATTAGTTTGTTCTGTGGTACTAGCACTTTGAATTTGTGTATACGGTGATAGCCCTTTAACAGAGGATATGCAAGAAAAATTAGAACTCTGGCTTGAAAGTGTAACATATAGCGAATCGACTTTAAAAGCTCGCCCGAAAATCTCGAGAAAAACAAAGTCGTAAAAAATATATTGAAGTGAACAAAGGTTAAAAAATGTCCCCTTGTATCGCTAATACGATGCAGCTGTAACACATTATAACATTGGCTTGGGCTAGGTTGGCTAACCTCTTTCTGGTTCAGACGAAGAGTTCTGTAGGCTTACAATATACTAACCATTTAAAATTGTTAAAAATAAATAAGAGTAATTCAAGTGTATACTTCATTGATTATATTTGTGAAATGAACTGGTTAGTAACAGAAAGAGGACAACCGAAGCTGCAACCAATCTTCTCATTGGAGGAGAAGAATATAGACGTGCTAGGGAATATTTTGTATTCTCCCTAAAAAACTAGAATTAGACAAAATCTCGTGCGAGTAAGACCGCTGGGTCTGAGTAAAAGAAATGAAGGAGTCTGACCGGAGCAATATGAGAATTAGCGAATCTGACCAATGGGTCTGAAAATTAAATAGTAACGAGTTAGCCTGACCGCTGGGTCAGAGAAACTATACTGAGGCGAGCCTGACATCTTGGTCAGAAAATAAATAGTAAAGAGCGAGCATGACCGCTGGGTCAGAGAGATAAAGATTGAGCTAGAAAATAGGAGGAGCGCGTCAGACTCTGGTCATTTTAAAACGATGAAAAGATTTAATTAGTGCAAAATGGTTTGAAGCGAGTAAAAATAGTAAAATAAATATACAAGTGCCCAATTATTGGAAGAATATAAATAGTGTCTGATTTATTTCACGCGTCCACGGAGCCCAAACAAATTCTTCTATTAACTTTGATGTTTCAGTCCGTTAAAGTTAATGCAACTTTTTAAGAGCTCTCCCAAAGCTATCTCGACTAAAAATACCGCAACAGATGGTACGCGTGTCTCTAATCTTTTTTAAAAATGGTTTTTCTCTTTTAACTTTAGCTAGGTATTTATGAAAATGCTCTACAGCTACTCGATCAAAAAATTATATTTGGCCCTTTAGGAGGGTAATAACGATGGGAAATTTACATTTATATACTTTATTCAACAATCATTATTGATTAATAATTATACCTTCAACAATTGGTTTTCGGTACCAAATGAGGGCACCAAACTTTGACTATTTTTTCGAATAGACCTACCCCCAATGGTCATGGGAAAATTTGGTGGACGTTTGAGGGAGGTAGCTTTCACCCCCAAAAGGGGGGTGGAAAGGGGAAAAATTGGGAAAATGGCGATTTTTTTCCCCCGTGTATCTCTTTAACTAATTGCCTCAGAGCTTCGAATTTTATATCATTGAAAAGGTAATAATGCATACTATAGTTCATTTTCAGCAAAGCATTGCCGATTTAGGTACGGTTTTGAAGTTATGTTGGGTTTAATTCCTAAAAAAAACATTTAAATAAATCATTTGCATGTTTTCACGTATGATGGGCACCTCAACCGATTTTTCTGTTTCCTCTCATTTTATTGCGCGTTAAGAGATTTGGTTTGCCGTATTGTGTCGCCCTCTAGCGTATGGCTATAATTTCCATTGTAAACCATTTGATAACGGTTACGTCGTCATCGGGTCAAGTATACTAAATCTGGCCATCGGAAGTAAGGTAAACATTTCCAATTTAAATGTAAGATAACGTATAATAAGGTCATTGTTTATGAAATTACTCTAAAAGTCATGGAAGATGAAGCAGGAGGAAGCGGTTTACAAAAGAAATGTGTTATATGTAATAAGGTAGCAAAGACGGCGGATCTCTTTGCACCAGTTAATGATGCTTCGTGGAAAACCCTTCTACATGGCGCGCAATTGCACGAATCACATTTAATCTTGCAATATAAGGATGAGGAAGGTGTTCCGAACATTTATTATCATTTACAGTGCAGAAAAAGGTTTACACGCAAGAAGACTTTAGAAAAACTTAAAAAAGTCAAAGGTGGCAAATCAGTTCTAGGGAGAAAAGGAATGTAGGTGATTCTTCAACAAGAATTCTTGAAAGGAAATGTATATTTTGTGAAAAGACAACCAAATATTTAAAAGGCAAAAAAAGCCGAGAGTCCTTGACGCAATCATTGGAGCTACGATCTGATAACACTGTTCGTGAAATTGCAATAAAAAAAATGGATACCAAGCTTATCGCTATTACTTCTCGAGAGCTGATTGCCGCAGAGGCTCACTACCATAAGTCTTGTTATAGGAACTACACGAGGTATGAGGATAATAAGGAAGCCAAACCAAATGAATAGGATGCAAGAAGTGAATATTATACTAAAGAGAAGGAGGCATACGACAAGTTGTTTGTTTTTCCCAATCCAACGGTACTTCTTTTGACTACCCTTACCGATAAGTTAGTTCAAAACTTGGAAAATTTCGGCATTCGAGAGGTTAAGCCATATACGAAAAAACACATCCGCAGGTCTTTAGAAAACGAATTTGGTAAAAACCTTGATTTCATCTCGGAATTCAATGGGAAAGTTTTAGTTGTTCCGGATACTCTAACGAGAAACGCCTTAGTTCTTGAAAACGCACGATTGACTTCTACGCTAAACTCTTTGTTATCAAAAGAAAAAGAAAATTTAATTAAAGACTGTGCCTTGACTATTCGACAGGAAGTTAAGAGTTGTTGCCCAAAACAAGATTGGTCTCCCCGACCTGAAAATCTTGTGACTGATGCCATCGTATTACCTCATTCACTTAATATCCTTTTGACAACAATGTTGACTGGTGATTTATGTACTGGACTTTTAACACCGCCAGTAAACACTGTTCCGAAATCAATTGCTCAAGACTGCGTTTACGCAATTACAAGGGGAGTCCATAAACCTCCAAAGCGCATTTTACTTCACTGGACCGTAAAATCCCTTACCGGCAACGTGGAACTTATCAAACTTCTCAACAGATTTGGACATGGAGTTTCGTATTCCCAACTAGAGGAAATCGATACTGCACTATGTCTTCGCAAGCTTAAAAACACCGAAGAGTCTGATATACCAATACCAGCGAATTTCTACGAAAACGTTCCAACAACTTTGGCATACGATAATATTGATAGGCTTGCGGGTACGTCTCATAGAGTAAATGGCATAATCATACAGCCAGAAGTATCGACTGCCGAACTACCTTCTTTGGTTTTGAACATTAAGAACGATAAGAAACGGATCATTAACGCTTCTTATACGAGTCTTCCCCCATACAACGCGGGAAGCAGAGTAGGACCCCCCCAGATTGATACCAACAGAACTAGACTATTAAGAAGTAGTAGAAAAGGCTAGGCACAAAAACCTATTGTGGATTATGACAAGACAAGTGGAAACCACAAGTCAAGCGGTGAGCTCGTGGACTGGTTTTAACATTTTATCCCGAAACCAAATTTTAGTATCTCCGGACAAATTTATTGGACAATAAATGCTCCAACAACTGATTTATCGACAGTGAACGAAATTCTACATCATTCCTTGAAAATTTTGAAAAAGCTTAATTTGAACGATATCGTGGTAGTATTCGACCAAGCAATTTACGCAAAAGCAACTGAAATTATTTGGAAAAATCCTGAACATTTTAAATCAATTGTAATTCGAATGGGGGATTTTTACACAATCTGCACACTGCTTGCCATAATCGGAAAGAGATTCCGCGATTCGGGACTCCCGAGATCTCGCGGTCGAATCAGAGGTCATCGCTGAATCCTCTATTGATTCTGTTCTGGATGGGCGCCGGTATAACCGATTTAGCTGCCTTCTGGATAAGCTACATCGACCTTGTGGAAGTTCTATTGGGACTCATTAGAGCTGCTCGAGAAGGTGATTGGCTACTTCACCTTGCCATGATAAAAGAAATGATCCCTTGGTGTTTTGCATATGACCGACAAAATTATGCCAGATATTTACCTGTATACTTCAATGAAATGACACGACTTCAGAGTAATCATCCGGATGTGTACGAAAATTTTGTTAATGGTGGTTTCTCTGTTCAGCTCAATACTCAAAACCCCTTTGGAAAAATCCCTGTAGACCAAACGATTGAGGAAACAATAAATAAAGATACGCAAACTCCTGGCGGTACAAAAGGCTTCAGCCTAAATGCCGGAGCTCTCACCCGATTTTACATCACCTCGGAGTCTAGAAGTATGTGTATAAAAAATATTAGGGAAATGGCTCTCTCTCGCAGTTCAAACTCTATTCACACTGATCTACAGCCAGCGAGAATAAAAAAGGATTATTAGTAGGCATTCTGGAAAACAGTTGGACAAATCCAACGATTTAACGTCTATGTCCACCGGAATAATCCCCTCAAAAGAAATTAGAGAAGACTTGTTGCATGCCAGAGAAAAGGGTCAAACAGCCTACAATGTTTTTCAAGATACACGTCTGGCCTTAGCTAATAACACGTTTTTTGAACGACTTCCCAAACTAAACCCGCGAACTTTTAAAAACATGGATTATTCCAAGGTTTCCAAAGGTTCTAAAAAAGAATCGATTTTAAAAGCAGATCAAAGAGTTTTTGGTCACATGGTACTAGTAGCTGCTTCAAGAAACCTTGACATGAAACAAGTACTAGAATATCCACTTGGTCCACTACCATGGGCTCTTGCTAATTCAGACGGTACAATGAAAAAGACAAATAAAGCCGCATTAGCCAGAAAACTAGAGGAACAAGCATCAATCGCCTGCATAATAGATGGTGTGGCCCTACTTCATAAAGTAAATGGCGTCAATAAAACCTTTGAAGAACTCTGTGAAGCAGTTTACACATCTGTTATTATAACTGGAACAGACAGTGAGAGGATAGACATCGTTTTTGATGTATACCAAGAAATGTCTATCAAAAACGCTGAAAGACAAAGTAGAGAAACACATTGCGGCGTCCTATACAAAAATATAATTCCTGGGCACAAAATCAAAAGCTGGAAACGTCTCCTAGCGTGTTCTGGAAGTAAAAGCTCCCTTATCAAGTTTCTCACTGATCAATGGAGGAAACCCAATTATTTATCTCACTAAACTTAGAAACAAACAAATGTTTGTAACAGGTGAAGAGAAATGCTATCGATTAACGAAGGATGGAAGCAACGTTTTTGATGGTTTAACTTCCACTCATGAGGAAGCGGACACCCGCTTACTCCTTCATTCAAAACAAGCATCCCCACATTTCAAGTCGATAGTCATTGTTTCTGAAGACACTGACGTTCTCATACTTAGTATAGCTTTTAGCGACGTTATAGGAAACATCTTTGTACGATGTGGTACCAAACAGAGAACACGATACATATGTGTTAACAAAGTAGCCAATTCCCTTGGTAAAGAAACATGCTCAGCCCTTTTAGGGATGCATGCTTTCACTGGGTGCGACACAGTAAGTGCGTTTGGAGGAAGAGGGAAAATAGCTGGTTTAAAGTGGATAACCAAAGGAGGTGAATTGCGAAATGCTATGTGTGAGCTTGGAGTTTGTTGGGAGTTGAAAGAGTATCTATTTGATAAACTACAATTATTTACGTGTAAGCTGTACGCAGCCAACACTACAGCAAGATTCGTAAATGATTTGAGATACGACCTCTTTAGAATAAAGAAAGGAAATCTGGATTCGAGTCAACTTCCGCCTTGCCGAGACTCTCTCTTTACCAACATTCCCTACGAGCTAATTACCAATCAGCAGTATGGCGCCGTTGCCTAGATGATGATGATGAAGACAATTAACTCAATGTAGTTTGGATTTTCTAATAGTAAAATATACTTAATCAAGAAAATTATGTTTTTTTATTATAGTATGTACTATTATTTACCCAATGATAAAATTTTCAAAGCTCTGAGGCAATATTGTTAAAGAGATTCATGATTTTAAAAAAAGTTAAAAAAATCATATTTAAACAATTTTGGCCCTTTTCTCGCTTTGGGAGTGAAAGCTATAACCACTCAAGCGTCCACCAATTTTTCCCATGATCCTTGGGGGTAGGCCTATTCGAAAAAAGATAAATCGGTTTAGGTTGCCATGATACGTTGATAACATGCAAGGTACTTATTAAAATGAGTGTTTTGTTTTTTAGGATTTAAACCCAACATAACTTCTAAACCGTGCCTAAATCGGCAATGCTTTGCTGAAGATGAACTATAGTTGCATTATTAACTATTCAATGATATAAAATTCGAAGCTCTGAGGCAATTAGTTAAAGAGATACAAGGGGGAAAAAATCGCCATTTTCCCAATTTTTCCCCTTTCCACCCCCCTTTTAGGGGTGAAAGTTACCTCCCTCAAAAGTCCACCAAATTTTCCCATGATCCTTGGGGGTAGGTCTATTCGAAAAAATAGTCAACGTTTGGTGCCCTCATTTGGTACCGACAAGTTGGCTGGCTCACGGACTATACGGGCTCTTGCTTTGCCATAGTCCGCCGATCGCGATTTTGCATAGACCATGACGGTGGGCATTTTCAATAATTTCTTTAACAATTACGAAAATTTTTAAAGGAATTGTGCAAATGATCACTTTCATGGTCCACGATCATAATGGTTTAACACAAAAAAATGTACAATTTAATAGTAATTTACTAATTTGCTCCATTTTTCTCGAATTTTTTTTAGAAATTTTCGAATTTGGTCCATTTTCGTAGAATTTTTAAATTTTCCATTTAGTCCTTTAATAGTAATTTAAAGAATTTCCCCGATTTTTAATGGAATTTAGAAGGAATTTTCTCACTTGTTCCAATTTGGTTTAATTTAAAATTTTCTCGAATTTAGAACTAATTTTCTTGTTTGGCCCATTTTGATCCAAAGTTTTGAGTAATTTTTCCATTTAGCTCCCTTTTCATTGACTCGGTGCAGGCGACCTCTTCTAAGAGCGAGAATTGATTTTGATTGAAAAGGGAACATTTTTTTTAAAAAAACCAGCTATACCGAATGATAAAATAAGCTTAAATAATTAAGCTTATTTTATCATTGAGTATACGTTTATAAATGTACGTTAAGGGGTCATCCGTAAATGAATCATTTCGTAACTCTTAAACGGCGCCCCGTACGACATAACGTCATAGAACATTTTCGTCTTAAAAGGAATGATGCTACAGCAGGACGTGTTACGCGAGTAGAAACGCTCTTTAAACAATTTGAATGGCGTTTCGAGATTTCTTGAAACACGAAGTTGCGGAAATTTCTCGAGCCGACTATATTACCGTGCGCGTTTTTTCCGTGATATATTGGAAAATACGTACATTCGAATATCCCCGCCTGTGAGCAAACTCGCAGTCATTGCAAACTCAAATCATGTTTTTCCAAATCATTCTTCTCCAAATCATGTTTTTCCTAATCTTTCTTCTCCAAATCATGTTTTTACAAATAATTTATCTCCAAATCATGTTTTTCCAAATCATGTTTTTCAAAACAGCATCGACAATTTCAAGAGAGCCCATAGGCGTTGCATTCCGACTCCATGGGCAATGAGTCAAATACAGAGAGGATTCTTGAATGTATCTTTTATTTATAGGTTAACCAGTAACGTTGTATCACGTATATCCAATGTCCTCCACTGGGCGGACTGGTCTTTCAAACTCTTACCGGCTGGAAGACGATACTTCAAATGCCTAGATTATGCCAGAAAGTTTTCCACGAAAGTAAGTACTTAATAAAACTTACGCCTTAAAAGCTATTTCCCATAATAATCAGATCTCGTATCTCTTTGCGCTTTAACGCTTCATTTCCGAAAAATGTATTCAAAAACTTGTTATCGCGATGTCAGTAGAAGGGTCCAAAGATGACCCTTGTGGTTTGGGTTTCATTTTTTTGGGGAGTCTTTCGAATTCGTAGGTTTGGGGATTACGTATGAGGGCGCCCAAAATATAACGGTACACCACTTTCCGAAAATGATTGTTCCTCGTTGTTTTTAAGGATTTTTCATCCCTGGCCGTGTGACGCGAAACCTTAGCGACGTCTAGCAAGATTTTATTAACGTTAATTAAGGATGTTCTAATGACAATACAACAAAAACCTATTTTCGTAAATTAGCAAGCCCAAACTATGTTTTAACAAATAGTTTTAATTTTTAACAAATAAAATTGGTATATTCTCAAGACATATAACGTATACACGTATAAGCGGTAAATTTTGTCATATTTTTGCGTGACTACTTAGATTATCGAGCAACGCATAGCGGAGAGGATCGAGTCCAAAGAGATAAACGGTTCCCCGCAAGAAGAAACGAAACCAGACAAGAAAAGGGGAGCCTTATTTCTGGACACTCTTTTGGATTTGTACTTCAAGGACGAGAGCTTTGAATTAGAAGACGTCCAGGACGAAGTCGGAACCTTCATATTAGGGGTATTTAACAAAGAAATTAAAAGTACCAGTATTAACTCGAGCTGAACAGACCCTTTCTGACAAAATATAAGATACATCTATTTACCCTCTCTATTAATACTAGCCTCTGTCATGAAGGTGATTGCAAAATGAAACGAATTTCAACGGTTATGTAGCGCCGTCGGAGAAATTTATCTTGGGGTTCTGACTCGAGATGGAACCTTTTAAACGCGTGCTCTTTGAAAAACGACTTTTACATAGAGAATGGAGTTCCTTATCTGGTTGCCTATGAATTGTGGAAATATAGTCTATATCCAACTGCTAAAAGTATAAAGTCGAAAAAATGACGCGTTATTTTAAATAACATTATTGCCCATAGTCAGAATATATTTACAAATGATGAGAACTCCCTAAAATATCTTACCACTCTTTCGATTTTATTGGACGCTGTTTTAATGATCCAAGATAAAAACGTGACTTTATTGGAAGATTAATGAGTGAGCCCTTAAATATTTACGTTTTTTCCAGGACAAGAGTTTAAAACCACCAGGCCAAAAGCTCTAAAATCACGGTAATTTCAGATACGCGTTTGAGGTTTTGTTAGTTTGCCATTAGACGACGCTTATGTTCGAAAACTTTTTCTGGTTTTTCTCCTAATATTGAGTTTAGTTTCACGTAAGACCGCGACACTCTCAAATACACTTTCTCGAAATTCCGCGTGATATTTAATTTTTAAAACTGTTAAAACGGCATGATCTGGAAGAAATTCAATTTTAGGGTCACGGTACTCCTACTCTGAACATGAGCTGGGCATTGTTTTTGTTGGGTCAAAGCCCCGAGTGTCAACGTAAAGTGCGCGAGGAACTAGACTGCGTTTTTGGCTCGGACAACGAACACGAACCAGAATTAGACGACTACAAAAGACTCGTCTACCTAGATTGCGTCATAAAAGTAAGCGCTTCGGAAATATAAAAGTAATGTAATGTCAGAGTGATCAAGGTGGGTGGTCCATGGCAGGGCAGTTGTTTAGTAAAGCTGGTTTTGATGTCAATTGGCAACTATGTGTCTGTTCGTTTTCTGCGGAGCGCGGCCATTTTGAGGGACACGTTTAGTAATTAGTTTATTTACTAAGCTTGCTTTGAATAGCAAACACGCGTGTGGTTTTGTTTGTCGCTACGTTTGCGATATTTGCCTTAAGAGGACGCTTATGAATGCCACGTTATTAATAATTATCAATTAAGATCGGTGTCAAGTTGTTATTTGTTATAAATTTTATAGCGACTGTCTAACTTACGAATGGAGACAGATTGCTAATTTACACGTGGCAAAAGTTCTACTAAACTGTAGGACTTTTTCCAGGAAAAGAGACGGAGGAACAAAAAAAATTAGATGTGTTGAGTCTCGCAGCGCGAGGGATAGAAACCTATAGTTGTTGCGTAATTTTTAACGTTTGCAGCGAAGCTATTTAATAATTACTTCAAAAGCTAAAAATCAGATCATTGACTAGCGAGGCTTGGTTCAGATCGCTGACCGTTTCAATTTTAATACTTGACTATATAGAATTATATACTGCCCAAGGGGAAGTACGTTTTATCGTTTTCGGTTGGAGTGCCATTTATCAATTTTAATTAAACTTTTAAATAGCCTCAATTTATTGATCCTAAAGTTTTTATCATTTTAACTTTATTGAAAAATGTCCAATAGGAGTCGGCCAGGCTATATCCACCTGCTCCAATAATAGGACGGCTCCTGGACGAGGATTTAAAAATTGGTAACTATCGTAGTTCTTGAAATTATATAAATAATTTTGGATTAACTGGACCATTCGAGAGCTTCACGCCGATTCAAATATAAAACCTTTATGGCCAGTGAAAAGTGTCGCTGGGAATGCTCCGGAACTGGATAATGAATAATAATATAGATAATTAAGATATTTTTACCCTGGATAGTTTGGGTACTAAAAAAGCGCAAAATATATCAACAAACGTATAAAATGGATATGGATTAGGTTTTTCCATGGAAATAAAATTTGTAAAATTATTCGTGTATTCAAACGTTTTATCCACGGATAAAAGTTTTACACTTCTCAATATCTGTATAAAAAATTAATATAATTTCAAATCAGATCAACTTGGAAGAAATCAAATAGCTTTGAAATATCAATTTGCGTATTAAAATTGTCATGAAACAAATTAGTATATCTTTTATCCGAATGAATATCGCCATAAAAATAAGTTTCGTTCGCGTATTAAAAACGATGGAAAAGGTTTCGGATATTGCCTTCATAAAATACACGCGATTTTGCGCGTAAAAATAATCGAGCACGAGATTTAGCTCGATTCGGAGAATGTGCCGCAACACGAGGAGGTTTTTAAGCCCAAGATGCAGAGGCGTCTTTGGAATTGTCGAATTTTCTTTTGATTGAACGCCAAAATCAGGTTTTTGAT
The DNA here is from genome assembly GCA_963920705.1 of Odiellus spinosus. Taxonomy (NCBI): domain Eukaryota; kingdom Metazoa; phylum Arthropoda; class Arachnida; order Opiliones; family Phalangiidae; genus Odiellus; species Odiellus spinosus. The sequence goes on along the minus strand of CAWUCO010000021.1, from coordinate 985,997 downwards.
ATTTTGAACAATTCAGAGAGACTTCCACTTCCTGAATGTTTTACTACGCAAATATGTCATAATTAAAAAACACTTAATTTTATTCTTTATTCTCTCTTCAAAAGGAAAATGCGCAATAACAACCAGTGATTTTTGACGCATTCCATATCGTTTAAATACTGAAATTGACGAATTCGAAATATCCATACTCATAAACCAACTTCCAGGGGCTACGGCCATTTTGGTACAAATATAATGATGAATTATCACAATAGATGGCGCGCCTGCGCCTCACTATCTCTCGCTCACGTACCTATCCACGTATTACAGTCCGTTGCTATTCGAAACACGTCGAGTCTCGAAGCGCGAGGGGAGGGGTTATCGCCTAGTTTGTCTCTCTCTACGTAGCTTAGACAATCTGAATGGGAACTACGATAGCGACATCTTTTAACAGATCGGCGCGTAAAGAGTGTACCCAAATGTCGCGCTGCCCCTGCAAGTTACTCTTAAATTTCGAATTCGGCTATGGACCTTGAAAACGAAGGAAAGCTTACTTGTGTAAAAAATCCAGTCGCAGCCACTGGACCTTCCGAAACTTCGCTAAACAATCTTAAGCACGACCTGCCCATCTCTCCACGGCGGTCGCGAGATACTCGGCAGCAAGTTGGAGTTAGTTACAATTTGACCTTTCTAAAACAGTCAAAGACGGTTTCAAAGTCTAGCGTGAACTCGGCTTAAGGTATTACGAGTTATTCATTCGAATAAGAAAATTGGATGCCTAAATTTCTTTTCAGATTTTAAACCAAATCGTTATTTGTTAAGCTTGAATATAGTTATTTATTCGGTTCCTTCAAATTTAGATTAAAATGAAAACATTTAATATCAGGGTTTAAGAAACGATATTCTCATATTCGTACTATACGTTTGAATAAATGAGAATTTGTTTTTTGATCAAGCATGATATTTTATTTAACCCATAGATATCTGCTTAAAAAATGGAATAAGTTTGGACAGATAATTCGGTTATTAAAACCAATTAAAAAGAGATTGAATAGACAAATTGTCGGCTAAACAGTTTTTATTCGCTAACTTATTTGCGCAATATCTGATACGCGAAGAGTTCTAAAAAGATAAAAGTTGGGAAAACTAATCCGAGACTAAAATACACGAAGAAAACCTACTTCTCTATATTGTTTTCATAAATTATTCTTTATCCAGTAGTTGATATTACAAAAGAAGTTGTGGATGAGACATCTTCGAATGTTGCTAACTACGTCACGAAATCACGTGGCGTTAAGGTTATACAGGGAAGTTACTCCCATTTTCGTAAAACGCTAGGTGTCAGAGGGCTTAACGTCACTCGGCAAGAGACCGAACCTTGAGAGCTGACACGGATATAGAAAAAATAAGCTTAAGAAATGCTCGATGCTCACGAGCGCTATGACGTAGATGATGACGTCGATGGCAATATACCATAAGTAAGCTCCTCCTCTTTTATGGTAGCGACTATTCCGAGCACTAGTTGGAGTTGCCATATTCTTCCTAATAAGTTCCAGTCCCATTTTGGTGTCGGGCCATTAAATATCGTGGGTTAATTGGAAAGCTGTATGGAATTGCTACGCGTTTCTTTTTCCGCTGCCTTTGGGTGGATCCACGTATAACAGTAGAGAAACGGAACATTGAGCAATAACTAAAGGATATATATGTTCACATTGGTCAAGATTGATATCTTCGAACTTAAATTTCCCGTAATTAGTACTCCATGTTTCGTTCCGCTGCCGCTATAGATGTAAACATCAACAGTGGTCCCTACAGGCCACGCTTTTCTTTTTAGACTTCCGATATTGAGTGTAAGTTCCGAAACACTTGGCTGCCTTCATCTGGCAAATTTCCTAGCCTCCATTACTTATATAATAAATAATGTAATTCGTAAATACTATAGCTGTAACGATTTTGCGCGCAGATGATATTGTGATACCGAAAGGGACGGAGTGTTTGGTGTTAGTTGAAAGCATCCACCGAGACCCGGACGTGTACCCCGAGCCCGAGCGTTTCATCCTTCTCAGCCGGACCCCGGGGATGCGTTGGTAATCAAGCATTTGATTTTTAAACAAGAATGATCATTAAATTACTTAGCCCGTTAACAGGCGCATTGGACTAATTTTTATAAATCTCGTATTCAGGATTTCGGTTCGCTTTGCTGGAAATGAAGGTGGTACTGAGCACAATTATGAGAAGTTTCACCGTCACGTCGACGCTGCCTCGCGACAAAATCATCATGGCTTTGGAAACGGTACAAATACCGGTCAGAGGACTACCCGTTTCCTTTACACCCAGATAATCAGTAAATAAAATAACGCCAAATTATGGCACTAATAAATAATGGATAATTTTCAGCGAGTTATTTTTGCATCGAAAACTATTTGGTTCTGTCTGTGAAATAAATTTTATTGCACTTTTGGAAAGGTTTGGTAATCAACCGTCAGCGTGTGTGTCTCAGGCAAACAGCCTGAGACACACACGTCTGTTGTTCGCGTCGATATACTAGTTTTACATTTTCCGTTCGGCAAGGGAGGTTTCGTGGAGCCAGTTCAGAAAATATATAACTGACTTACATCTTTAGAGTGCAATTTTTGGCGAGAAATTCGATTCACTCTCAAAACATAAGCTTAACAACCAAATATTACGTGAAAAACATTAGTCATTCACAAGGAATAAGTTCTTACGATTAATTTTAATGTTTTTAATGTTCTGAATTTTCCTTGCGCATTAACATATTGACACTGCTTAATTCTACGGTACCGTAAGAATAATCTATTCGTATTTGTATGTTATTTTTACGGTAGGAAAATAATTTATTGGGACTGATGCGCAATATTCAGGGTTTATTAACAACTAAAATAGTCGTGCTAGGCTAAACTCCGTTTAGCACCTAACGGACGGCCGTAAACTTGAAAATTTTTAATTCTGTAAGTTTTCCGTTATGAAATATTAAATATTCCCGCTAAAAGTCTCAGGAATTTGACAGAGGGCGCTAGCAGCTGAAAAGATGATGCAGACGAACCCTCGAGACGAACTTTTTCTTGAGACATTTAGGCTTAGGTCGAAAGTGAAAACCAGTTATACCATGTAACCGCTTTTTGTATCGCCCTGCTATCGACCAGCGAAGACAATCAACCGCTTCAGCGATGGTATTTTTCTTTTCAGGTTTCGATCTCTTTACTTATATTTGAAGCTCAATTTTTACCTGACGCTCATCAGATGAGTCTTCAGAAGAGGCTGTATCTCCCGACCATTTTAGTTTTCTTGACATAATTATATCGAAAGAAATCTTGAAAATATAATAATGGTAATGTTAATCCTATGGTAGCGCTATTCCAATGAGAATTTAACATGGGTAATGTTAACCCTATGGTGCTTTCTACGTGTTGAAAATAGAGTTGTGACAGGAATGGCGGACGCGTAACACGTTTTAAAATACAATTTAGATAATTTATTCAATTAGGTGGTACTTGCGCGTCACCTGACATAAAAAAAACTAATAAGACACGTATATAAAATATGTTTCAGGGTAAATTGCATCAATAATTTTATCTATAACGAGGGCAAGGTATATTCCCTTTTTATTCGACAGTGGTTGGCGAATAGAGATACTAGTAGAAAGAATATATATAAAAACAAAGTGAAAAACTCGGACTCTTTCCTACCTTTTCCAAGGGTAAACGAGAGGGAAGGGGGTAACAAAGGGGCGGTTGATCCACCGAATTTTCAACTACCGTCTACCAATCCAATTTGAACTTGGTGAGCTGATTGGGAACGTTATTGAATGTGACGTAACAAGCCGAAAGTAGTTAGGTATGCTAACGGCTCATGGCGAGACCCGGGAGCAGAACCGTTAGCCCAGCAGATTACACGAAAATAAGGAAATAAGTGAAGCTAGTGACTACATTTTGTTACCCGACTTACGCGTGTACCTTGTGTAAAACTACGCGACAGCAAATCTCCGCCGGGGCGAAGACCAACTCTTTCTTTCCCTCTGTATGCAGGACGGAAATCTTGAAAAGACTAGGGGAGATAGTATTACCAATTCCATTGAGTTTAGGCGCAGCTGGCCTGTTCGTGCTGGAAGAAGATGCGTCCTCGCTTATTTTGCCATTAGGAGGTGTATGCTTAGTAGACGGGCTGGTCGAAGCGGAAGAGGTCAAGGTTTTTTGACCATCCAAATCAATTTCTTTCTTTCGCTTCTCACTAAAAACTTTTCCATGGGTGAAATTGATCAGTTCTACAATATGGCAAATCAAGCTTTTTTTGCAAAAAATATTGTGATCAACTGACCACTGGCGCTGAAAATCTGAAATGGTTATTTAACTAACGCGTCTCTTCTCTTCTGAGAAAATGATGATAGTCGTACTGTGAAAAATAATCTTGATTAATCTTAAGATATACAAAGGGAGATTTTTTAACTATAGCTTCATTAGTCATTTTTTTATTTTATTTAATAGAGTAATAGGTTGGTTGTTAAAAACCAATAATCTCGTGACCCCCTCACAAGGAGACTACCCGAGATGTTTATCGCCGATTTGGTCCAAAGTCTGCTATAATGTGGCTATAAAGCCAACCGAAAACGTTTTTGGCCATTTCAGTTGAAAAAAATCTCCATTGAAAAAAGCATGGGATTTTCTGGGTTTCACAGGGGGCTACATTTCTAATTTTCAAATTGTTTCGAAATTGTCAAATGGGTAATATGGTTCAAATCGAAAGTTTTGTTCCAAGAGGACCTTCAACCTTGAGAATGGAACGTTGGTGTTATACCGCTTTGCTCTTCGTGGGGGTAACTAGGGTTACGCGTTTCTTTGTATCGTTTAGGGGATAGGAACAACTTGAAATTAACATAAGCGGGTAATTTTAGGGTGAGATGAACTTAATTTTTAGGTTTTACCATTCTTTTGTTCAGAAAGGAAATGGAACTGCTATATTTTACTCTTTATCTTTTGTACTTAATATAATCTAGTTTAAAATGGATTTCTTAAAGGCCAAGTAACGCAAAAACTAACAAATAGAAGAGTATTATAATTCGGATAGTATACAGATATTAATTAAAAACAAGTTGGGAAACCAAAATATTACCTCTCCTCGTCCCAAGTCTAATTGTAAACAAGAAAACTAATGAAACCAGGTAGACGATGTTAAAAATTGATTTTATAATTTGGTTAAAATAAGAAAGAGCAGTGGCACACTTCTTGCTATATGGTTACTTTTGCCGCTACATGGTTTATACGATTTAACAGTGTCACCTGCTGGTAGAACGTTTACGTAATATTTATTTACAAAATAAAATGAAATTTAAATATGATTTTATGATAGCTGAAGACTAATACCATTTTTTAAGCTTAATTGATACCAAAAAAATCGTATCAAAATAACAATGCTAAACAAGAAAACTAATGAAACCAGGTAGACGATGTTAAAAATTTATTTTATAATTTTTGGGTTAAAATAAGAGGAGTGGCACACTTCTGGCTATAAGGTTACTTTTGCCGCTACACTATTTACACGATGAAACTTATGTCACCTGCTGGTAGAACGTTTACAGTTTATTTATTTACAAAATAAAATGAAATTTAAATATGATATTATGATAGCAGAAGACTAATACTATTTTATTAAGCATAACTGATACGAAAAAATCGTATTAAAATAACAATGCTAAACAAGAAAACTAATGAAACCAGGTAGACGATGTTAAAAATTTTTTTTGTAATTTTTGGGTTAAAATAAGAAAGAGGAGTGGCACACTTCTGGCTATAAGGTTACTTTTGTCGCTACACTATTTACACGATGAAACTAGTGTCACCTGCTAGTAGAACGTTTACATCATATTTATTTACAAAATAAAATTAAAGAACAACCCAAACGGCCCATAGGAATTTGGGTAACGTAATGTTAAATTTTTTTGTTTCGCCACTGGTAAAATTGTATCGTGATAGTAAACTAGGGTTGTGTCCTCACCTTTCTACCACAAAAATAATCATTTAACCATTATAGTCTGCGAATACAAATCAATTGAAGTTTAGCTCGATAATGTTAAAGATAGGCCACATCGTTGGATTCGACAATGGAGTAGACTGTCTTCCTCCACCTGAAATCAGTTGAAATTTTGAATATTAGTAGATACACGTTAAAGATTCTGTGAAAATATCGTTTTGTAACTGCCATGGGATTTTTCTCAGCAACGATTTATATTACGCAGAATTTTGACATAATTTGAGGTGCGGAAGACCTAAACGCCTGTAAAAGTGTTCAACCTGCCGAACAACAAAGTTTTGTAGCAAAGCAAATTCAAGGAGCGAGGCACAGACTATACAGCTAACTCGTATAGTCTTTGTGTTCTGAAAAAACAAAGAGAAATAACACCGAAAAAGTATATTGTAGTGGTTTTTATTAAGAAACACATTATTAGTAATTCGACGAAACATAACAATTTTTTTGTAATGAGCGACTTTAAAGCAAAGCGCGCAGAGTCTTACGTCGCTTTGACAATTGAAAAGTCCGGCTCTTTCAACGTTGAAGTTTGCCAAGTGGAAAAAGACCTAATTCGTGTTCGCGTAGGGAGTCAGTTCTCAGCCTCAGCCACGCATCAAGCTTTGATTCGATACGTTCCTAATGGTATCGGGATTGATTCAGTTACTTCGTGGTATTGCAACTGTAAAGGGGGGAACTTGACCATTGGAACTTGTGCTCACGTTAGCATCCTTATTTGGTACCTGGGCTATAAACGACACGAAGATAGCGGTAGCTGGTATCAATCTAAATTGCGTGCAGTCTGCGACGATGCTGGTGATTTGGACGATTTACCTAACATTGTTTGAAATATAAGAAGGTCCCTAATTGGGTGGACCCAAATTGGGGGACGCATATTTGGTGAACGAACATTAGTTCTATACGATAATTGGGTGAATATAAATTGGGTGGATCCGATAATTCGGTGTACGAAATTTGTCTAGATGCGATAATGGGGAGAACGAGCACTTCATGGGCGTGATAATTCGGTGGTTAAAAACGGGGTGGACAAGTACTGGGCGGCTGTGCTAAGTATTTGGACGAATGTTGGGTTGACAGGCTGGATTATTGGCTGAGGATGTATATTTGGTCTAGTATTTCGGAAAGAAAGGGAAGAATTGTCATATTGGAGATTGCGGGTTTGGATTAGGTTAAAATTGTAAGTTTTTATGTACAAATATTCAGTCTGGGTCGATATTATGCGTTCCAAGTGATTTCATTTCATTGACGTCACACACCGCTAGTGGGGCCAAATTATTTCCGTAAATAATAGCGAGTGAGTTTACGATATTTCCGGTTCCGGACACTGTCTTGCCGCGATAATATTAATGGTCAGGGTTTAAATTTTCGAGCTACAAATGTGTTCAATGAAAGCTTTGGTTATGTTAGTTAATCTATTAAACTAGCGCATTCTTCCAACTAGTTAATCCCTCCTGAAAGCCCGAAACCCTTGTAATATTTTAGGTTAGGTTGGGTTAGTTAATCACTCGAACTGGCCGATTTTACCATTTACGAAAGGGACTGGGTTCGGTCCAGTGGAATTCGGTGCAATGGAAAATAGCCTTTAAATCCATAAAATTATCGTACTCATCAAATTGTTCCATGCGCCACATTTCCGTTCACCCAATTTTTGCATCCACCCACTTGCCATCTAAACAATCACCGCATATATCCAACTGTCGTTTACCCAATTTTCGCATCCATCCAAAGGTCACCCATCCAAGTATCGCATCTATCCAACTGTCGTTCACCCAATTTTCTCATCCACCCAAAGGTCACCCATCCAATTATCGCATTAACCAAATTGGCGTTCTCCAGATATGGTACCCCGAATTTTAACACGCCCAATTTTCCCCCAACCAGTTGCCGTAGACCCGAAATATAATGCCACTAAAATTGTTATTTTTCGTCGAATTACTAATAATGTGTTTCTTAATAAAAACCACTACAGTATACTTTTTCGGTGTTATTTCTCTTTGTTTTTTAGGAATACAAAGACAATTCGAGTTAGCTGTATAGTCTGTGCCTCGCTCCTTGAATTTGCTTTGCTGCAAAACTTTGTTGTTCGGCAGGTTGAACACTTTTACAGGCGTTTTATTCTTCCGAACCTCAAATTATGTCAAAATTCTGGGTAATATAAATCGTTGCTGAGAAAAATCCCATGGCAGTTACAAAACGATATTTTCCCAGAAACTTTATCTATCGTGTATCTACTAATATTCAAAATTTCAACTGATTTCAGGTGGGGGAAGACAGTCTACTCCATTGTCGAATCCAACGATGTGGCCTATCTTTAACATTATTGATTTGTATTCGCAGACTATAATGGTTAAATGATTATTTTTGTGGTAGAAAGGTGAGGACAGAACCCTAGTTTAGTATCACAATAAAAATTTACCAGTGGCGAAACAAAAAATTTTAACATTACGTTACCCAAATTCCTATGGGCAGTTTGGGTTGTTCTTTTCTAAAACTAAAGCTACTTTTCTACATTGTACCGCTTTCGATTCTTCATTTAAAAACATATTAATTCTTATCTTTTCTTCCCCAATAATGGGTAGATTTAGTTTCCTAGAAACTTCTTCTTTTATGAATGTGCCCTGACTGCCTTGGTCTAATAAGCACCTAACTATTGCTTTTTGATTTTGATTGTTTGGATTAATTACAGCTGTTTTTGCTGTTTGCAATAGAACCGTGGTTTTTATAGTGCTTGTGTTAACTGATTTGTTTTGTTCAGTTTCCGTTTGTTTATTAGTTTTTGGTTCGTTTTGGCTTTGTTTGAACCCTTGACCCCTAAGGCCCGAATTTGCGTCATTCTTTTCACATACTGCGAAATTATGTGAGCCGTAACATAATCAACCCTTGTAATTTGAGGGACACCCATTATAATTATGCCCTCCCTTTAAACAATTGAAACATCTATTTTCGTTTCGAATCATGTTTCTTTTGGTTTCTATATTTATTTTATTACAGTTGCTAGAGGAGTGATTTAGAGTTTTACAAAATATGCGGAACATAGTGGACTCTTGTCTGACTATACCCGTGGTTAACACTGCCGCTGAACCCTTATGGCCTTGATTATAATTTCTGTTATAATCATTATTTCTTTTATTTTCGTGGAAATTAATTCCCGACCCTTTATTGTTGGCTTTTTGAATTTCTTTGTTATTTATTTCTTTCCCTAGCACTTCAGTGGTTTCTCTCATATCTACATCGTTTCTGAGTAAATGATCGGCAACCCACTTAGAATTGGCGACCTAGTTTTAGTATAATCGTGCCTAATTTCTTTAGGAACTATTCTTAACAGAGTTGGACAAAGGAACATTCCATTTGTTTTAGGATCCGCGTCTAAGTTTTTCAGACTTCTAACGTAAGATTCGCACGAATCCACTAATTTTCTTAATCCTTTTAAATCGGAAGTTTTATGGACCGGTTCCATATCTAATAATTTCATCATTAAAGTAAATTGCATTAAATCCTCTCTAGCGAACCTATCTTTTAAAATTTGACAAGCGTCATCGTACGCCTTATCAGAGTAATTTGACTTATCAACAACGCTTGCCGCTTCTCCCTCAAGTAATGAAATCAAATAAGTGAGATTTTCAACCTTTGATAGTTCCGCTTTTTCGTCTACTGCCGCTGTGAATTGCTTTGTTGTGGCTTTCGATGCCTGTCCGTTGCCGTTGCCGTTTAAGCTGTCTGTTGATCCATTACCGGATGAAGCTTGCGATGTCATTCCCATTAGTTTTAGTAGGGTGCGGTACGCTTTTGATCTTGCCATAACGATTTTGTCTTTGTAGTCTTCCGTTATCGCCAAGTCCTTTTCCAGCTCCGTTAGATCATCCATGTTGTTTTTTACGTCTTGATCTAGTTTGATTAGATCGTCCTCCTTTTGTACGAGAAGTGCCAGGTTGTTCTTCTTGTCATTTTCTCGCAGGCTTTTGTCTTTCAGAAGTGCCTCGATATTGTTTATTAGTTTTGTTATCGCGCTAATTTTGATTTTTGTAGCGTCAAGTCTTTTTCCGCGCTAGCCATTTTGGTTTGTTTGGCTCTATTCTAACTATTTAATTTGTTTTAATTTTTAATCCGCGATTATCCTTCCCGGGTTTCGGGCACCATTTTCGATTTTGTTTTATTGTTCGACCGATTTTCACTTTTTAATAAATAGTCAGATTAAGTTACGAATATTAAAGTTTTATTTTTCGATGTTCAGTTTAATTAGAACCAATAACTTTGCTCAATTTATGCTGAGCCTAACTTTCTCTGATTTATAACCCGTTTCTGTGGAAACCAATTTTTATCTATTTGAATTTAGTTGAGTTCGTCTATATCCGATACCTACAGATAGATCGTTCTGAAGATTTTAAAGTTTACGGGGGGTTTTATACGTAAGAAAACGGAAGGGGTAAAACGGCATCGGGGGCTAGTTTCCGGCTACCTTTCCTGCCGCCTTCAACTAGCTTCCCGTTCGGCGCCTCTCCGCCAGGGTTTCTTTTAAGAGATCTTTATCTCGTTTCCCGTCTATTTTGCCCCTTCCCCTCGCGTCCTGTCCCAGAACTCCTATTATAGGTTTTAAAATAGTTTTGAACATGAATATATAGCAAGGTTTTTTAACTACATGAATATATATATACAAGATATTGCAAATTATACAAAAAGATTTGACAGTACTCGCTGAAATTTCAGCCTGACCCAGTTGGGAAACTGGAACCGCGGTAAGGACTAATTTTTCAATGGCGGAGATGTAACGTACTTATTTAATCCATGCGTACACTGAACAATGTGAGAATCTTGGCAAAGGCTTACAGTCAAAATACGCGAGTGCTCGTAATTTTGCTGTCAATAGTTTTTTGCCATATTTAATCCATTTCTTTGGAAGTGGAAACAATCTTGTACCAACCTTTTGGCGCAATTTATACCCTTCTACAGAAAACTAAGCATTTTCGGGAGAAAAGTTTAGGCGCACGTTAGACTTATACGTTGTTCTTTCGCCGTAAGGTGTTGTCCTCCTGTGACAAAACCGGTAACGAAATTACAAAAACGCGTTCAGCGATAAATGCCGGATGGGAGGGATTAATGAGACGGCAGCCTACTGCGTACTTTAGTTACTGAACGCGCCTAAATGGACCAATAAAAATTTGGTCTTTTCGTGTTTAACACAGGGGGAGTGTGACTATGGCAGCCCACATGTTTTGTTAGTTAAAAGCTAATAACTAATTATTTAATAATCTCGAACGAAAAATAATGATCGATCCAAACATTTTTAGCAGTAATGAATGGTTTAAGCCCAAGAAAGTAAAAGCTCAAACTTTACCTTTAAACTAAATTTCAATAATTTTTAATGTTAATTGATAAATTCGAAATTCCCATTCTCATAAACCAACTTCTATAGGCTACGGCCATTGGGGTACTAATATAATGATGAATTATCACAATAGATGGCGCGCCTTCGCCTGACTTATCTCTGGCACCTATCCATGAAATACACCGTTGCTACGGGAAACGCGTCGTCTCGAAGCACGAGGGGAGGGGTTACCGACTAGTTTTTCTCTCTCGCCATGGCTTAGCCAATCATAAAAGTATCAGAATGGGAACTAGGATAGCGACATCTTTTAACAAATAGGCGCGTAAAGATTGTACCCCAATGACACGCTGACCCTGAAAGTTCCTCTTAAATTTCGAATTCGTCGATATCGGCAGCCGCAATCGAGACACTGAAATCTTTAAATTTTTCAAATTGCCCTTAAACCCATTTAAAATCAATTTTTCATCATTTTTTTTGTTAACAGTTGATACCTCCGTCAGACGCAATCGAGACACAGAAATCTCTACATTTTTCCCATTGCCCGTTAAACCTAATTAAAAATAATTTTTTTCATCAATTTTGATGTTAATACCTCTGTCAGCCGCAGTTGAGACACTGAAATCTCTACATTTTCCTAATTGCCCTTTAAACCCAATTAAAATTAATTTTTTCATAATTTTTGATGTTAATACCTCCGGCAGCGGCAGTCGAAACACTGAAATCACTACATTTTTTCCCATTGCCCTCTAAACCCAATTAAAATTAATTTTTTCTTCATTTTTGATGTTAATACCTCCGTCAGCCGCAGTCTAGACACTGAAATCTCTACTTTTTCCCAATTGTTCTTTAAACCCAATTAAAATGAATTTTTTCATAATTTTTGATGTTAATACCCTTCGTCAGCCGCAATCGAAACACAGATATCTCTACATTTTCTCCATTGCCCTTTAAACCCAATTAAAATAAAAAAATTCTTCATTTTTGATGTTAATACCTCCGGCAGCGGCAGTCGAGACACTGAAATCTCTACATTTTTCCCATTGCCCTTTAAACCCAATTAAAAATAATTTTTTCATCAATTTTGATGTTAATACCTCCGGCAGTGGCAGTCGAAACACTAAAATCTCTACATTTTCCCCATTCCCTCTAAACCCAATTAAAATAATTTTTTTTATCATTTAAGATGTTAATACCCTTCGTCAGCCGCAATCGAGACACAGAAATCTCTACATTTTCCCCATTGCCCTTTAAACCCAATTAAAATTAATTTTTTCATCAGTTTTGATGTTAATACCTCTGTCAGCCGCAGTCGAGACACTGAAATCTCTAAATTTTTCCAATTGCCATTTAAACCCAATTAAAGTAATTTTTTTCTTCATTTTAGATGTGAATACCTCCGGCAGCGGCAGTCGAAACACTGAAATCTCTACATTTTCCTAATTGCCCTTTAAACCCAATTAAAATTAATTTTTTCATAATTTTTTATGTTAATACCTCCGTCAGCCGCAGTCGAGACACAGAAATTTTTACATTTTCCCAATTGCCCTTGAAACCCAATTAAAATTATTTTTTTCATCATTTTTGATGTTAATACCTCCGTCAGATGCAATCGAGACACAGAAATCTCTACATTTTCCTCATTGCCCTTTAAACCCAATTAAAATTATTTTTTTATCATTTATGATGTGAATACCTCCGGCAGCGGCAGTCGAAACACTGAAATCTTTACATTTTCCCCATTGCCCTTTAAACCCAATTAATTTTTTCATCAATTTTGATGTTAATACCTCTGTCAGCCGCAGTCGAGACACTGAAATCTCTACATTTTTCCAATTGCCATTTAAACCCAATTAAAATAATTTTTTTCTTTATTTTTGATGTGAATACCTCCGGCAGCGGCAGTCGAAAAACTGAAATCTCTACATTTTCCCCATTCCCTCTAAACCCAATTAAAATAAATTTTTTCATCGTTTTTGATGTTAATACCTTCCCCATGGACGAATTCGGAATTGAAGATGAACTTCCAGGGGCAGCCTTCATTGAGGTACAATTTTATGCCCTTATATGTTAAGAGATGGCGCTTTCGTTTGAGCCCATACTGCTTGGCTAAGCCATTTGGGATTTTAAATATAGCGCCAACTTTCTGATGGTTGTGGGATATTTAGTGATATTACATTAAAAAGTCGCGTGTTTTAATCAATTAATTACCACTTAAATTTGGAATATCAATCACCATTCATTGCCGCGTTTAAATTCATAACTTGACTTAAATACTTAATTAAATTTCAAAATTTCGAACAGTTCAGCCCTAAACTAAACCAAGCGTAGCAGCCTAATAGCAGACGAAAAAATAGATCCCAACGACGTTTTATAACAGACCACGCCATCTATACCTAATTTTATTTCACTTTTTAATTTAAACTTTGATTAATTTATACATATTTTTAATAGTCTCGGGGCCCGATAATTGTTTGTATAATTAAATATAATTTAATTTATTATTATTATTAGTCGGTAACGCCATCTGTTGTGATGATTCATCATAAAATTTGTAATTCAATGGCGTAAGCCCCTGCAAGTTGGTTTATGAGTATGAACATTCCGAATTCGTCAATAGGCGGAGAAATTGAAACTTAATGTTATTCTATGGGATTGAGATTTTTTGAAATAGACTTACCTTTCAGATTTATTTTCTAATGTTTCCAGATATTTTTCGGGCTTTATTTTAAGACTAATTTCATAATTTTACACCTATTAGTTTGGCCACAATCTAATTATAAAATAGACTTACCTTTCAGATTTATTTTCTAATGTTTCCAGATATTTTTCGGGCTTTATTTTAAGACTAATTTCATAATTTTACACCTATTAGTTTGGCCACAATCTAATTATAAAAACGGCAAAAATATGAAGGAGAAGAAATTAAGTCATTAGTGCTCAATACCCATAGCCTCCAAACCAAGCGCGCTCCTGCGCGTGAATTTAAAAAGCTATAGAAAACCTAAGCCTAATTTGTCAAATAAGACTTAGGTTTTTGCCGACTCAATTTCTCCGCCTTAATTTTTCCTCCGTTTTCATGAATATATTTTGGGCCAACTAATTGGTGCAAAATTATGAAATTTGTCTTAAAATTAATCTCGAAAATCCAAGTTTTAAAATTATCTGGGAGTATTAGAAAATAAATCTAAAAGGTAAGCCACTTTCAAAAAACCAAATCCCATAGAATAACATTACGAATTTGGCCATGAGAGAAACTAGCTAAGTACCAAAAAAAAGCGTCAACTTCAGAATTAATTTTAAACTTAATATTTTTAAATGAAACTTGAAAAGTTCAACATTCGAACCTTGCTCTACCATTTAAAAGTGATTATAACTGTAACCAATAATTCCTCTTTTATTTCTGCAAATCACTAGACTTGTCCTCGAAAAAGTCGATTTTAATGTTATTTCTATGGGAAAATGGAGCGTTTTGATTGGCTAAAGACTGAATTTTTTAGGAAATTGAAATTGCATTACAAATGATAATCAGCTCTAAACGTAGAATAAAGCAAAATAGTGAAATGTGGAAAAGGTGTATTTTTTTGGTGAAAAAGGGACAGAAAATATACGAAAAAGAGGTTCTTCGCACTCTTAAAAAAAGCTCTTTATCTAACTCGAATCAAACCCGTGAAGGGACACAAATTAATTGTTAGAGAAAGAGCAATTTCATACCTTTAAAATTATAGTTAGTGTGCTACTTCAAAGATTTTATTATTATATATTTTCCAAAAAAACGGATAAAGACGACCTAAGACTAATGATAAATGTATATACATTAAAGAAACTCCAGCTTTAGCTAATTTAATTAGTGATGATGATAGAATTTAAAAATATCATCAATAAGAGAGGAAGGTTTCCTAGGTCGTCTTTATCCGTTTTTTTTTGGGAAAATATATAATAATAATAAAATCTTTGCAGTAGTAGACTAAATCTACTAACTGTAATTTTAAAGATATGAAATTGCTCTTTCCCTAACAATTAATTTGTGTCCCTTCACAGGTTTGATTCGAGTTAGATAAAGAGCTTTTTTTAAGGGTGCGAAGCAACCTCTTTTTTGTATAATGATATTCCTTATCATTCTACTGTTTAAGAGATAAAATTTTTGTTTACCATTTTGAAGCAATTAATAAAGCTCGACTAAGCTTATGATTTCACCCTTTTGTAACCAATAAAGGCACCTTACTTTCTATTACTTCGTGTACTTTATCAATATTTCTTTATTTAAATCTGTGTTTAACTAGATATACTCTCGTACCCGAAAGAAGTCTTATCAATTTTTTTCAAAATTACCTTTGTCTGTATTAATTCGAATTCAGTGGACGGTGGGATCTTGGATACCCGTGTAAACGCACCTTTATTTAGATTCTTCAATCCACCCCAAGTTTGCAGCAAGCCTAAGCCTATACGGCCCGTTATACCTTTGTTTTTGGACTAAAGGATATATATGGAAAATAGCTTAGCGCGTGTTTCCAACTCAAGCAGGTATTAAACATCACATTTCTCAAATTGTTTTACAATTTCTTAAATATCATCTTAACTCCTTTTAAATTGATTTTTCGGTTATATTATTAATAAGATTAACTTAACCCATTTTAATTTTTAATTATAATATAAGATAATATTGCGTTTCATTTCCCTAAACGATATCACAACATAAGGCTCATTTGCACTAACTCCAAAAAGGTAGTATATAAACCGTTCGAAGGCCTTAATTAATCGAGCGATGTGGCAATGAAGTTGGGAGGAAAACCCCCTCCCTCCAATTTCTTGTTGATTCTTGATCTCTAGGCGCTTGGTTCGCAAAGCTAATTTACCCATTGGTGGGGCGATGTTTGGAGAGTGGAAAATTGATGTGGACCATATTAGTGAGGGACGCCTCGTTAGTATGGCCCGCTGAGGTCGGAAACTGGAGGTGGGACCTTGGTGTAGGTATGGTCGGAGGTGATTATAACAGTGGGAGACGTCCCATTGCTTATAATCGCTTTCAACTGTACAGCATCGAGGTTTGACCGTAAAGTGGATGGTGAAAGGCGATAATATCCCATGGGAGACGTCCTGTTGTATATAATTGCACGACACCTGGAATTCAATGTGGCAGCCACGCTTAAAGGAGGTAATTAACGTTAAATGGAATTGAACGATAATCTGGCTTGATTACGTCTGTAGACTTTTTGCTCCATGGGCTAGGTCACGTGATTTCCGGTTACACAGGATATCCGTTTACACAGGAAATGACACAAAGACACGACCAGTGTAAAACCTCCCCCTGAGCTAAGCTTAAGGGTGTCCTCCAAATGGACCGACAATTCCATTCGAAAGACTCGAATACCGCCAAACAGATAAAAGAAACTAGCCCGAAGGCGCTTTTCCCAATGAACCGAAAACCGCCAAACGGATAAAAGAAACTAGCCCGAAAGCGCTTTTCCCAATGGACAGAAAACGGCTTAAACGAAAAGGGAACTGGCAGATTGGCGGCTTGCCGTTTTTTCCCCATAAATATTATGTTGTGAATAAAGCCTTACGGTTTTCTCTAGCATTGCTGTCTTATTTCCCTATGTATTGTTGGGTTAGGTTAGGTATATTAATATGAGGGCGCTTTCGCCAATAATTTGGGGCCATTGGGACGGTCGGTCGATTGGGACTGTCGGTTCAATGGACCTACAGCAAAGTTAAGTCGGGGGTAAAAAGTCAGACGGTATGATTAGAAAAGTTCGATTTTTGAAAAATATGAAATATAATAAATATGTGAGCCAAGAATAGATAAACTTACTTCAATATCTGTAAATATAGAACAGCTTTCGGGGGAAAACTTTGGACAAAAGAAAGTTCCTTGAGCCCGATTTCACCTAGTCAAAGAAAATGGGGAGAACACTTTGGCACGAGTTAGCGTCATATCGAAGAGTTTCTAAGGACGATGGGGAAAGAACGGACGTTGATTGAAAGGTGTTGACGATGAAGGGACAGGAGAACGGCGGGAAATCATCTTTCGATATACTCATCAGTTTTGATTTTTAAGGGGGTGCTCCGTAAACTAGTACACTACACCCCCACCAATCCGTGCGGCTGCATCATTTGTCCCAAACTGATAGACAATGAAAAGTGTATGCAAACACGAGGGAGATTAATTGGCTCCTGTCCCATTGGACCGAATCCCATTCGACCGAAAAGCCACCACTAGGATTCGGTCCAATGGGACAAGAATCTTTGCTTAAATATAACCGATGGAATTCAAATAAACTAAATTCCCAGAAACGCAAAGATTCTAGCAAGCAAAAGATTTGATTGCCTTATAATTATTTAATGGCCAAGTAAAATGAGCACTAGCCATGAATTATTTTGTGAAATATTTACGAAAACTTGTTGTTTAAAAAACAAATAATTTTCAATCACCGAAATTTAACTTTATAAAGCGAATTGCCGATTTTTAATTGTATTTTTAAGTCATATTCATTACGTTACAATGTTGTGGCTGCATTTTAAGGTCTTTGTTAGATTTAATTTAAAAAAGGGGTACTAGGCTCTGGAAGCAATTTGAACTGGTAAAACAAGACTACAAATATTACAATTTCCCAAAGTCTTAAAAGATATTTGAGGCTAATTATTGAAATTACGAAATTAGTCTCAAAGAAAATTAAGAATATTTATTTAAAACGAGTCAATTTCTTGAGGAGCGTATGAACCGAAAGAGATGTTTGTAAGAAATAGATGACGATATTCAATCCCACTAAATAACGATAGTGGTTGACTAATTAGTACCGTAGGAGTTCCGAAAAATACTTAAAAAAATTTACAAGCAGATATGTGAAATTAAAAAAACTCTATATTAAAATCACGTAGAGTTCCAACCCAACCTAATCTAACTTAACAGAACCCAACCTAGCCCAACCCAAACGTAACCTAACCAAAACAAACCCGTTCTAGCCTATTACAAGCCTATGAGTTTCTTCTGCTGGTCGTAGATTAGAAAGGTTGTACCCCGATATGGCTAATTCCCATTTCGCCCAATCTCAATTGCCTCAATCCAAACTATCCCATTCCAAACTGGCCCAATTCCCACTTAGCCTTATTCTTTTAGCCCACACCCAATCGTCCCAATTTGATAATTTTTTTAAAGAAAGGCATTTGCAACGCTCATCTTATATTTAGTTTCGTAAAATATATATTTTTATTTAAGTATTATTTAACTATCATAACACTAACCGAACCCAACACAAACAAACCTTACTTAACCGAATCCAACCAAACCTTATCTAACCTAACCGAACCCAACCTTCCTTGACCGAACCTAACTTTTCCGCGAACTACCAGAACTATTTGTCCTCTAGACGATTGAATCCATTCGATTTCCATTTTCAAATGAATAAAATTCTAAAACGCTTAAATTATCGTTTAATGTAATCTATTTAGAATTAAAAATGCAGCATGAATATTTTGGTTCAAAGGGGCATTTGCGAATACGTTTTGGGTGAAATGGGAAGCGGAATTTTTGGTCTGGGCGAATTGGGAATCCATCAAATTTGGCCAATGAAGCCCCCATTGGGCCAACGTTTTTGGACTAAAGGGGAAGAAACCGTTTAAATTCCTTAGTTCCTACACTCTAAAAACAAGTTGGGAAACCAAAATATTACCTCTCCTCGTCCCAAGTCTAATTGTAAACACGAAAACTAATGAAACCAGGTAGACGATATTAAAAATTGATTTTATAATTAGGTTAAAATAAGAAAGAGGAGTGGCACACTTCTTGCTATATTGTTACTTTTGCCGCTACACGGTTTATACGATTTAACAGTGTCACCTGCTGGTAGAACGTTTACATAATATTTATTTACAAAATAAAATGAAATTTAAATATGATATTATGATAACAGAAGACTAATACTATTTTATTAAGCATAACTGATACGAAAAAATCGTATTAAAATAACAATGCTAAACAAGAAAACTAATGAAACCAGTTAGACGATGTTAAAAATTTATTTTATAATTTTTGGGTTAAAATAAGAAAGAGGAGTGGCACACTTCTTGCTATAAGGTTACTTTTGCCGCTACACTATTTACACGATGAAACTAGTGCTGGTAGAACGTTTACATCATATTTATTTACAAAATAAAATTAAATTTAAATATGATATTATGATAGAAGACTAATACTATTTTATTAATCATAAATGATACGAAAAAATCGTATTAAAATAACTAGTCAAATTCTAATGTGAATAAAAAATAGGAGCGTCCCGAGAGCGACGTATTCAGCTACATGTTTAGTTTTATTTTCAATCTCTCGAAAGACTTCAATAGTCTACGAAGAGACCCCACGCACCATGCAAGCAAATTAAACCTTAATTTTCGAGCCTCTGTTATTTTACAGATACATAATAGTTGAAGTTTATCTTAAATTAAAATTATTCTAACCAAAATTAAAACAATAAAACCATAATTAAATTATTTTCAAGCTATAGGACTAAATTAAACGTAATGATGATAGAATCAAATTAACTATAATTAAACAAATTGTCGTTGAAATGGATTTTACAAGAATAAACACAACTAGATTATTTATTATTAATTAATTTAAACCTAAGACTGAATTAAAGAGAATGATGTGATTAAACAAATTATAGAAAATGACCAAATGAGTTTGACCTTCCTTGACTGAAAGGTATTAAGGTAAGCTTTAATCCGAGTTCGAGGGAAACTAGTGTCACATACAGCATAAGCTACTAATTATTCCATGCCTATACAGATAGAAAGTTAATTTACAAAATATAATTAAATTTAAATATGATTTTTTGAGAGAGGACTAGAACTAATTATTATAGAATTTAAATCAAGCATAATTAAAGTTTTTAAAAAAATCATACAACTTTATTTCGTTATGTTGCTGTAGTCCTACTTCCTACTAATCTTAATGGCAAATTCGTTTAACAAATATAATTAAATTTAAATATAATATTATGATCGTTTAAGACTAGTAATATTTTATTTTATAATTTAAATTAAATTTTTTAGTTGGATACATATAAAGCATTATAAGCGGCGCTAATATAACACGGCCTGGCTTCCGTAGTGCACCCCTTCCAGATTTAAGAGGTTTTTATCTAAGATTCCTTCAAGTGCTTATAGCTAACTCGTTAGAGCGTTCGCATGGCTATCTCAAAAGCGAAGCAGCGGAGAGTAACTGGGAAGGAGACCACCTGTGAGATGTTTTATTTAAATAGGAAATTTCAAAATTTGGAAATTGTACCGCCACCTATGAGAAGAGTAGTGAACTTTCTTAGAATTTTCTTGCGATGACGTAATTGCGAACACCGCGAACGACAGACACATACGATCAGGACATAACCTCTCCCTGAACTAAAGTTCACTCGGAGAGGTAAAAATATAACAGACGATTTTCTCCCATTTGACCCTTAACATTAAATTTGGCTTAATTAATTTTTAGGGATTACGTGTCAACGAAAATAAAATTTTCTGTTCGATAGAAAAGGCTGGTATTCTAACTTTCGACTTAGACGAAAATTCATTCTCCAAGATTTACATTTTTTATTCTTACTTTGAATATTCGTAAAAGACCACCTGTTATCCGGAATAAAAATTCTCCGTATTTAAGGCCGAATTTAGGTTGCGAATGGCCAAAACCAATCCTTACGTATTTAAGAGTTTTAGCTCTAATAAGTGGTCTCTTTTAAGGGAATCATAAATAAAATTATAAGGGTTTCCTCGAAGAAAAATAAAATTTACGAATAACTTAAAAGCCCTATCTTTTCTGAAATTTGCCCGGTTTAAAATCATCCTTGTTCAATTTGTTACGGTCAACGTCGTCTTCTAAGCTCGAAAACAAGACGAGTATAAAGGCGCTTTAAAAACCGCTGGTAGTCCCTTTAAGATCCCCATTCTTATAAACCGGCGAGTATTTTTAACGATCTGTTGAAGTACGAGTCTTGACAATTAGGGCTCTAAGAAAACGAAAGGTGAACTCGCATTATACTAAAGAAAAACAATTCAATACACTTTTCCCTGAAAGATAATTAAGCCAAATTTAATGTTAATGGGAGAAAATCGTCTGTTGTTTTTTCTTAAATATTTGCGAGTGAATAAAATCAGTTGTTTTGAAATTAGACTCTAAATCCTGTCAGATTGCGATTATAATTAAATTTTACGTTAAAAAAAAAATTTAACATATCTGACACTTCAGCCATCCTAAATCATAACAGATCTTTCTGGGTCTTTGTTCAGAGACATTTTTGACGTCATTTAATTCTTAGTTCGTATCTCTAATATCCAAGTTAAATATCGTAAAATTAACCTCTTAAAATTGAGCGTAACTAAATCGCGTGAGCTTAAATTCTTAAAACCTTTTCTTAGATAGGAATTTATAATATTAAATAATATTATTATCCCTATATTTATTCATAAAGGGAGAGTCTCGCGCACCTTCAGTGACTCTCGCGTATTATATTATTTTCTTAGATACTTGATGAAGGTGTGGTATTAGTGTCATTATTATTGTGTTATTATTGAATTGTTTTGCCACGAATAAAAGAGTGTTGTTTGATTAACAAGCAATGGGCATCCATTTACGAAACGAATCTATTTTCTTCTCCGCACGTTATAAAATTCCGCAGAATCCGCACTCAATTTAACCCTCCCCAAAACAACATTTTTTTGCGTGTAAGATTTCATGGTTTCTTTCGAACTCCCCATATAAGGTTTATCGAAAAACGTCATTGGTCGATAGATCTGATACGGGGAGATCAGGATCTTCATGAATCTAGCTTAGCCAATTTTCCGGATAATTTTACAATTCATTTCTAGTTAAATATTTGTTTGTAATTTTTATTTACCGGTGGATTGGGCCTATTTAGACGGCAATAACTCTCTCGTTATAAGGTTGCATTCTCACTTTAAGCTACAGGCGTTGTTTACTTTTAAGGAATAAAAAGGTAGACTTTTGCTAGAATAAAGCTAATTCTCGTAAATACTCTCGTTGAAACAGAATTGCGCCGATAGCATTCTTGTTTATTATGTTTAACATTGGTATTAATACGGTTCAAGTTGCACATTACGCCAACCCCTCTTGACTCGTAGCTCCGAACATTTCTAGCATTGAGCGAGAGTTACGCTATTAATCCCAGGGACTGTCATTTCGGTTTTCAATGTTCATACCTGAATACGTAAAAGAGAACGGCACCGGACGCTGTCAAAATATGATGGACCAGCAAAGTGTAAAAATCGTTATTTCTTCGTTCGTAAATACAAAGCGCAGCGAGCGAATGAATGAAATACGTCGAATCAAAAAAAAATCGTCTCTTATAAATGTAACGAATGTTTTTATCGATTCGATATATAGAAATAACCTTCGTCTCTTTTCCACCAGACGTCACGACAAATTAAATTTTTTTTTTTTTTTTTTTTTTTTTTTTTTTCAGTATATCGATTTTTCCACCAAGTGGTCTCCCGAAAAAACCGAACCGCGCTCGATGCCGCATAGCTTCACAATCGAGTGTTAGACGCTGATCCGCGTTACCGCAGATACTTGGTTAAACTTTAGCGAAAAACTCCTTATATCTTCATAGATATACAATACAGAAAACAAGCCGTCGTTAATAAGGGGTCGTCGCGAACTAGATAAAAAAGGTAGCTTATGAATGTTTCTGTTCTAGTCTGATGTGAAAAACATGATTTGAGTTTTCAATGACTGCGAGTTTGCTCACAAGCGGGGATATTCAAATGTACGTCTTTCCCAATATACCGCATAAAAAATGCTCACGGTCGGCTCGAGAAATTTGCGCAACTTCGTGATTAAAGATATTCCAAAATCTGAATAATTTTAGATTTTTTATTACAGACTTACTTCCCAAGAAATAAGATTTTTATTATATTTTTCTTTTCACCCTCATTTTAAATCATCAAAACTAAATAAACTTACCATTCCATATTTGAGAGGGATTTTGAAGAAAATCATAATATATGGCGACGTACTTATAAATTAATCCGCTAACAAAACGCTAGCCATTAAATCCCACAGATTTTCGGCCAAAATATTGACGCGACTGGCAGTCCATTGTGGCGTTTTCCCTAAAACAACCTTCTGATCCATGAAAACAAAAATCAAATTACTTATATCAAAAATAAATAACTGAGAGCCTTGGCATATCCTTCTCTAATACTAGGCCTACGCGTAGGGGAAAAAAGCGGGGAGAGGGGTGACGGTATCAATTTCAAAAATATCGTTAGGTGTCTCTTTAATGGGAATAAAAAGGCGGAAAATTCTAAAATATATAGAAACGTTAGGTTTTTAATCGACAATACACTCTTGCGTAAATTGGGATTTGTTTTAAAGTGTCAAATAACTAAACGGTGATTTGAAGATATTTATACTTGAAAACATATCTAAATCAAATCATAAATTTAAATAAAGATCCTTTTATTATCACCTAGATGTTGCTAGTGATTTAATTGGCTCTTGGTGACGCCAGACTCGAGATCGGCTATACATTACGTAATCCCCAGGAAAAAACATCTACTTCAGACAAATTGCAAATTAAAAACGGCAAAAAACAAAGTTGTAGCTGGCATTTCGTGGCCAAGTATTAGAGAAAGCACTGATCAAGAACTGGGCCACTGTAGCAGTTTTAAAACCGTTTTGTTAGTTTCATTTCATCGTCTTGCCTATTCAACTGAGAAAGTGTTGGCATTATTGCGACATCTCGGAACACTTGAATAATAAAACATTACTGTTCATAACAGCACAGTGTCGCCACATGGTGACCAACTCTTTTTCTTTTTCCTTTATCTCTGAACAATTATACTATAATGAGGTCAGTCGCGTATCAAAGAACAAATGTATATAACGCTGCGGCGTAGTAAGAAAAGATTACTCTATTGTATTTTGTTTCAACCACAACTCATTAAAACTTACGTTAGAATTAGTAGCGAGTAATTATTTAGACTCGTTATTTCAACAGATTATGGGCCTAGTAAACGCTAGCTGTAAGTAAAGTTTTAACATTTAGTATTTTTAGTTTGCCTTAGCTGAGTTTCTCGAGGGAAAAATCTAGGGCGTAGTTTGTGGACAGCCTAGTGTGATCATAATGGCAAACAGTAGTACAAGAGCAAAAATTAATCTACTAAATGGAAAGAACTATGTCTTTTGGAAGACAAAAATGGAAATGGTTTTGATAACCACAGATTTGTGGGACGCCGTTAATAAGCGAAAACCAGTTTCAACAGACGCAGCGGTAATGGGAGCTTGGGCGAAGGCCAATGATAAGGCCCGAGCTCAAATAATTCAAAATGTGGAAGATGATCAGCTGGTACACGTTCGTCATTTGCAGACAGCACGCGAGATGTGGACAACGTTCCAAAGGCTGTATGAAAGAGCCACTTTTGGCACAAAGCTATATCTAAGGCGAAAGCTTTACAGTGCTCGTTTTTCGCGGGGAACGATGCGTGAGCATATTAATCACATTCTCGAAATTGTCGAACAGCTCAAGAGCGTAGGAGTCGACGTTACTAGCGGGGAGTTGATCGCCGTACTCATGAGTAGTCTACCGGATTCTTACTCAGGACTAGTCACCGCTCTCGAGGGACGTGACGAAGATACCTTAACGACTGAATATGTCACTGGAAAACTCCTAGATAAGTACCATGCAGGTTGCAGAGTACCGCTGTGTCCGAGGACACCGTCTTGGCACTCAACACATCTGCACGAAAGCCCTACGTCTCAAAGCCAGGCGGTAAGTTCAGGGAAACTAGAGTATGTAACTTCTGCAACAAGGCGGGTCATATCAAAGCAGATTGCTATGGTTTTAAGAAACAGCAGTCAGGGAGGCTGGCAAAGAAAGCTAACAGTGGTACCGATGACGAGAAAAAGGTAACGTCTGCGAGACACATTTCATTTACCGCGCACGAACGCATACATATGGCGAAAACCAAGACGTGGGTAATAGATTCAGGCGCATCAAGTCACATGACTAGTGACGGGTCATTCTTCTCTTCGCGGAGGAAGCATGACGCCAACATATATTTAGCAGACAATACAATGGTTCCAGCTATAGCTGTCGGTGAAGGAAATGTAGTTTGGGAATCATCGGTTGGAGATTTGGCCAAAATAAAACTCTAAGAGGTACTACAAGTACCCAAGCTAAACGACAGTCTGTTGTTCGTGCGCCGGATGACAAAAGAAGGATTCAAGGTGGTGTTTGAGGGCTCCAATTGTACCATCATGAAAGGGGAAGAGACTATCGCGGTAGCTCCAGCAAAAGAAAGCCTATACGAATTATCCACCCAGCCATTGGAATCGGCAAAGACAGCTGGTGTCAAAGTAGACATCCAGCAGTGGCACAGAAGACTTGGCCACCGAGATATATCAGCAATCAAGCGATTGAGTTCCGAGGGACTCGCAACTGGCATTGAGATTGCGAAAGGAAGTCAGGAAACTCCCTGCGAATGTTGCATCAAGGGAAAATTGTCGCAACGACCGTTTCCAAATGAGCAATGGAGCCGTTAGATTTAATTCACACGGATGTCTGCGGACCAATGCCGACATCAACACCGTCTGGTAACCGGTATATATTAACATTAATAGACGATCACTCAAGATTCACAGTCGTCAGGCTGATGAAGAAAAAGAGCGAAGTCGTAGGATTCGTGATGGAATATGTCGCAAAAATGAACAACCAGTTCGGAAGAAAACCGAAAATGTTGAGGTCAGACAATGGAGGGGAATGTGAACAACGAGTTGCTCACATACCTCATACAACAGGGAATTAGTCACCAAACTACAGTTGCACACACTCCACAACAAAACGGAGCTGCTGAGCGAAAGAATCGCTCGCTAACGGAAATGGCGAAATGTATGCTTATTGATTCGGGCCTGGATAGACGTTTCTGGGGGGAAGCCGTGTTAACGGCCGCATATTTACAAAATCGGCTACCCAGTAGAAGCATATCTAGAACACCATTCGAAATGTTGCATGGCACAAGGCCAGATCTAGAACACATCAGAGTATTCGGATCAAAAGTGTTCACACTCATTCCTCAAGCGAAACGCCGGAAATTCGATGATAAGGCTGAAGAAGGCATATTGATTGGGTAGAGCGACGTAGTAAAAGGGTATATAATTCTTGACCCAGAATCAAACAAGGTGTGGATTAGCAGATCCTTAAAAATAATCGAACCCAATGAAACGATGGAGAAGGACCAAGTGGAACAAAAGGCGACCAAGCCACTCCCGGTCGAGAACACTTCGCTAGATTCAGAAGGGGATTCAGATGAAGAAGAAACACAAGATTCGGACAAGAACGTCGTGGTAGTTACACCCCCATTACCCAGAAGATCGCAACGCTCAACCAAAGGCCAGACACCAAAGAGGTATTCGCTAAAGGTAGAAGTAGATCACGATCGCGAACCGTCATGTTGGAGCGAAATGATCAAGTTGCCCTCTCGCGAGAGGCAGCAATGGCTGATTGCGGCTAAAGAACAAATACAATCACTAGAAAAACACAAAGTGTGGGAGCTGGCGACATTACCAGCGGGGAGAAAAGCGATTTCTGCAAAATGGGTATTCAAAACCAAATTGAATTCAATCGGCGAAATCGACACATACAAGGCAAGATTAGTGGCTAGAGGATTTTCGCAACGCTACGGGGAGGACTACGACGAAACCTTCGCACCCGTAGAGAAACACGAAACAATTCGCGTGTTATTCGCCATCGCTGCTGCAAAGAACTTACACGTACGTCACTTGGACGTTAAAAGCGCGTACCTAAACGGCGACTTAGATGAGGAACTCTACCTCGAACAGCCTGAAGGTTTCGAGGAGCCTGGACAAGAAGACAAGGTACTTCGCCTTAAACATAGTTTATATGGGCTAAAGCAATCGGCACGCGCATGGAATAAAACAGGCACCGAGGCGCTCCCAAAGTCTGGATTCAACGGCAGTCAAGCCGACCAATGTCTCTTCTCTCGTGTTGAGAAAGACGGTGAAAGAACTTACATATTATTGTACGTTGATGACCTACTTGTTGTAGGAGGTTCGTCAGAAAAGACAGAAGCCATAGGACGCGAACTAAACAAACATTTCAAGTTAAAAGATTTAGGAGATGTCTCGCACTATTTAGGAATCCAGATTAAAAGAGAGGATGACGGATCTTTTTTGTGCCATCAAAAGACGAAGATAACGTCAATGCTCGAAGAGCATGGATTACTAGAGCCGAAACCAGCAGCAACTCCAATGGAGACGGGTTTTCTTGCGACTACGGACGAGAGTCCGCAGATGCCCAATAATACACGATATAGACAAGCGGTTGGGTCACTTTTATACATTGCCACTGTGTCCAGACCAGACATAGCGGCAGCGGTGGGTTTTTTGTGTCGACGCGTCGAACAGCCAACCGAAAGTGACTGGAAGTCAGTAAAACGCGTTATGCGCTATTTAGCCACCAGCATCAATAAGAAATTGCGTTTTCAGCCCAGTGACGCTCTCGAACTAGAGTTTTATGTCGATGCGGACTGGGCTGTTGATCGGAGAGATCGAAAGTCAACAAGTGGCTACGTAATCAAACTAGGACAGAGTACCGTTGCTTGGTCTAGTCGCAAACAGACCACGGCAGCATTGTCCTCAACGGAAGCGGAGTATTTGGCTGCGTCTCACGCATGTCGTGAACTGCTATGGCTGCGACAGCTCGTCAAAGACCGGGGATTTCAATCAAACGGGCCAACAATCGTCTACGAAGACAACCAAGGTTGCATCAAGTTGATTGATTCGGACCGTTGCTTCGCCCGAACGAAACATATAGACGTTTGTCACCATTTGTTGCGTGACCTTCGAACCAAGGAAGTTATTACACTTCAATATTGCCCAACGTCCGAAATGTTGGCAGACATTTTAACTAAGCCCTTGTGTAAAGACGCTTTCGTTTGTTTGTCAGAACGTCTCGGACTAAAGGACTGAATTGCTGTTTTATGTCCCAAGAGGTCGAGAAGGGGTGTTGGCGTTATTGCGACATCTCGGAACATTTGAATAATAAAACATTACTGTTCATAACAGCACAGTGTCGCCACATGGTGACTAACTCTTTTTCTTTTTCCTTTATCTCTGAACAATGAGGTCAGTCGCGTATCAGAGAACAAATGTATATAACGCTGCGGCGTAGTAAGAAAAGATTACTCTATTGTATTTTGTTTCAGCCACAACTAATTAAAACTTACGTTAGAATTAGTAGCGAGTAATTATTTAGACTCGATATTTCAACAGAAAGAACGTAATAGTATCCAGTGTTAAGCTATAAAATAGTTCGTAAATGCGGGTGTGTAGAGAGAGAGAATGTTTTGCCCTTGCTCAGCCATTCTGCCTAAGCGAGACCGATATCTTCAGACTAGATATATACTCAGGAAAAGATTACTTCATCGAAATGAATTTTTATTGGCTGGCTGCATCTTTAACATGGTATATTCCAAGAACGGTTGCAGGAATGACGGCCTTGTCCAAGGCTTTGTTATTTTGTTTGTTTTACCACTGCCTTCTCTAATACTAGGCCACGAAATGCCAGCTACAAAGTTATTTTTGTACATTTGCACTTATCAATTTGTCCGAGACAGATGTCACTTTCCTGGGGAAAGCCTACGCCACGAGATTTCGTAATGAAAAGCCAATCGAGAGTTTCGCGTCGCCAAGGCTAAAGGTTCTATCGAAGATCGTAGAGCTCTTAGCGACATCTAGGTGACAATAGAGAGAGATCTTGATTTAAATTTCCGATTGGATTTAGAAATTGTTTTAAATATAAATATTTTAAAATCACTCTTTAATTAGTTGACACTTAAAATAAGTCCTAATTAATTTACGTGAAAGTATATTTTCGATTATTAACCTATATATATTTTGAATTCTCCGCCTCCATTATCCATAAGAAAGTAATATCTAACGATATTTCTTAAATCGCTATAGCGGTTCCTTTTTCCCCACAGAGAGGCCTAGTTCATACATAGACTAACTGGTTATCAAACCAACGTGAGAAATCAGTTCGTATTGGTTCGGGAAGCAATTTGGTCAAGTCGCCGCTTAGCAAATAACGAGGCGAGGAGACAAGTTTGCTGACAAATCTTAGAATATCACGATTAGAATTATGGATTGTGGCCCATTGAACCGACATCCCATTGGACCGACACATTTTTAGCCACGATAAATCACCAAAATAAAATCCCAATCGACCGACATAATATCGATAATTATAAAATAATGCAATCGATATTTGGTCGGTCGAATGGAATGTCGGTCGAAGGGCATTCTGTCGAATGGGTTATGTCGATCGCATAGGATGTCGGTCTAATGGGTCGACATCCCATTCGACCGAATAATCCGCACTTTTGGGGGATTCGGTTAAATGGGATCAGAATCTCTGCTTGAATATACCCGCTGGAATTAAAAATAAAATTCCCGGGAACGCAAAGATTCAATCTTTGCAAGCGAGAAATTGATTCACTTATATTAATTTAATGGCCAAGTAAAATGAGCACTACACTCGAACAGTTCGTAAAATATTAAGCACAAGATTTAGTTTAGAAGAACCAAATACTTTCAGATCCCTGGAACTTATTTTTATAAAGTGAATTGCTGATTTATATTTATTTTTTTAATTCATATTCATGAGTAATTGTAACCAAACCTAACCCAACCATTATCGTAAAACTACACCACAGTAACAACATAAAATAACAGAAACAATCCACCAAAGTCAAAAAATATAAACCAACCTTTAACGTAAACAAACCTCGACTTTCTTTCACTACGTCACGGTGACTTAAAGTCATTCTATTATAATATATCATCATCAACATTTTCGGTCGAATGGGACCCAGAAAATATCGATATATATATAAATGATAAATACAATCGATATTGAGTCGGTCGAATGGAAGTCGGTTCAACAGGAATACACCGAATTATGTTTTCTGTCAAAATTAATTAATCAACGAGTTAAAAGCACGATTTACTAATTCGTTTGAGATAATTATTTATAATTGACGAATTCGAAATTTCCATACTCATAAACCAACTGATATCCAGGGGCTACGGCCGTTGGGGTACAAATGTATTGATGAATTAACACGATACATGGCGCCCCCGCCTCACTATCTCTCGCTCTCGTACCGATCCACATATTACCCCCGTTGCTATGGGAAACGCGTCGAGTCTCGAAGCTCTTGGGGAGGGGTTACCGCCTAGTTTTTCTCCTTCGTCATAAGTTGGCCAATCGGATAGAGACATTTCTTAACAGATCGGCGCGTAAAGAGTGGCCTCAATGATGGCTGCCCCTGGAAGTTCATCCTCATCCTCGATTTCGTCAATTCCGCTGGGCATTTTTTAAAACGACGTTAAGCCTAAGCGTACGTCGAGCCGGAAAGAACGGCCGCGAACCGACTTGTCAGCGTTTGAACCGGGGAAAAAGAAAACTCTTCGTACTGGTTTAGGAACCAATTTTGCCCAACGTATGAACGAGGCCTCGAGAAGATAGTGGTTTTACACAATCAAAAGCTCAGCACTTTTTCCAAAAGAGCTTAAGGCGAAGTAGCGTAACGCTATCGGAAAAAATTTAATCATTGACACCATAGCTAACCAACCCAACGCTGAGTCGTTTCGCGGCGAAAGCCGTGAAAGTATATGGGCTACTTTTTAGGATTCAATGATTTAAAGATATTGAGTCAGATGGTAGAATCGAAGAAAAACTATTTTTAACGATTTAGACTTTTTTTTTTTTTTTTTTTTTTTAATTAAGGTTGGGTGGTCGGATTCCTAGTGGGAAGAGAACCCGGTTTGTCAGAGTCGATCACCTGGGATTCTGGAAAGTGAACACTTAACATACGTGTAAGTGTATCCTTACCACTACTGGAATAACTACCATCTTGCAACTTAATAGTGTCCAGATGTTTAACGTTTTCATGCGCCATAATTTTCATCAACTTGGCAGTGTGAGGTACATCAGCAATACCCTCACAGAAGTCCCTCCATGAGTCTTTCTTTGCCTCACGGATGGCTTTGTGGTAGGCGGTGAGGGTTTCCTATAGGTCCCCCAATCGCCTGTCCTCTTAGCCCTATTTAAGAGACTACGAGTGAGCTTGCGAAGTCTACCAATTTCCTTATTCCACCAGGGAACTAACTTAGGTTGGTTGATAGACTTCACCGGACAATTCTGATGATAAGACTCGACAATGGCTAGTTGTAAATGTTCAACAGCCAGCTCAAAGTCCATCACCGAGGAGAGTTTAGAACTACATCCTCCAAGTCGAAGAGCTAAGTCTTCTTTATAACCGGCCCAATCGGCCGTCCTGGGGTTACGAATTTCAGTTAAGACTGTAGCAGGTTTAACTGAGACGGAGAAGCAAATATGCCGGTGATCCGCTAGAGACGGTTCACTGGAAACATGCCAGTTCGTGACAGAGTACAACACGTTTCCTGTACACAAAGTGATATCAATGACCTCACTTCTGCTCCTAGTGACAAAAGTTGGTATATTGTTCCTATTTAGAATATGGAGATTAGTGCTCACCAGGTATTCCATTAAATCATCACCACGTTGGTTGCAGTCACTACTGCCCCACACAACATGATGTGCATTAGCATCAATACCTATAATGAGCTTCTTCCCCAAACCTTCACAGTGGTTTACCAAACTGGCAACCTGCTGCGTTGGAGTCGAGTCGGCCACATCATACGGCAAGTAGGCAGACGCCATTGTAAGCTCATTTTCTCCGTCTGCCGTAGAGGAGAATATCCTTACAACAGCAGTATCCCGAGACTGATACTGAGTCAAGGGAAGGGCGTGGATGCCCTTTCTTACCAAGATACAAGATCTTGGCATATCGGAGGCAAAATCATAGATGTTGCCTGCGCCCCTGAGACCCAGGATCTGGCCCTTATTGATCAAGGGCTCTTGGATAAGAGCCACATCAAAGGTCTCTATGGCAAACCTACGGCATAAAACTGCCGTAGCTGCCCGGCAATGTTGTAAGTTGATCTGTACAACTTTAAGTCCCATTCTACGAGGACAGGTAGGGGTATGCCCGGCTATTCCATGGCACTAGAGGTGGTTGGAGGTACCAGCCCATCCACCCTAACCTCAGTGCCAGTAGAACCACCGGCAACCCCCCCTGTCCCAGAAAACTGGTCATTAGAGGGTTGATCTTCCGGCACCACAGTGTCATCTGTGTTGTCGGAAGTATCCCCCAGAGAAACGTCGTCCAGCATAGCCCGTAACGACCCGTCATCATCACTGGGCTCCGCTGGAGTCACACCAGTACTCCCAGCCTCCAATTGAGGCTGAGGCTTATTTGGATAAGAAAGGATCTTGAAGATCCCCTGATCCAAACCAGTGTAAGCTAGAAAGTTAGCCTCTTTAATAACATCCACCGAGTCACCATCCATCTGGAAAATCCAGCGGATGGTTTCTTTGGTGGATACCGAGTTTACAGCCCTTCAACAACCAGTATTCAACCGGTTGTTGTAGGAATGCATCCTCCTAAACAGCACAGCAGGGTTGGTAGTCAGTGTGTCCCTGGTTTTGAAGGCAACCTTGAACGGCTTTGGCAGCGCACCGGCTTCTGTAACCAGTAACCTGGTGTCCGCCAGAACCTGTTCATTTTGGTCGAAAGCCTTCTTCAACCAGGTACCTGACTGCAGATCGCCACAGTGATAGATGAGAGCGCCACCCACCAACTGGAAATTCTTTAGGAGAGATAGCGGTTCACCCGAAGGTATCCCATCTATCCTCTCCAGAATTCCAGACTGGATGGCCCTCGCATCGACCTCCGTAATATTATTGACTGGATAGCCATCTTTAATGATGGCCATCTTCGTCAGGCCAACCGCATCCTTATAAGACTTAGGGGCCGAAGCCTCTTTGGCCTTCTTAGGATGCGGTTGAGAAGACCCAGGAGAGGGATTAGAGTCCACTGTCCTGGGCCTTTTGGCTGAAGGTACCACTTCACTGCTAGGCAGTGGATTGGTCTCCTTCGTCTTCGCTGCGCGAGACCGCTTGCGACGGGCATTGCGGTTAAAAGACTTTTTGGTAAGCTGGGTTCTGTCTTGCGACGACCCAGACTTACCAGCAGTACTGCCAGAGGCAGAACCAGAAGCAGTTTCCTGCATATTGGAGGGCTGGGTTTCACCCAAGGATGACCCAGACCCATGTTTGGTTTTTGGATTTTTATTTTTAGAATTCATAAAATTCGCACGAGAAATTGCGGCAAATAAAAGGTCACCACCCGCTAGTCCGCATCCCGGGTGGAAGGCTAGATACAACGGGGTGTCGCCTGGTGCCCCGAGGGGATCGTTAGGGAGATACCGTGATTCACTTCCCCGGTACCATCCAGGCATCGGCACGATGCCTCCCACCTTAGCTTAGGGAAGTCCCCTAAGCAGATGTACAAAGACATCCGCCTAGGGCAAAAAGATAGTTGTACTTAGTCAGGCGCCTCCATGCTGACCAGATCGGCATGGGAGACCCTACCAGGGGCCAAGCAAAGCTAAGCCCCAGCCGAAAACGCCCAACACTTCCCTGACGCACACAAGCCTCACCAGCACGTCAAGGTGACAACTATTAATCGGCGAGGATTTAGACGGTTAAAATGTACCTAAAAACAATATCGAAAGAAACGCGAAAGATTTCGCGGTAATTTACAGTTTATTACAAACTATAGTCGCTAAGCCTAAATTATTTTCCAACAAACTTTACACTTATGAATTTAACCTTTAATTCCTTGAAGCCGAATTTAGCAACTTTGGCAAATAACCGAAAATTACTACGAGACCTTAGTCCAGTTTTGAAAATTTTCTTACACATATTTTAACAGTGAAATCAAGTCTAGTATTAAATTTAATTTCCCGGAGAGTTTCCCGTACTCCTAAGTTTAAGATTTGCGAAAATTCCATTGCCCTAATGGATGAACCTTTCTGGATTACGTTAAGAACGTTTGATACCATTTAACACTATAAATTAGATTGAAGAACAACGCGATAATTTTATTTTTAGACTTAAAACAACATTAACACGTTGCATCATAGTTGTTCTTTTTCTAATTTCTAGAAATTTTGCGCAGAGACAGAAACGGCTTTTTCATCACATTTAAAACATCAAATAATTTAACAAAGCTTACTGGAAAAATGAGGCAAACGCATATTCGCCGAACGATTAACCAAATTAATGTCAAAAGGTGAAACCAAAACAGTTCACGTGAGCCAAATTGATCCGTCCAATTGAAATCGATTTTAGGTCGTGATTCGTTTTAAGCCGTTTTGTAAAATAATACAATCTCGTAGAACAAAGTAACGTAAGTTGTTCGGAAATTGTCGTACGTCATGATCCTACGTAAAAGACTTTATTTAAAAAGCTTTAATACGCGGTGTCGTGATAACTGATAAAATCATATAGAGCAGGAAAAGAGGACAAATTGTCGACTCAATCAATCCGAAGGATGTCTGGTAAGCTGGAAGAATAAGCCACGTACGTGAATATAATCATTATAATAACGAGATAGCAAAGTTTAACGACATATTAGCGTGGCCCTATGAATTATTAGAGCTGTATTTTAGGGCGGGGTTTTTGTACGTGATCCCACGCTTCTTAATTCCACATCGCGAAACAAGTAGTCCGGTGCTTGGAAAAACCTGCTTTTTGAAAACCTCTTCGCTTATATCGCGCCTGAATATAATTATTAACAACTATGACAAGGCCCAACCCCTTTATACGATCGAATAGTTTAATAGAATTTGAGCATAAAATGGGATAGAGGTCGTATAAGAAGATATAGGTGATAGGATTCGTATAAAATTCAGAAAAAACTTGTTAATTTGTAGTTTACGTATAATTTCAAGATCAGTCGAATTTAACTTCCTACTTTGGGTGATATTTTTAGACTGACCAGTATCATAGTAAAACGAAATCCTTTTATTCATTGGCACCAGCTCACTACGGCCAATTTCGATCTACGGAGGATCTGATCTAAGTTGGCCATAGTGAGGCGAGGCCAATAAATCAGCAAACGCGTATTTACGATAAAGTTGCGGAAAACGTTGACTGAAGAAGTTCTTAAGGCATCAATTCGTTTTGGTTAACTTGTAAAATAGATCGCGATCAACTTT
Organism: Odiellus spinosus; assembly: GCA_963920705.1. NCBI lineage: Eukaryota > Metazoa > Arthropoda > Arachnida > Opiliones > Phalangiidae > Odiellus > Odiellus spinosus. The sequence goes on along the minus strand of CAWUCO010000021.1, from coordinate 950,475 downwards.
TACAAATACGAATGACGTATAAAAATTATAAATCATGATTATAAAATACGCGATATTTAAAGCGAGGCTGTCACGAATTTTTCATTATTTCCAAATGGAAATTGAGTACCATTCGAGGAAGCATCGTTAAAAACTATCCAAAATATATATGATGAATATTTAGCTGGGTTTGGGACCGAATCTTGATTTCCCGTGCCCTGAACTAGATATATTTGATAAATATTTGTGCCTAACCTCTAGCGTTAGACTCCTATCTTGTCTAGGCTATCCGAGAAGTTTCTAAGTAATTACTAAAATTCGAAATAATTACTCTTTTTTATAATATGAATAAAGTTGAAGATTTTATTTCTGTATATTTATTGAAATTTGCTCAGCAAAATCTTATATTTGTGATAATTTTAATCCTATATTTGTGATAATTTTAATCCTATATTTGTGATAATTTTAATTCTATATTTGTGATAATTTTAATCCTACACTATCCTATAAAACCAAATTTTGTGTCCTGTATAATCCTATATTTACGAAATATAATCCCAGGAATCTTATAAGGAATTCAAAATTTTGACTGGGCGATAATCATTTTGATCAGAATTCTCATCATTATGTCTCGAGTTCAAACACGTATAGGGCTGTATTTCTGCCATTATTGTTTTTAACGTCTTAAATGTTAGATAAAATTATAGTTTAAGGTCTAGTTAATATTAATAAAATTACCACGAAATGATTTCGTTTAAGCCTTTTCCGGGAAACGGGATGAAAACAGACTTTTTAGGGTTATTTTCTATGGCAAGAGTAAATTCAATCGTAAAAATGACATCACCCTGACCCTTTCCTTATAACCACCTAGCCAGAATGGCTGGTATTTATTCTGGTCGCACTTTATTTATCTTACTGTTCAGTGGCACCATCTACACATAGTTACGCGCATTATTATTCATTATATACATAAATACGTAACAAAGTCGATTTTTGGTGGATACCCTGTTTTTAATCCTGGCACTAATTACAAGTTGGGAAACCAAAATATTACCTCCCCGACGACGCAACCTAACCTAACCCTATCTTAAATAAAAAAGAATAGAATGTGTATATACGTAGGGTAAATGAAGAGGGAGAATAGAAGAATCAGCGTTCTATTGATTCAACGTTCTGTATTTCCTCTCTATGTTACAGGGCGTAAATATTTCTTTCGTTACTCTCAAGTAATCAGAGAATTAACTAGAGAAAAAGATGAAAAATAAATCTGATATAAACCCTTTGACTTCAAAATAAACATATCTGTCCGAATCTCGGTATTGAAACAAAACAAAATTATAATTTAAACAATTGAAATTAGCAATATTAAGTAACGTGTAAAATGATCCTCTACACGGAACAATTTACGTACAAAAACATTATCAAATATAAATATCAATTAAACACAAAATAATTTAAATAATACAAATCAAAAATATCCCTCTAACATCAATAAATTGATATTTTCTACACTGAAAATCTTAGAACTAGTTTCCTCAAATATTTCCCACACAATGAGTTTAATTCAACTGAAAAAAATGAAAAATCTTAAAGAAGATTTAAAAAAATATCGGTAAACCAATTAAAATGAGATTAAAAAATATTTAAACTCGATATGACTTAAAGAGATTAACAAAAAAAAATTCGATCTAATTTGTTGACCAAGCAAAGATTAATACACATGTACATACATGATTTATGAACAGGTTTATATATCTTTTAAATTCACCTTAATTGAAGCTGCCAAGAATTTTTCGAAAGCCTATTTTATTTTTTCGTATTATTAATAACTGTATTAATGAAGTGGGTTGACACACTGTAAAGAAACTTCAAGAGTAAATGACAGATAGGTTTTTCACTTCATGACGTAATTTGATTCTGATACGAAATTAACGACGTATTTCAAATGAAAGGCAGGAATTTCTAGACTAATTACACTTCACTATAAAAAAACGCAACAGAGTGAGACATGTCCCTCTGTGGCGCATGAAAATTGTACAGAGTAAGAAAGGTATAAAAATCTTCTGCATAGTACGTCAACGTTAAAAACGATTGTTGCGCTGAAGCTTTTGTAGTCTGCTAAAGTGTTGATCAACGGATAAGATTATTTTATATCCCCAATTACAATTATATCTTTTTCTTAAAATCGAGTGTAAATCATTGATAATAAGTAGCAAAAACCTGTGAAACATCACGGAACGTGCCGCTAGACATTGTAAATTATTATTATTATATTCAACCTCGTGGTATCAATAGGAAAATAATATTCAAGCACGAGGTAGCAATATGCACGCTTATGCACAGATCGAGGCAGAGAAGTCGCTTAGACATTTAAGCCGCGTTCATACAGAACCCTAAATGCGCTTCGATTTCTATAACTGCTTATCAAACCAACGTGAGAAATCAGTGTTGGTTCGGGAAGCAATTTGGCCTAGCCGTTTCGGTTCAAACTGCTTTGAAAAATAACGAGGCGGCGCGACAAATTTGCTGATAAATCTTAAAATAACGCGATTAAAATTATAGTTCCTATTAAAAATAATTAAGTTACAATCATGATTTATTAATAAGTTTGAGATTATTATTTATAATTTTTGAATTCTGGGCATTTTTTTAAGCGACGGTAAGCCTTGACTTAGGTCGAACCGGTTTAGTATGAACGTGTCACACAAAGCAAAGATTAATGATTTCCTCAATTCGCGTGACTTTTATAAACAAATTCTACTGAAAGTAATACAAATCTAGGCCAACGCGCAATTTTCAAGCGCGGCCGCTTTTAGTAAAATCGACCAATTTTGCAAATTGTCCGATGAATTGATAAAATATTACACAGACGTAATAATAAAAAAATAGCCATAAAGTCTAGATAATGCGAATTAAATCGCCTAATAAGAACAACTCTATATTCAAGTATATTTCTCAAGTAGGCGTGTGAAAGGCCTTTCTCCACGGCTAGAAGGAGCTATCGAAACAGCCATAGCCCGATCCGAAATAACGAGGCAGCATCGCACAAGCGAACGGTTGGGCTCACCGCGAGGGTAAAAGTCGACGAAAAACACTACTTTACTATTTATGAGTGACCAATTTGTATATCTCGCTCAAGATATAAAGCTAGAAAACTTTATAATAACAGTGGTAGACGTAAAAAGCCTAAATCAATCAAATAAAATATATAAAAACAAGATGGGAAAAAAAATTTACCTCCCCGACAACGTTAACCTAACTTTAAATAAAAGATGGACGTATGTAAAGAATTAGGATGAGTATTTGGACCAGGGTGCTTTTGATTGCCAGTATTTTATTTCCCCTCTATGTTACAGTGTATAAAAATTTTCTCACTTTACTCAGAGTACTCAAATTTCACATGACCTTATTTTATGTCAGGTCGTAGACTGAGTAGAAACACACAGAATGAAATGTTTATTTTAAATGTAACTAAGTGGAATACAAATTTTAAATATATCGGAATACAAATAAATAAATACATCGAAATACAAATAAATAAATACATCGAAATACAAATAAATAAATACATTGGAATCCATATAAATAAATACATCGGTATCATTAGGCTGTACTGCGCAATTATCTTTTGTTAATCCAATGATAAAAATGAATGATTCAGTATTAGCTGGGGTGGCTTCCGTCCGGAAGAGACGAAAATCAAAAGACGGAGATTCTAAATCAAGTTACTCTTGGACAAACCCAAGACATTCTAAACTTAGCCCTTCCTCGGTAGATGATTGGCAATACATCCGGTATTGATTTCGTCTGAATTTCTTGTTCTGACGTTCTAATAGATGACCATTGCTAAGGTTTTCATCATACGTGTGAATGATTTAATTCATTGGAAGAATCCAAGGATATAGCTTGTCAAAAACCGCTGGCAGGCTGACAAGACCTTCTTCTGCACTTCTAAAATAAAAAAAAAATATCTTAAAAAGCCTGAAAAAAAAAAGACTAAATTCCATACCGTTAGTATTTACACTTGAATAGTTATATGAAAATGTAACTGTAGGCATCTAACATGTCGCGTCTCAAAACACTCGCTGCTTTATGTCCCAATTCTTGTGGCCAGGCCGTCTCTTCCTGCTGTTAAATGGACATGGCACCAGTGAAGCTGCTCTGTTGATTACATTCTGCGGTGGTTGATCTATATTGACAAGGTCTTCACGAAGTTTAACTGCTATTCAGTACTCCTAAACCTCCAACTTATATTTAACTATAATTTAGCTGAACGATAGTAACATACACAAACAAATCGAAGTCCAAAGTTAATAGCAGTCAATTACCTTAATAACTATCTCTATAATGCCAACATCTCTAATCCAATAAACGCATCACTTAAATATTTGTAGCTCTCTTACTTGCTCTGCTCTCTAACGAAGTACACTGGACACGCCTGCTTTTGAAATGACTTTTTTGGGAAATGTTTCCCGGCTTTATGTTGGAGATAACTGAAGCCTTTTTTTTAGATTTGTTTTCTCCAACATCAGATGCGCATTTTTTTTATTCAAATATAGACTGTTGGTTTTTTAAACACAAGAAACCTACTATACCTCAAAGAGAGTTTCCGTGACTAGCATTTTTCTTATGATTTCTAACATTAAGTATCAATCCGCCTCAGCTTTAAATTCTGTATTCCAATTCCGCTTGAACTGGTTATATTTACTGCGAGAATATTCGATCTATCAACTAGAGTATAGTAGTAGAATTGTACTTAGATGATCCAAACCGTGCATTGAGTTTGTAGCAAGCCTAAGCTTACACTACCTTCGCTTGAACTTAGGCGTTTGCTGAACACTCCAGCTGGTATTTAACACACAAGTGATATTTAATCCCTAGATATTCATTGCGTAATGTTCTTACAGAGATATAATAGATGAATTTAAACACATTTCTAAGTAATGCGATTTAAATTCAATCACCTCGGTTTATTCGAGTACTCTATCCAAAAGATCGTGAGAAATTGGCCTCTTATCACCGAAATATAGGTGAGAAACGATTGCCAAAACAATCGAAGACGACACCATCGCGCAAGCGAGAGGGTTCACCATAATTCTAAACACTAACGTAAACGGTAACGTAAATCTCATTTATATAGGCCGAGAAGAGATATATTATTAAAGTTAAAAAATCAAATGATAAGAAAATCTTGCCTACTTTTTAATTACGGTGAATTAAGGTGAATTTAAAGGGGTACTCATGATTTAATATAATAGTCAAAATTAAAGGGCTGAAGAGGGCTACCAGAGTAGAAGAACCCATTGAATGTAATTTTCAATTTTCGATAAAAAATACCATTAAAAATAGCTTATCTACTGTTTAATAAATTAAATTTTGTTCATCAATTTAGAACCACTTAATAAAGCTCGGCTAGGTTTATGTTTTAACCTTTTCGTTACCCATTCAGCCACCTTTCTCTCTATTACTTCATATACTTTATCAATCTTTCATTATTGAAATCTTTGTTTAACCAAGAGAAGCACTCGTACTCAATAAACTATACCTTCTCTCTATTAACTCGAATTTTAATGGATATTCCTTATCATTCTACTGTTTAAGAAATAAAATTTTTTTTACCATTTTGAAGCAATTAATAAAGCTCGGCTAAGCTTTTGATTTCCCTCTTTTTTAACCAATTCAGGCACCTTACTTTCTATTAGTTCATAAACTTTATCAATATTTCATTATTTAAATCTGTGTTTAACTAGAGATACTTTCCAACCCGAAATAAGTCTTATCAAATTTTGTCAAAGTACCTTTGTCTGTATTAATTCGAATTCAGTGGACGGTAGGATCTTGGATACCCGTGCAAACGCAGCTTATTTAGATTCTTCAATTCACCCCAAGTTTGCGGCAAGGCTAAGCCTATACAATCCGTTATACCTTTGCTTTTTTGACTTAATGATATATATGGAAAATAGATTAGCGCGTGCTGCAAACTCAAGCTGGTATTAAACGGTCACATTTCTTTAAATTTTTGGACATTTTCTTAAATATCTTCTAAACTATCTCGAATTTTAAATTGCTTTTTCACCTTCGTTTTTAATTAGATTCAGTTAAACAATATTATTATTTTAAATTAAAATTTAAATGCATTATACGCTTCAATTCACTAAAAGATATCGCGGCATAATGCCAAAATAGTTAGGACACGGAAAAGGGGTATATATAGCTTTCGCGGATCTTTATTCAACGAGCAAGTAACCGAGAAGAGTTGGGGACCCCCCCCCCCCTTCTCAACGCAACCCTAGGCATTCGGTAACTGCACCACAAAGACCCGTAGAGGGAGGAGTTGTGTGGAGTGGAAGGTTGATGTGGTCCATATTAGTGAGGGATGCCTGAGATCGGAAACTGGAGGTTGGACCTTGGTGTGGGGATGGTCGGAGGTGATTATAACAGTGGGAGACGTCCCATTGCGTATAATCACCTTCAACTGTCCAGCATCGAGGTTCGACCGTAAAGTGGAAGGTGATAATATGCAATTGGAGACAATTGGAGTCAATTGTACGACTCTTGAAACTTAATGTGGCAGCCACGCTTAAAGGAGGTAATTCCCGTTGAACGGAATTGAACGATAAGCTGGTATGATAATGTCTAGAGCTAGGTCACGTGATATCCGCTTACACAGGAAGTGACAGACACACACAGGCACGACCGGTCGGGGAGGTAATAACATAGGTTATAGTAATTTGCGCAATCCAAACCACAGTGAGTTTGCACCAAGCCTAAGCTTACGGTCCCTATGCTTGAACTTAAGCGCAAGCTGAATAATCAAGCTGCTATTAAACACTCAAAATATTCTAAATTCTTAGATAATTTCTTAATTATGCTTTATATTAAAATTAAAGTTTCAGCTATTTTATTAATTAGATTAAGTCGTCGACTCTGCATGGAAGTCTGGTGGTGGTCTAGTTAATTTGCCCGATTGGTTTCAAATCAATTAGTCACTGCTGGATGGACGTGCGGAGTTGGCAGAAAAGTGGTAGTAACCCAAGTTGGTTACGTTTACTTAAGTATAAATGGTTCCTTTGTGACATATGGTTGCTTCCATCCCCCGCACGACCCTCTCGTGTGGCACTAGACACTGTAGGGTGTCTACGGGGAGTAAACCTGGGTCTAATGAGGCAACTACTTTTTCGAATCTCGTGATATCCAGCTACACCGAAAATCACTGAAGGTCATGTGATATCCTGCTACACCGGAAGTCATTTCGGACAGACACACATACGGATACGACCAGTGTAAAACCTCCCCCTGATCTAAAGTACAGTCGGGGAGGTAAAAATGCCATATTCGAAAATAAGTTTGTCAAAGCCCCACTTCTTTTCAGATAATCGACGTTAAAATCTCCGATAACCTACGTAGGTACTGCCGGGTCGTATTTTATGGATAACAGGGGAATTAAGTCGTTATTCACCAATTTTAAACTGGCTTGCGGTAATTTTAAGTTTTGGTGTTGCGATAGAAACAAGATGGTCAAGCCCATAGAAATAGCTAGACCCCTGACATTGTAAAATAGGAAATGAATGATGCTATAGCAGGGGGTGTTATGCATGCATAAACGATCTTTAAACCATTTGAAAGGCGTCTCGAGATTCCTTTAAACACGAAGGTGCGGAAACGTCTCGAGCCGACTATATGACCGTGAGCGTTTTTATGTAATATATTGGAATATCCCCGCTTGTGAGCAAACTCGCAGTCATTGCAAACTCAAATCGTGTTTTTCGAATCGCGTTCGCCAGTACGCGAGCATGTGTAGCCTTCTAAATTTGAAGTCGGAAATCATTTTACACATGCAAAATATAAAGCAATTTTGATATTCTTGGGAGAATCAGCTTTACGTATGGGGAAATAAAGTAATCTTCTGGCAAACTTGCGAACAGTAACGTAAGAATCGATTTTAATAACTAGCACGGGCTTTCAAATTAAGTTTTTAAAAATTACGCAGATCGAACCAGGTTATTCATGCCACAATTTACAGTTGACGGATTTTCTTAAACCGGATTCACATTGAAATTGCTCACGAATGTTTTACTTGGTATATATGATATGGTTGACCATAGAGTGAAATGTAGACCGAGAGGGGAAAATAATCACGTGATTGAATCTCTTAATGACTGCTAGTTTTAGTTCCACACTTTTCCCCACATGAATTTAATGTTAATTCCAATTAAGTATAATAGAACCAGTCTTTTAATGCCTACTGTTGTGTATTTTCGGTTACGTTTTAGTTAGTATGGAGTCACGTAAAATGACGTTTATTTCACAACTTGGTGTACTTTTACTCAGGTCCACCCTTTCTGAAATTTTTTTTATAAAAAATTGATTTTGTGGCCAAAAGAGAGACATCCCTTCTCACTCACTGCAGTGTACCACAAAAAAGTGTTTTAAAAGTGGGCTTATGTATCTAAAATTTACTATTTGGATAAACACAACAGTGTTTATTTGGATAAACACAACAGTGTTTATTTGGATAAACACAACAGTGTTTATTTGGATAAACACAACAGTGTGTATCCCCTTATCTAAACTCGAATTTCATCAGAAACCGTAATGTATTTTCCAATGGACCCGCGGCGCTAGATAACTGAAATCGTCGTCGTCGTCGTTTTCCTTTCCCCACCGTCCAATGAATTCGAATTAATACAGACAAAGGTACTTTTGAAAAAAATTGATGACTTCTTTCGGGTACAAGAGTATCTCTAGTTAAACACAGATTTAAATAACGAAATATTTATTAAGGTATATGAAGTAATGGAAAGTAAGGTGCCTGAATGGGTTAGAAAAGGGTGAAAATATATGCTTAGCCGATCTTTATTAATTGCTTCAAAATTAATAATCAAAAATTTTATTTCTTAAACAGTAGAATGAGAAGGAATATCCGTTGAATTCGATTTAATAGAGAGAATGGTGCCAGAATGAGCTACAAAAGGGTGAAATCTTAAGCTTAGCCGAGCTTTATTAATTGCTTCATAATGGTAAACAAACATTTTATTTCTTAAACAGTAGAATCATAAGGAATATCCATTGAATTAAAGTTAATAGAGAGAAAGTATAGCTTCACTTGGTTAAACAAAGATTTCACTAATGATAGATTGATAAGGTATATGAAGTAATAGAGAGAAAGGTGCCTGAATGGTTTACGAAAAGGTTAAAACATAAACCTAGCCGAGTTTCATTAAGTGGTTCTAAATTGATAAACATAAATTTATTTAATTTATTAAACATCGTATGTTGAGGGGGCGCACCGTGCTGGCTAGCACACAATAAGGAGGATGAAGGGGGACCTCTGGAGAAGAAAGCAAGCGTTGCATGAACGGCATACTGAAATGTGCGTGCCATTACTATAGACTGCCACCTAACGCAAAAATTTAGAAACTATATTACTATTTTCGTACAGGTTTTAAAACTTTATGAAAAGTTAAATTCTTCTGGCAGCTAAAATCGCTACGACAATTATCGAAACAGCAATATATCCTCATTTTAATTTGAAATACTATATAGCAGACTAATTTTATTACATATTATATATTTTATTTTATATTTCGAGATTCTTACGCCTATCATATGATGGCGCTACGTACTATGTCCGTCGATTTTGGCTCGGGCGAGTCAAGGAGGATCAGAGAAGGAGAGGAAATGTGGGGCTGCGTTGAGTTAGAGAGAGAAGAGCCAACCTCCCACTCGGGTGGAAAGGGGGGATAGGAAATTCTCGAGGTAAACTGTTGTCACGTGGTCGCTAGCTAGCGCGTCTCATAAAGGATTCGTTTTACCCACGCGACAACATTTTACCACGAAACGTCTCTACCCCCGTTCTCCCAGAGTGGGAGTTTAGGCCGACGCAGTAGGAACCGCGCCGTCCCCACATTTCCTCTCCTTCTCTGATCCTCCTTGGCCGAGTCAGCCGTAGATGAATCGCGCAGCTCGTGTTGGGGGAAGACAATTTTCTGTTCCAGAGGCACGAGTATTATATTCCTAGCACACAACACCCCCGCCAATGCGTGCGGCGTCATCATTTGTCCACTAGTGCCGCACGCAAAACCACGCCCGGAACGGAAGCAAGGCTATGTAGAGCCAGTGCATCCGCACACACGTGCAGAGATTCTAAGGCAGCAGAAGGACAGGTATATGGCTTGGCGACCAGAACCCGACAGCAGTGCCATACGGCCCCCGTAATGTAACCGTGATCCACAAAGACCGACTCAATGGCGTAGGATGACGCCGAGGCTGGTACCCCCGCTTAGCACGAGAGTACCCCCCAAGAGCGTGCTGGCGCAGCCCCGGCTTGGCCCCTAATTGGAAACCGGTACCCAGGGCCGTCGCCCGGCCGCGGGTAGGGCGCAGTCCGTTCGGGACGAACCCACCGGGGAACCAAGTACACGCCTAGGACCTCACGAGTCGGCCGGGTTGGGATGAGACGGCCGTGTTCCAATTCGCGGAACTAGGACGTATCCTAGAACTCGGGCCCCCTCACCAAGACAAGGATGGAACACTACCCCCACCCTGCGCACGCCACAGGTGGGGGAGGGGGATTTATTAAACAGAAGATAAGCTTTTTTTTAATGGTATTTTTTATCGGTAACAGAAAACTACATTCACTGGGTTCTTCTACTAGGGTAGCCCTCTTCAGCCGTTTAATTTTGACTATTGTATTATATCACGATTATCCCATTAAATTCACCTTAAATCACCGTAATTAAAAAGTAGGCAAGATTTTCTTATCATTTAACTTGAATATTATATCTCTTCTCGGCCTATATAACCGAGATTTACAGATTCGGTACTCATAGATGCACTTCAACAATGCGTGGATTACGTTAACGTTTAGAATTGTGGTGAACTCTCTCGCTAGCGCTATGGTGTCGTCTTCGATTGTTTTGGCAATCAATTCTCATCTATATTTCGGTGATAATAGACCTCTTTCTCGCGATCTTTTGGGTAAAGTACTTGAATAAACCGAGACGATTGAACTTAAATCACATTACTTAGAAATGTGGCTAATCTATTATGTCTGTGTAAGAAAATTACACAATGAAAGGCCTAGGGAATAAATATCACTTGAGTTGGACTTCATATCATGGCAAGTTCTCAATTACACATGAAGTTTAACGTTCTCAATCTCCACTTTTTTTTTAATATACTTGAGTTTTACGACTAGAATGCCCTTTAGATCCAGACTTTAATAATTGGCAAACTACTTAATAGCACCGTCATTACTACTACGTAATGACGTTGCTATTAAGTAGTTGGTCAATTATTAAAGTCTGGATCTAAAGCACATCATAGTCGCGGATTTCAAGTATATTAAAAAAATAAAGATTTAGAATGTAAAATAGGATAGGCGAAACGGAAGTTTATGTCAACGAATTAAATAAGCGGCTACTTATTTTGGTCTCCTGAATTATGTTCTCCTGCTTTAAAGAATTGTTCTGCTTTCGTGTCCATTTTTTGTCGATGCGATTCAATATTATAAAATTTAAGATTATGTAATCACTCGAGCTCGCCCGTCCCTCTTCTAACTTTGTAGGTACGGTTAGGTTAGGTTAGTTAATCGCACGAACTAACCCGTCACTTAAATAAGTTAATCCCTAGCTCGGGATGACCCGTCCCCCTTGTAATATATTAGGTTAGGTTAGTTAATCCCTCGAATTAGTTAATCCCTCGGGCTACCCCGTCCATCTGGTAATCTTTAAGGTAAGGTTCGGTTTGGCTAGTTAATCCCACGAAATATCCCATGCCTCTTTTACTGCTTTAGGTAAGGTTAGATTAATTAATCTCTGTCGTTCGAAATTTATACCAGGCTCTTAAATACGTATGGATTGAAGCCTCATTTAAACGCTTTAATTTTTATTCAGCATTAGTAAGAATTAAGATTCAAAAGACCTATAATGCAAAATAGTGAAATTGCGGAAAGGTGTATATTTTTGGTAAAAAAGGGACAGAAATTATACAAAATAGGTTGCTTCGCACCCTTAAAAAGGGCCCTTATCTAACTCGAATCAAACCCTTGAAGGGACACAAATTAGTTGTTTGAGAAAGAGCATTTAAATATCTTTAAAATTATAGTTAGTAGATTTAGTCTACTACTCCAAAGATTTTTATTATTATTAAATATTTCAGAAACAAGGGATAAAAGACGACTTAGGAAAAACGTAGGTCGACTTTATCCGTTTTATATAGGTAAGAAGTTTATGTTTGATATGAATTTTGAGTTTAATATATTTAGTGTTTATTTAGTGATATTATTTCTTTGTGCTTCCAATCTTCGTCTTTGTAGAGGTTATATTTTTCGAGGTCAAAAGAATAAACTAAACTAACTAAACAATGCATAATCTCTCCCCTAATTTCGATTCCGACTGATGATAATTTATTCACATTACGTTTGAAACACTTCATGACATGCCAAACGCAAATTAGTACTCGAGCAATGGGGAAATTTTCCTCGATTATTTTGATCTCTACAAAATCCTTGTCGACTATTGCAATTTCGGCTTCTTTAGTGAGGGGATTATTTTCTAGAAAATCATTAAATGCTGTCCTTAAAAGCTCAATAGTTTCGTTTTGAACAAAGATATAACAAATTGGCCTACCCCTCATGTTTCCATCTTCGCAAGCTATTACATAAAGTGGATAATTCTCCTTATTTAACTTGTATGTACCATCTATAAACAAAACATCATGGTACTTTTCACAAAGGTCTCTCATTTTCTTTGTTTGAAATAAAACATATTCTAAATTACCGTCAGTTTCGATAATTTTATAGCTTATATACCCGTTCGGAAGTTTATCTTTAAGGTTATCAAATAATTGTTGTCCTGTGGTCCTATTATTAGCAGTCTTTTTATATCTAATATTAGCTACGTCTTGGGTTGTAATTAATTTGTTAAATTTTTCTTCCGTGAATTTTCTAATACTAATTGTCGGGGCATCAAAATTTATCATTTCTTCTACTTGAGTTAGCTGTTCCCCCTTTAGGCGCCTAACATCTGGATATTGTTGAATAATTGACTGATCTATCGGATGGTTATGTTCTAATACTGTACCATTAATATATACTCTACAATCTTTCCTAACTCTAACATTAATTTTAAAAGGACAACCTCTAGCGTTATGCAGCTGGTTCGCGCGTTACCCATTAGATCTAATTCTAATATTCCCAAAATGTTTACATTTATATTCTACATAATCATATCCTGAACCATCAGTTTTAAATTTGCTCCTCGCTATTGTAATTGGGTGAAAACCTTTTTCTATAAAAGATGTTAATGCGTCTGAATTCTGAGAACGAATCAAAACTGTTACCCTGCCTAATTATATCGCTTTCCTTAAGCGGCCCACCACCCTCAATAAGTTTTGTATCCATAAATTTAAAATTACCTAGGCCCCTAAGTGGATAACGCTTGAAAGACTTTCGTTTATTTCTATGTTTAACTGTATTAACCAAAGGAAAAAATAAGACTCTAAGTAATGGAAAAATCCAAGGGTTTAAGGGCAAACATAGCATCAGCACCTTAGGCAAAAGGAATGGAAATTCGCTACTATACAAGATTGCTAACAATAACGAGCTACATACTCTATTGAAACTTCGGGAATATTTAGTTTTGTAAAAAAATGAAAGAAATTTCAGTAAAGGAAATAGAAAGAAAAAGCCAATAACGACACAGAATGTGGGAAGCTTAAAAAGTTTAAATACCTGGCTTGTAAATAGAAGTAAGGATTGAAAAACCAACCTCAACCACAAAAGTGTTAAAATAAAGAACTGAGATAAAAGGAAAGATCCGACTGAGGGGGAGAGAGACGAAGAATCCATGAGAAGGAAAGATGATGATAGAAGAGACTTAAAAACCAATACAAAACACAAAAGTGCTAAAAGAAAAGGACACGCCACTACAGGAGGAGAACGAGGAGAAGCCACTACGGGGGGAGAACGAGGAGAAGACAACACAGGAGAAGAACGAGGAGAAGACAACACAGGAGGAAAAGACAACACGGGGGGAGAACGAGGAGAAGACAACACGGGGGGAGAACGGGGAGAAGACAACACGGGGGGAGAACGAGGAGAAGACAACACGGGGGGAGAACGAGGAGAAGACAACACGGGGGGAGAACGAGGGGAAGGCAACACGGGGAGAGAACGAGGGGAAGGCAACACGGGGAGAGAACGAGGGGAAGGCAACACGGGGGGAGAACGAGGGGAAGGCAACACGGGGGGAGAACGAGGGGAAGACAACACGGGGGGAGAACGAGGGGAAGACAACACAGTGGGAGAACGAGGAGAAGACAACACAAGGGGAGAACGAGGAGAAGAAAACACAGGGGAAACTAGGCCATTGGGACAACAGGAATGCAGTGGCTCTATTTCACGAGGACCACCTTCTAGCGAAATGGCCAAAGTAGGATTACGACAAATAAACTTATCCGTCACATTTCCCATCATCAAGCGAAATGTAATGTTTAAGCGCCATCGGTCTCCAACGTAGGATTCCTTAGGAACACGATGCTGCCAGGATTGTTGGCATGTTCCCTTCATCATTAGAAGGGAGCCATGACCTAGGGCTACTGACAACTGGGCACTTTCGACGCCGATGGGTCTCAACTCGAATTTCCTATCAGTCCCGAAGGACACTGAAGCAATATTCGGGTGAACTCCCCTCTCATTGTCTGAGTGCCAGCCAACTGAATCCCAACCCGATCGATAGAGATTCACAACTGCAGCGTTGAACGAACATTCAGTTCTACTCTCGACAATCTTCTTCAGCCGAAGAAGACTGTCTGGCCAAATAGGTTTCGACTTGTGTCTAACCTTGCCGTATGAGTATACCATATATTCTTCATCAGTGCAGATGTAAAACGCTTTTCGAGGAAGAGTCGGATTCACGTCAAAATACCCTTTACATTCCTTCAACAAAGTTTCCTGAAAAACACACGCCTCATTTGTCGTAAGAAACTTTGGAATCCATTCAACCGAAGCTGGGCCACTTGAAATAGGGACGACTAAGTCCGTGTTACCCACGGACAGCCTAGTAGGGTGGAGAGAAGGCCCAAAAAAAGGTCGAACAGCGGAACGAGATGCCATTCTTTTACAGGGGGACAAAATAAGCTACCGTTGGGCAAAAAAAGCTACCGTCTAAAAACGGGAGTTAGAAATACACTAATAATTGGGTAAAAGAGGTACCGTCGAAAAACGGAAGTTAGAAATACACTTAAAATTATGTAAAAAGCTACCGTCGAAGAACGGGAGTTAGAAATACACTTAGAATTGGGTAAAAGAGGTACCGTCGAAAAACGGAAGTTAGAAATACACTTAAAATTATGTAAAAAGCTACCGTCGAAAAACGGGAGTTAGAAATACACTTAGAATTGGGTAAAAGAGGTACCGTCGAAAAACGGAAGTTAGAAATACACTTAAAATTAGCTAAAAAGCTACCGTCGAAAAACGGGAGTTAGAAATAAACAAATAGACTTACAGACTGACGAACAGCATAAATCCAACGAGGGCAAAGGATCGCAGTACCAAAGGCACCAAAAAAACCACCAAGACACAGCAGGAGCAGGAGCTAGACCGAAATCGATCTCTTCTCACCGAAAGTAGCCAAGGAAGTGATTGAGAAGCGCATTGTGTGGGTACACTCAAATTGACTATCCCCTCCCCCCTCAAATTTGTAACTTTGAACCTTGGACAGAAGGAGTCTTCTTGAACACAATAGCCCACGCTTGACAGTGCATTTATTTTGTGGTTCCCCATTTTAAAATCCAACGTTTTGAAGTGGTCTTGTAAACTTTTACCAAGTATTAAAAACCTTTTAACCTATTAACCTTTTAAGTATTAAAACAATTTTTGAAGTGTGTTATCCCTTAACAAGTCATCTAACGTGTCTAATTTAAAGTGAATTTGAAAGGTGAAAACTGTATTTTAATGGCTAGCAGCACTTGATTTTGTATTGTCTAACCCCTATAATCCCCGTGACAATAAGCATGATCTTATTTCCACGGGAGCCTTCCCCCCGTGGCAATAAGACCACGCTTATTGCCACGGGACTCCCGTGGAAATAAGATCATGCTTATTGTCACGGGACTCCCGTGATAATAAGCAGTGTCTATCGTAGTGCCAGAATTACCTTATCATCCCTCTGTATCGTACATAAATGTTATTGGAGCTGTAAAGGTTGCCATATAGCTTGGCTAATGCGCGTAGCAAATGGTTTGGAAGCGGGGCTGGGAGAAGAAAATTGTAGTAGACTTCGTTCTTGATAGACATTTGTGGTCAGGGTCGCGATTTTATAAATTTGGCTCGGGTTTCAAATAAATAAAGGTATTAATTATCAAATACATCTCGATTGTAGCATCTACATCCCCTGACATCATTTTGGCAGATGTTTTTGTAGTTGTTTTTCCATCGCCGTAGCTAAAGCTTCGCCCAGAAGGTATTTACTTATTGGGAGTTTTGAAGATTAGGTCCCGGTGCCAAGGCTTAGCATAATAATACGAGAGCTAACCTAACCTAACCTATCCTACCGGGACCTATTCTTCAATTTGGCCTACTTATTTTACCGCGTCGAATTATAGCTCGTAAAAAAATGAAACGAATAAGGGGTACCTTTGTAGACAGGGTATTTAAGCATAATATTTCAAATTCAGAGAGTGATTATTTTTATATTGCTCTTAATATAACATTTTATATTTCAGTCGATCATCTCAAAATGCTGGGTTGAAAAGACATTCCAAAAGCGAGACTGCATTAAGTTTATACCATCGAGCAAAGACGTGACTATGTAAGAAAAAATTCTTAATCATATTTGACTAGTGACGATGCGAGAAGACGGTGGAACAACCCACTATACATTAAAGTCTAACCTAACCTAGCTGAACCACACAAAAAAATAACGTTTTAGATCAGGCTTAAATGTACGAGGTTTGGTTCACCGTCTTCTTTTCGAGACGATACTTCCGTAATTGTAGCTGCGGGAGAACGCTAGCCGAACACGATCAAAGTCTCTACAGTAGAGTGCCGCAGGAGTATTTTAATCAAGTAGCCAATGACGAATGCTGGTTTTCTTTGAGACACACGTTGGCAACTTCGACCGACGCATACTACAGAATTTCAGGGGAGTTCACATCTTTTAAAAGCCAAGGTAATATTTCTTAAAGTCCGTTATATAAGACAAAATATCATTAGGGTTCGAGATCTCAGATTTTCAACCGCGAGTGTCTTATTTGTTAGCTCTATTAGATAGTTTTTGCTAAAGGGAGATAAATGCGCAATCTGAAAGCTGTAGCGGAACAGAAAAATGACATACCTTTATTTGAATGCTATAAGGCCTATTACATACACCTTCATTATATTCAGTTAATTATATTTCACTAGGCCCACTCCAGAGTTAATTCTGTCTAATTTCACTGCACATCCCGACCCGTTTAAAATGATTAGTTAATTTTTTTTTTCTGTCTGTATCCAACTACGTGTTAAAACAAAAAAATGTACTCATCTTAAAAACATTTGTTAAATTCATGCGACTTCCTCATAAATATTTTTGTAAACCCTTTCGGTCACTGACGCATGCGCATCGTTATACGCGTAAGATAAAAAGAGATGCGCCGGTGCCTGAAGAGAGAGAGTTGTTGATTCTTGGGCATAGAGAGGACATACTGTAAAATTTCCACCATTGTAAATATCTCAAAAAGTTCGGAGCTATAACAATAAAATTATCTAGTCTCACAAAGTATCAAGTGTAACGTGAATTGCATCAGTATTTAGATAAGAAAATGGATTTAAGTACATTGGTGAGTGTTTCCTTTTTTATTAAGCCCTCTCTCCTAATTTAAGCATTATAGCCATCGGCATCCCGGCCAGGTTAAGATCTCCCCTGAATCCGTTACATAATTTTTGGCGCCCGAACAGGGGTCGGGATAATTAAACGCTAATTTATCCTCATGTTTTAGTTTTTTGTTAGTTATTTAAATTGCCCTCTTAAGACATATTACTAATCCAGACAGTATTTTATAACTTTTCTCTCAAGACAAATACTTTAGTAGAACGATATTTCATCACTTTAAGACATAGCCTAGTTTTAGTTTAAGTAAAGATATGGCTAGTTTATACCCGTCCTCTGAGAGTAGCGTAGAGGAGGAGGGAACCGGAAACTGGGTCGAAAAGAAGGAGGAATGTTTTTAGAGGCCAATCAAAGCAAAACGAGGAATTGCGAGATGTTAATGCAGTAAATAGAGATCGTTTAGGTGAACCAAGGGTTAGCCAGCCTTCTGTTTGGGGTTCACCTATATGCGTAAATAGTTTACCTCGATCTTCAGCCTCTGTACCTAGTCCCATCTTTCCTAGTGATCAATTTTCCCTTTTTTCCGGACAAACTCAACCAAGGCCTACAAATATGGGTGAGCGAAATATTCCTCATTTAGTCGATATTACTTGGACTACTACTAGGCCTATAATAAATCCTATACCTCAACCGCCTATACAACCTACGCGTATTTCATTATCTCCACCGCAGCGTAGGTATACTAGCAATGTATTTCCATCTGCAACTCGAGTTTCCTTTCAAACAGCGTTGCCAGATCAAAAGTCTAAAATTATAGTACCTCGTTCCAAAAATTATCGATTTTTCTAGAAAATTATAGTACGCTATATTTTTGGCGCGAATTTTGAATTCAAATGCAAATATATATGACGTCGCCCACGAAAATGTTATTTTGTTATGAACAAACTCTTGAGCAGCCTAAACTTCACTGGCAGTGGCACGCGGGGAACCTAGCGGCAGTTAAAACACAACTTATATCCCTATTGCCAAGGCAACTCGGAGCTCTCTGGCTAGCCTATCACACACTTTGCCTCTATGGAAATACAAAAGCAGTAGGCTGTGGATCCCTAAGAAGGGAGTAATACTAAGAGTGGGCCATGTGACGAAGCACAAAGTTGACTAAAATTAAAGTTTTCGATATAAAATCTACTATTTAAAAATTATCGCACAATTATCGGAAAAATGCACAAATTATCGCAAAAAGCGTACTATATAGTACGCCGTTGAAATTATAGTACGCCCGGAATTTTTTCTTGAAATTATCGAAATGTACTATAATTATAGTACGTCTGGCAACGCTGCTTTCAAACACCTCCAAGATCTGCCCATTTTACTAGGCAACCTCCTCCTACCACTAGCTAAAATGTATCGGAAATTTCGTTTTCTCCTCGGAGAATTTCTAGAGTTATTCGTAACGCCCAAAAGCGTTCTAGACGTGTAGGAATTCCCAGCTTTAGTTCCTCTAGTATACCTATGATAAGTTTACAACCTTCTACGACGGGAAACAATGTACCTACTTTTGTTCCGCAAACTTCCGGTAATTTTTAGACATCAGCCCCCTCTAATAGAACTATTCCATCTTATGCTCCTTTTACTAGTAGTAGCTTTCCATCATCAGGCTTATTTGGGGTTTTTCCAAGGTATAACATTCCTCCGACACCTAGTAGTAATTTTCAGACATCTAGTCAGCCCATTTCTACTACAGGCTCTTACTTACCTACACACGGCCAAAATACTAGTAGATCCCCAAGAACCTCCAGACATAGTTCTAGTAGAAATATACCTACTCAACCTTTACAGAATATTCCTAGCTCATCGGCCATTACTTATGAAGACATTAGGGACCTTATACATCATGGGATGACGCAGTGTTTTGCAGCTATGCAACAAACCCAGACTTTTGTTCCACCATCTGTAATCTCACCACCTATTGTAGCGCAACCTAATTTATCTCAAACAACAGCCTCACAAGGTATACATGTAGTTAGGCCTGGCCCTATTAAAAAGTACAAGTATAAGGAAGTTATGGAGTATTTATTCCAGTTAAAATCATTTCAGAGGATATATAGTTTAGAGGTCACCGAAGTATTACTTGTAATACCCAGTAGTTTAAAGGGGAAAGCTTTAGGGTGGTATCGCTCTGAAGAATGTGAACATATAATATCATTACCTACGCTTATTGATAAGTTGAAAGGAAAATTTTTATCGTCCGCTAAGGAGCAAAAACTAAAAACCGGGTCATTCCATATGTTTCACCTAGGCATGCAACCATGGGTCGGCAGATCCTACTGAAATTTGGTACACTTGTTTCTATGCTTAAAAAACTAGGATTCCCAGATTTTAAGATTAAAATAAAAATAAATGAATTTTTGACGAAATTTAGAGTAAACCCCCAAGATTTTTTAGAACGTCAGCGAAAAAAAATTATGCTCTTTCTGGCGCCTCGGTTGATTCTTTGGAATTTACTAATGTTTATAGAGTAAAAGGCGAGGAATCCGATGGTCATCTTCAAAATGGTCTACCTCTTTTAGTTTTTTTGTTTTTAATTTTTTTAAATTTCGCGGGGGGTCCTAAATTGTGACGTGTGACGTCATGAGGGCCAACTTTTAAAAAATTTATTTTCACCACATCTTTCACCTAGTATATGTTTGGTTCTTGGTATTTGTTTCGTATCTAATTGGTATTCAAAAACAAAAGTTTCAAATTTTTGGGATTTTTATATTTATATTATGTACAGGGTGTTTCGAAAATGGTGATAGTATCGTGGGCCATTTTAAGACGAAAATGTTCTATGTCGTTTTGTCGTATGGGGCGCCGTTTATAGAGTTACGAAATGATTCATGTGCGGATGACCCCTTAACGTACATTAATAAACATATACTCAGTGATAAAATACGTTTAAAGGCACGCACTTGATAAAATTGATTTTAGCATTGAGTATACGGGTCATCCGCACATGAATCATTTCGTAACTCTTAAACGGTGCCCCGTACGATAATACGTCATAGAACATTTTCGTCTTAAAATGGCCCATAGAACCCAATGGAGCTCGATCCTATCACCATTTTCGAAACCCCCTGTACATAATATAAATATAAAAATCCCAAAAATTTGAAACTTTTGTTTTTGATTACCAATTAGATACGAAACAAATACCAAGAACCAAACATATACTAGGTGAAAGATGTGACCTCGGGGTCTTAAAAAAGTGAAGATAAAATTTTAAAAGTTGGCCCTCATGACGTTACACGTCAAAGTGTAGGACCCCCTGCGAAATTTAAAAAAATTAAAAACAAAAAAACTAAAAGAGGTAGACCATTTTCGAGATGACCATCGGACTCCTCGCCTTTTACTCTATAAACAGGAGTAAATTCCAAAGAATCAACCGTGGCGCCAGAAAGATATTGGTATTTTCCCAAGAGCATAATTTTTTTTCGCTGACGTTCTAAAAATCTTGGGGGTTTACTCAAAATTTTGCCAAATTTTTTATTTTCATCTTAAAATCTGGGAATCCTAGTTTTTTAAGCATAGAAACAAGTGTACCAAATTTCATTAGGATCTGCCGACCCATGGTTGCACGCCTAAGTGAAACCATATGGAATGACCCAACCAAAATATTACAAACTAAGCAATTAACAAATGAACCCGTTGCAACTTATATTGATAGGGCTCAAAAGCTTAATTTAGCTTTGACCGAACCTATTGTGGACCATCGCAACCTTCTAGTGCAGGAAGAGGTTCTAGTCATTCCAATTTAACTTGCCATTATTGCAATAAAACTGGACATATTAGACCCAATTGTCCAGATTTACCGGGAAACATTTTGGCAGGTATAAGAACAGGGGTTGGTATTCCTGCCGAAGTCAAACCCGTCTAAACCAGAAATCATTAGGCAGTGTAAAAATAGGCCATCAACCATCCTTTGCCTTACCTCTTTCTTTTCCATCTACGAAATTACCTTCACATATATTTTTTTGCTAGGATTGATAACGGAGCTGAAGGTAGTTTTTTATCACTAGACACATATTTTAAACTTAAAGACACCCCTGATCTAGTAGAATTAATAGATGATTGCGCTTTTATGCCAAATATACACTTTCTACCAACTAAAGGGAAGGATATTTTAGATTTTAGGATGAGTAATATCTTATTTACTCGTGAATTTATATTAGTACCTAATCTCTATTGTCCTGTTATTTTAGGTCATGATTTCTTCCTACAGCATCAGGCTATTATTAATTATAAAGACATAGTTACTTACGCCTTTGCCACGACTCCACGAGGTAACCGCCTTTGTACAACGTATCAAAAAATTCGTTCAACAACTTCTGACGTTGCGTACTTAACGGAAACTTATTTTCTAAAAACCGGATTTTTCCCATTGAGGGTTACTGAACGCAGCAACAATGTTTTAGGTGGGCCGTGGGAGGCAATTTTAAAAATTGTTGAGGCAAAACGTAATGTTTTTATCTCGACCCTCTTTAGACTTTTCAAGAATTACGTAGCGGCGATTTTTCTGCCGATTGGCGTTATCGGAAATCTCCTCCAATGCCAAAGAGATAAAATCAAGCGTCGCCGACGAAGGAAAGAAAGTTTCCCTATATTTGACGATGTCACGACTCCAGTTCAAAATCAGCGAAGACGAACTTGGCGAGATTTTCAAGTCCGAAGCGGACTGAAAAGAGCCAGTTCTTTAAATATTTCTTTGTAAAGAAGTTGAAATCAAAACTCGCTCAAGGTAATTACATTTTTTCTATCGCTCTTAAACTCCTATTAATTGGCTCGCTTTAGAAGTTGAAAGCACATTTTTGTCTCTCATTTTTGAGGGAAATTCTTTAATTCGTCTGATTTAACTTACAGACTCTCTGGCGAAAAATTCTGTCGTCTCTTTTTCAAAGAAGTTGCGGTGATAAATTAAAATCTCCACCGAAATGCAATCTAATTCGAATCTAGCTTTAAAGGGTAAGTTTGCGAGACCGAGACATCTTTATTTCGTCGTTTTAACAAAATCTTTTTCTCGCTTTTAGATTAAAGGAAAGAGATTCTAAAAAAACTGGGAGATGAACCCGGACGATTAGCCGAAGGATCGAGAGACGCGAGCGTTAAAGGAGAAAAGGGCTTCCCTCTTCCGCATATTACTCGATGAAATCTTTCCAGGTAATCTAGCGTTTTAGAGGGATGGGAAACTCCAAAGAACAGTAGTTGAATTTCCCGACTCGGGACAAAAAATGTTTTATTAAATGATTATTATTGGAAGGGAGAGAATGAAACGGCTCGAAACGCGTTCAAATTGAAGTTTTTCGTACGATCCTTTACTTTTCCTAAGGTAAATAATCCATTTATATCACAGAGCTGAAAAACCTGGAAAAATCAGGGAATTTCTAAATTGGTCTAAAAAGTCGGGGAAAAGTCGGGGAAAAATAAAATTGTGGAATTTCATAGTATGGATTCAATTAGACCAGGGAGGCTTCAATAAATATGTGTAAAAATTTATTATACGGGATCAGAGCCTTCAAAATATTTATGGAAAGTCCCTATTGAGAAAAGCACATTTTTTTATGAATACTTTCTCACAGTATACTGTCTAACAGAACACCTATTTTTGGGGAGAGTTGATTCGAGCAAAGAAGAGCTCCTACACCAATATCTAGCAAACCTTGGAGTTCTACTAATTTAAAGCTTTAATTTGGTCAAGGATAAACGGTGTAGAAGGTCAGGGAAAACCTGGAAAAGTCGGGGAATTTTGTTATGAAAACTCTTTGGCAACTCTGGCTATAGAGTAGGACGAGGCTTAGCGAGATAAATAAGTTTTTATATCGCCTCCGAGGACGAGCCGATTAAACGTTCGCTTAAATAGGTAATTTACAATCTACAGCTCGTTACCCAATCTTTTATTTCTAAAGAAATTAACGCTCGTATTATAGTTAAAACGGACGCTTTATCTATTGAGACTAAGTTCCCGCATATTCGTTAGGCAAAACCTCTAAAAGCAAAAACTTCTGAAGTGCAGACCCTCTAAAAGGGCGGAAGTTTTTTCCCTGTAGGAAAAATAGCGTAAGCTCTAAAAGCGGAAACTCTAAACCCCGGAACAACGTAGGCAAAACTTCTAAGAACAAAGCCTAAAAGAGCGGAGCTTATAAAAAACTGCAATACAAGTTCCGCTCTTAGAAGTTCCGCTCTTTTAGGAGTTTCGTTTATAAATTGGTTGTTTTCCATACAATTCCATTTTATTTTGGGCATAACCTCTAAAAAGCAAACTTCTGAAAAGCAAAACCTCTAAAACATTTACAAGTTCAGCTCTTAAAAGTTCAGCTCTTAAAAGTTCAGCTCTTAAAAGTTCAGCTCTTAAAAGTTCAGCTCTTAAAAGTTCAGCTCTTAAAAGTTCAGCTCTTAAAAGTTCAGCTCTTAAAAGTTCAGCTCTTAAAAGTTCAGCTCTTAAAAGTTCAGCTCTTAAAAGTTCAGCTCTTAAAAGTTCAGCTCTTAAAAGTTCAGCTCTTAAAAGTTCAGCTCTTAAAAGTTCAGCTCTTAAAAGTTCAGCTCTTAAAAGTTCCGCTCTTAAAAGTTCCGCTCTTAAAAGTTCCGCTCTTAAAAGTTCGGCTCTTAAAAGTTCCGCTCTTAAAAGTTCCGCTCTTAAAAGTTCAGCTCTTAAAAGTTCAGCTCTTAAAAGTTCAGCTCTTAAAAGTTCAGCTCTTAAAAGTTCAGCTCTTAAAAGTTCCGCTCTTAAAAGTTCCGCTCTTAAAAGTTCCGCTCTTAAAAGTTCCGCTCTTAAAAGTTCCGCTCTTAGAAGTTCCGCTCTTCGAAGTTCCGCTCTTCAAAGTTCAGCTCCTAGAAATTTTGACTTTTGAGGGTTTGCCTTTAGAGGTTTCGCCCTTACATTTACGTGGAACGCTTTGCCCCGCATTTACGTATTTCTAAAACATTTAAGAGCCCGAGCTTTAACTATTTTGTAGGTTACGCTCTTAGGAACTTGTAAATTAAAATGTTTAAAAGTTGCGCTCTTGAATGTCTCGTCCTTTGGGGGTTTCGCTGATAATTTAATTGGCTTGTTTTCTAACCTTCAAAACCGTAGAACTGTACCAATTTCAACAATATCTGAATTAAGAACCTACCATATAACCTAAGTTAAATAATGAAAAAGGTCTAAATTATAGAGGAGTCTAATCAAAAGACGAGAGAGAGGAGATATTAATCTACAATTTAAAACTAATGACCAGTAAATTTTATCAAAATTAAACCTGTTTATAGTTAATGAAAAAATGCTTATATCTTCTCGGTCATACTGACTAATATCATTTTTTCATTAAGTATAAAAGCGTTTAAATTTGTTTAAATTTAATCGTGATTAGGTTTAAATTGTAGTTTAATATCTCCTCCGCGTCGTCATACACTTACATCCTCAAGAATTTAGGCAATTTTGCTTATTTAAAGGCTCTATCTGCTCTGAAACTTGCCCCTTTAAAATGCTCTTCCCTTACGCATGGAGCCTAGCTTTGACTGTACAATTTGTTTTGTACAACGTCGTCTGCGAAGCTAGAAAAGAAGGCGACTTTAAAAGGGATTTGAAAAACGCGGATAGTCCCTTTAAATCAGTTTATCCGTTCTTAATCCTGATATTTTTATCAATTTTAAAGTTTTAAATCGACTTAATTTTGATTAATTGTTTAATAATTAGGTTTAAAATTATAGTTTAAGATCTCGTGTGTCTCGTTGCGGGTTAACATTCCCCCTAATTTAACCCATTTTGGTGTATTTTAATCTTTGAACGAGACTCCAAATTTATTAGACAGTATGACGGAGAAAATATATACTATACAAGTTTAGATCTGTTCAAAAATGAAAATAGACCAAAATAGGTGAGATTTACGGGGAATTTTAATGCACGATGAGACAGACGAGATCTTACACTACAATTTAAACCTAATCAGGCGATTTAGTCTGGTTCACTGATGGTTCCAAGACCAACTCTGGCGTAGGGGCGGGGGGTCTAATGCCAAACCGGAAAGTTGGGGTTTTTACGAAACTCTAAGGGTCTACTCTAGTGTTTTTCAGGCTGAAATATCTGCCATACGCTTCTGCGTTGACTTCTGTCTTAAGAAGAATCACCGTGGCAAGGTTACTCGGGTTTTCTCTGATAGCCAAGCTGCTCTTAAGGCTGGGGCATTCTTGGACGGTTCAACCAACGCTTTGAACCCCACCACTGTCGAAAACCATCATATTTTGTTTTTAGGGTTTTTTGGGCCACAGAAGACGATTCTGAAAGTTTTATAGCGATTGGGCAAGCCGTTTTTGAGATACAGCAGTGGTCATTTTAGAGAAAATGACCACCACCCCTAAAACACTTTTAAATTTATCTCAGCTGCTATTTGTCGCCAACGATCGTATAAGAGCTTATTTTAAAGACTTTTTAGAGCCAAAAAAGAATTTTACGTCAAAATATTCATCCGGATAATATTTAAAACAGTATCAGTTTTCAAAATATTTGAACTTTGATTTTGACCTTTCACTAAAATTAAAAGTCAAAAATTTGGTCATTTTCGAAATCCTCGCCTTCTAATGCATATGAATCACTTAAAATCCCAATGCAGTATTTTTTGTTTCCGAGATATCGATTTTTGAAATTTACCCCGCATTTTGAAAAAAAAAAAAAATAAATAAATAAAATAAATATATATATATTATATACAGGAACAGATAACAAAACTCAATAGCTTCTATGGGAAAAATTTTCAATGGGATTTTAACATTAAAAATTAAAATTAGAAATTTCATCAAAATAGACCATTTCGGCGGAAAATTAAAATCAGCTTAAACAACGCTAATTTGAAATTATTTTCAAAAATCGACAAAAATAACCCAAAAAATGCCAAATTGGATAATTCCTTTTAAATTCGATAAAAATAGGCCAAATCGGATAATTCCTTTTAAAATCGATAAAAATAGGCCAAATCGGATAATTCCTTTTAAAATCGGTAAAAATAGGCCAAATCGGATAATTCCTTTTAAAATCGATAAAAATAGGCCAAATCGGATAATTCCTTTTAAAATCGATAAAAATAGGCCAAATCGGATAATTCCTTTTAAAATCGATAAAAAAAGGCCAAATCGGATAATTCCTTTTAAAATCGATAAAAATAGGCCAAATCGGATAATTCCTTTTAAAATCGATAAAAATAGGCCAAATCGGATAATTCCTTTTAAAATCGATAAAAATAGGCCAAATCGGATAATTCCTTTTAAAATCGATAAAAATAGGCCAAATCGGATAATTCCTTTTAAAATCGATAAAAATAGGCCAAATCGGATCGTTCCTTTTAAAATCGATAAAAATAGTCCAAATCGGATCATTCCTTTTAAAATCGATAAAAGTAGGCCAATCGGATAATTCCTTTTAAAATCGATAAAAGTAGGCCAAATCGGATAAAACCTTTTGAAATCGATAAAAATAGGCCAAATTCAATAATTCCTTTTCAAATCGATAAAAAGAGGCCAAATCGGGTAATTCCTTTTAAAATCGATTAAAATAGGCCAAATCGTAAAAAAACCTTTTAAAATCGATAAAAATAGGCCAAATCGGATAATTCTTTTAAAATCGAAAAAAATAGGTCAAATTGGATAAATCCTTTTAAAATCGATAAAAATAGGCCAAATCGGATAAAACCTTTTGAAATCGATAAAAATAGGCCAAATTCGTTAATTCCTTTTAAAATCGATAAAAATAGGTCAAATTGGATAAATCCTTTTAAAATCGATAAAAATAGGCAAAATCGGATAAAACGTTTTGAAATCGATAAAAATAGGCCAAATTCGATAATTCCTTTTAAAATCGATAAAAATAGGCCAAATCAGATAATTCCTTTTATAATCGATAAAAATAGGCCAAATCGGATAACTCCTTTTATAATCGATAAAAATAGGCCAAATCGGATAACTCCTTTTAAAATCGATAAAAATAGGCCAAATCGGATAATTCCTTTTAAAATCGATTAAAATAGGCCAAATCGTAAAAAACCTTTTAAAATCGATAAAAATAGGCCAAATCGGATAATTCCTTTTAAAATCGAAAAAATAGGTCAAATTGGATAAATCCTTTTAAAATCGATAAAAATAGGCCAAATTCGATAATTCGTTTTAAAATCGATAAAAATAGGCCAAATAGGATAAAACCTTTTAAAATCGATAGAGATAGGTCAAATTGGACAAATAATTTTGAAATCGATAAAAATAGGCCATTGTGGTAAAATACTTTAAAATTTAACATAAATGTGCCAATTTAAAATTATCCAGCTTAACCAATAAAATTTAGGTCAAAGTAGTAATTTCGTTTTAAAATTTAAGGAAATTGCGCCAAATTTGATAGTTATAAATCGGTTATTGCCATTCTACAGTGCTTCG
This sequence comes from Odiellus spinosus, assembly GCA_963920705.1. Lineage (NCBI taxonomy): Eukaryota > Metazoa > Arthropoda > Arachnida > Opiliones > Phalangiidae > Odiellus > Odiellus spinosus. Next base: position 922,252 of record CAWUCO010000021.1, on the reverse strand, counting down.
AGTACTTCACACCCAGAAGTTCCACCCCTACCATATTCACTTGCCACAGGCTCTATCGGATGAAGATAGGCTGCGACGCACCGAGTTTTTTTAGCCTTGCAATGGCAGCCGGAAGAACATCCAAACTTTGTTTCTAAATTTATATGGTCTGATAAAGCCACATTCCATAGAGATGGAACGGTCAATAGGCACAGCATGCACTATTGGTCTCAAAAAAATCCTTATTGTCTTAGAGAAAATTACCATCAACAGAGATTTATAACGAATTTATGGGTGGGAATTTTCGGGGAACGAATAATAGGTCCTTTCTTTTTTGAAGAAAATTTAACTGGGCCAATTGGTCTGGAATTTCTTCAAACTAGTGTTACCGAAGCCTTGCGAGAGATGCCACCAGCTGAAACGCAAGATATGTGGTTTCAGCAAGACGGAGCACCTCCGCATTACCATCGTGGCGTACGAGAGTGGCTTAACGATAGCTTTTCTAACTGATGGATTGGACGGGGAGGGCCCTTTCCATGGCCACCAAGATCCCCCGATCTAACACCTTTGGACTTTTTCCTTTGGGGATACGTAAAAAGCGTTGTGTATGAATCTGAAGCTCACACACTTGAGGAACTGCGCCAAAAAATTAGATCAGCTGTCGAACGAATTACTCCCGCAACTCTAGCTAATGTCCTAGGGTCAGTAATTAGTCGCGGCGAAGAATGCCTATGAACTGATGAGGGGCATATCGAACACACGCACTAATGATTTTGGCCTGTTTTATTGGAATTTGAAGAAAATTTTCAAGAGAATATCGCGCATTTCAGAAAAATCCTGATCGTTGTTGGAGAAATATAACAATTATCATATTTGGCGCAATTTCTTTAAATTTTAAAACGAAATTACTAATTTGACCTAAATTTTATTGGTTTAGCTGGATAATTTTAAATTGGCACATTTATGTTAAATTTTAAAGTATTTAACCACAATGGCCTATTTTTATCGATTTCAAGTGGATTTATCCAATTTGGCCTATTTTTATCGATTTCAAAATTATTTGTCCAATTTGACCTATCTCTATCGATTTTAAAAGGAATTATCCGATTTGGCCTATTTTTATCGATTTTAAAAGGTTTTATCCGATTTGGCCTATTTTTATCGATTTTAAAAGGATTTATCCGATTTGGCCTATTTTTATCGATTTTAAAAGGTTTTATCCGATTTGGCCTATTTTTATCGATTTCAAAAGGTTTTATCCGATTTGGCCTATTTTTATCGATTTTAAAAGGAATTATCCGATTTGGCCTATTTTTATCGATTTTAAAAGGAATTATCCGATTTGGCCTATTTTTATCGATTTTAAAAGTAATTATCCAATTTGGCATTTTTTGGGTTATTTTTGTCGATTTTTGAAAATAATTTCAAATTAGCGTTGTTTAAGCTGATTTTAATTTTCCGCCGAAATGGTCTATTTTGATGAAATTTCAAATTTTAATTTTCAATGTTAAAATCCCATTGAAAATTTTTCCCATAGAAGCTATTGAGTTTTGTTATCTGTTCCACCCTGTATATATGTACAGGGTGTTTCGAAAATGGTTGTAGGTCCGAGCTACAGTGGGTTCTATGGGTCACTTTAAGACGTTTTGTCGCACGTGGCGCCATTCCAGAGTTACGAAATGAATCATGCGTGGATGACCCCTTAAATCAACGCTGCATTCACGTTTGGACAGGTAGTCAAATTAAACTCAAACAATTTTAAATCATGGAAATTCGAAATGGAAATGTTTTTACGTGGACAAGGCTTATGGGAATTAATCACAGGAACTGAATCACCCCCAGCAACAACTGCTACAGCTGAAGTCACTCACAAGTATGCATTACGTGTATCAAAAACATTTTCAATACTGGCACTAAGCCTTAGTGAAGACATTAGACATTTAATAGAAGGAGTTTCAACCTCAACTGAAATATGGGAACTTTTACAAAATACGTTTGAGCCCAAGTCCAGAGCGAGGATAGCTACATTACGAAAGCAATTTTATACACTCACGTATGAGCCAGAAGAAACGATGCAAGTATTCATAGGAAGATTAATGAATATTCGCCGTCAATTACAAAATGCTGGACAGGTTGTTCAAGACAATGACGTGGCCTACCAACTAATCGGATCACTCCCCGAATCATATGAAGTCCTTGTTCAACAGATTTATCATCTGAGTGACGCAGAGTTTACACCTGAAACGATTAAATCAAAGCTAATCGCAGAATTTATGCGTCAAAGTGAGAAAACAGAACAACGGGAGTCTGTCAAGGCATTTTCAAGTAAATCAAATTATTCGGCGTCAGACTCTCATCATAAACCAAAACAACAACAAGTAGCTGGTCATAATTCGACTGAATATTCCAGAAATGAAAGAAGTAGTAAGCCATTTCGAGGCGAATGTAATAACTGCGGACGGAGAGGACATAAAGCGGTTGAGTGTAGAAGCGGAAGGAAACAATGGCCACAACGCAAGCCAAGGCCTAATAGTAATCAAGGAGGAGAAGTATGTTTGGCAACAACTTGTATCACAACGATGGCAGCGAACGAGTGGGTCATTGACTCAGCGGCAACTCACCACTTTTGCAATAGAAGAGAATGGTTTTCGACATACACATCAATAGAACAAAACGTAATCCTCGGTGAGGGCAATTCCAAAGCCATAGGCAGAGGTGACGTCTGCTTGAAGATTTTTACGGTCGAGAGACAGTTGAACTACGTCTTATAAACGTTATTCATACCCCTGCAATGGGAAAGAATTTAATATCTGCAAGGCTTATGGATCAGGCGGGATTTAAAGGAATAATGCATAATCAACATTTCGTCGTCTATTCCCGACAAGGCAGAATGATTTGCGATGCTAAATTGAAGAATAATTTCTACACAGTAGCTAAGGTTTTACAGCATGGTGAATCTACAGAGACGAGAAAAGAAGATACCGAAGTCCATCAAACAACTAAACGAAATACCGATCAAACTATCAAGTTGTGGCATCGACGTCTTGGTCATGTAAACGAGGCTAATCTCAAGTATATGGTACAACATGACATGCTACAAGGCATTGATCCATTAAAGGGTCAATAAGAAGTTTGTGCTCCCTGCAAGGTTAGCAAGAGTACAAAAAGGCCTCACAAAACGCTCGGGTGCATTCAAAGTAAGAAGAGATTGGAACTGGTTCATTCGGATGTTTGGGGACCAGCCCCCATTAAATCCCTGGGAGGAGCGAAATACTATGTATCCTTCGTTGACGACTATAGTCGTTACATACGTATTTTCACTATGGCAACGAAAGATCAAGTACTTAAATATTTTGAAGAATATAGAAACGAAGTCGAGAACGAGACAGGGGAGCGGGTAAAAGCAATTCGTACTGACAATGGACTGGAATTTTGTTCAGGAAAATTTGAAGATTACTGTCGCAGAAGCGGTATAAAACACGAATTAACAAACATTTACTCTCCCGCGATGAATGGTGTGGCGGAACGCGTTAACAGAACACTGGTTGATATGGCGCGAACTTATATGATGGAGTTGGACCGGCAAGATCCCCAGTGCTCGACATTTAAAAATTATCGGTAGTCTTTCGTTTGTTCATATTCATAAACAACAGAGAAATAACAAGTTTCAAAAGAGAGCCCAACAAGGAATTTTGGTTGGCTACGCTCATCGCACTGTTGAATATCGAATATGGCATCCAGATATCAGGAAACTTCAAAAATCAAAACACGTAGTGTTTGATGAAACACGTTTGGGTATAAAGACATTTCCACAAGAAGAAGAAGGTTTAAACATTAACCTATGGCCAACAGATGAAAGCGATCAAGAAGACGAACAAAGCGAAGTAGTCGAGAACAATACACTTGTCAAACCAGACAGAGAAGCTAATCCTGTAGAACAAGTTGAACCACCAGTTAAACCAGAAATAATGATGCCTAAAGCAAGGATGTTACCTACTGGATGGAAGCAAGAAATCGTTATACGGAAGAGTGGTGCAACAAAAGGCGAATTCGACATATATTACAGAAATCCAGAAAATAAACGTCTGCGATCAGTAAACGAAGTTAAGGCTTATTTAAGGACAGAGAAGCTTGACCACGACATAAATCTTTTCGATTTTAATAAGAAAAACGTGTTACAAACAATCGCAGAAATTAAGACAGTCCAGGAACCAGACGAAGAAGAGGAAGAGTTCTACGAAGCGAATTGTACTGAACTCATTGTACCAAAAACTTATGAAGATGCACTTAAATCTCCACAGAGTAAATTTTGGGTAACCGCAATGGAAGATGAAGTAAAAACACTGGACGATCGAAACGTTGTAGAGAAAGTACCAAAACCAACTAAGAGTAAAATCATCGGTTGCCGATGGATCTATACAATCAAAAGGGACAACGAAGGTAATTTACTACGGTATAAAGCAAGACTGGTAGCACAAGGCTTCAACCAAATTCAAGGCATCGATTACGATGATACGTTTTCACCTGTAATAAACTTCTCGATAATTAGACTCTTTCTCGCGATCTTTGTAGTAACATTCGGATGGATTCACTGTCATCTAGACGTAAAAAACGCATACCTGTATGGCAACCTCGATAAAGATGTATACATGAAATTCATACCTGGATTTGAAAAAGGAGATATATCAACTCACTGTTTAAAGTTGATTAAAGCTCTCTACGGTTTACCACAAAGCGGCCGAACATGGTTCAACGAATTAGATCGGACATTTAAGAATCTCGGATATCGTAAAATAATCGGAACTAATTGTGCATATTATATCCCGATGGAGGCAATAATATTAGTCTATGTCGATGATCTCGTAGTCCTAGCCCGAAACGATAAAATTCTACTGAAGATATACGAAAACTTATCCAGCATGTATGAACTGAAACGATTAGGACCATTAAAGAAACTATTGGGTGTCGAATTTGAAGAAACGCCACGAGGTATTAAAATACATCAATCAAGTTACGTTCAACATATCGCAAATAAGTTCCAAGTAACGTGTGAAGCACCAGTCAGCCTTCCACTAGTATCAAGTGCTATTCTGACCAGATCTGACTGCCCAAATAATCCAGAAGAACAAGAGCGGATGAAACAGTATCAAGCATTGATCGGTTCTCTATTATTCTTGGCCCAACGAACGCGCCCCGATATTTTGTATGCCGTAATAACTCTGTCGCAGTTCAATTTCAACCCTGGATTCGTTCACTGGAATAGATTGGTTCAGCTCACACGATATGTCATCTCAACTCAACATTATGGACTACTGTACCGCAAAGATGACTCCCTAAGACTAACCTTTTATTCCGACAGTGATTGGGCGTCAGATAAAGATACCCGGAAGTCTACCTGTGGCTATGTTAGCTATTTTGGATCATCACCTATTTCCTGGCGTTCCTTTCAACAGAAGTCCATATCATTATCGACCATGGAGGCGGAATATGTAGCATTGACAGAAGCCGTCAAAGAACTCTTGTGGTTTTTGCCAGTAATTGATGAACTTAATAGTGTTTTCAATATTAATATATCTAAACCATTAATGTTATGTGATAATGAATCCGCCATTTTTTATGCCAGAAACGCAGTTGAAAATCATAGGTCAAAACATATTGACATAAGATACCATTTTATAAGAAATCATATCGCAGAAGATTTATTTGAACTTAAATACGTTAAATCTAATAATAACGTTGCGGACATTTTCACTAAGGCATTACAGAAGACCAATTTTAATAATTGTGTAAATTTATTAAAACTAGAATAGGATTAATATTGTATAAAGCTAGAATGGGACTAATATTGTATAAAACTAGAATAGAATTAATATTGTAAAAGAATTAGAATGGAATAATAACATCGTTTGCAATTAACAGTAATATTTATTATGTCAAAGTAGGGGAGCATTGTTAGATTAACCTTTGAACTTTGAGATAATATTATAGATTACCATTAGAGGGTGTGGGTTTAGCTAACGTCATATATACAGCTACGGAATGACGTCATATCCTGATGTAGTCTACATGTACTGTCTAGTTTTTTCAGCTGGGCAGTTGTGTTTTTCCCGTTTTAGAGTTAGGTCTCACAAAACAATGTATTGAGTTTAGTTATTTTAGTTATTTTATAATTAATGTGTTCCTTACGTAATAAACGTTGATAGTTAAATTAATTCGTCCTCCTTATTCATTATTCAACATTACAACACTATTTTTATCGATTTTAAAAGGAATTATCCGATTTAGCCTATTTTTATCGATTTTAAAAGGAATTATCCGATTTGGCCTATTTTCATCGATTTTAAAATGATTTATCCAATTTGACCTATTTTTATCGATTTTAAAAGGATTTATCCGATTTGGCCTATTTTTATCGATTTTAAAAGGAATTATCCGATTTGGCCTATTTTCATCGATTTTAAAATGATTTATCCAATTTGACCTATTTTTATCGATTTTAAAAGGAATTATCCGATTTGGCCTATTTTTATCGATTTTAAAAGTAATTATCCAATTTGGCATTTTTTGGGTTATTTTTGTCGATTTTTGAAAATAATTTCAAATTAGCGTTGTTTAAGCTGATTTTAATTTTCCGCCGAAATGGTCTATTTTGATGAAATTTCAAATTTTAATTTTCAATGTTAAAATCCCATTGAAAATTTTTCCCATAGAAGCTATTGAGTTTTGTTATCTGTTCCACCCTGTATATATGTACAGGGTGTTTCGAAAATGGTTGTAGGTCCGAGCTACAGTGGGTTCTATGGGTCACTTTAAGACGTTTTGTCGCACGTGGCGCCATTCCAGAGTTACGAAATGAATCATGCGTGGATGACCCCTTAACGTGCATTAATAAACGCATACTCAATGAAAAAAAAAAACTTATCATTAAAATACGCTCGCGCGCTTTTATAATACCAGCTAAATAATTAAGCGTATTTTATCATTCAGTATACGTTTATTAATTTACCTCAAGGGTTCACTCGCACATGATTCATTTCGTAATTCTTAAATGGCGGCCCGTACGACAAAACGTCATAGAACAATATCGTCTTAAAATGACCAAAGAACTCGTAATTGCTCTTTTTGGACGGCAAATAGACCCTGTCATTTAAATACTTTTACTCAGATAGTGGGGATAGTCACTAAACTATCTGAAGACGATAAAGTCACATTAAGCTGCAGATCCTCTATACCAATAAGCAGAATTGGTTTCGAAAATGGTGGTACGGCCGAGCTACAGCGAGTTCTTTTGGTCATTTTAAGACTAAAATGCTATATGACGTTTTGTCGTACGGGGTGCCGTTTAAGAGTTATGAAATGAATCATGTGCGGATTAACCCTTGACATACATTAATAAACGTATACTCAATGATAAAAACGCTTAATTATTAAGCTGGTATTATAAAAGCGCGCATGCGTAATTTAATTATAAGCGTTTTTTATCATTATGTGTTTATTAATGCACGTTAAGGGGTCATCCACGCATAATTCATTTCGTAACTCTGGAATGGCGCCACGTACGACAAAACGTCATAGAACATTTTCGTTTTAAAATGACCCATAGAACCCACTGTAACTTGGACCTACCACCATTTTCGAAACACCCTGTACATATTCATATATGCATTTTTTTTTTTTTTTTTTTTTTTTTTTTTTCAAAATGCGCAGTAAATTTCAAAAATCGATATCTCGGAAACAAAAAATACTGCATTGGGATTTTAAGTGATTCATATGCATTAGGAGGCAAGGATTTCGAAAATGACCAAATTTTTGACCTTTAATTTTAGTGTAAGGTCAAAATCAAAGGTCAAAGATTTTGAAAACTGATAATGTTTTAAATATTATCCGGATGAATAATTTGACGTAATATTCTATTTTATCTCTAAAAAGTCTTTAAAATAAGCTCTTACACGATCGTTTAGGACAAATAGCAGCTGAGATAAATTTAAAAGTGTTTTAGTGGTCATTTTCTCTAAAATGACCAATGCTGTATCTCTAAAACGGCTTGCCTGATCGCTATAAAACTTTCGGAATCGTCTTCTATGGCCCAAAAAACCCTAGAAACAAAATATGATGGTTTTCGACAGGGGTGGAGTTCAAAATTTCAATTTTTTTGGTTGATCTGTGCGAGAATTACCCGGCTATAAATAGGTTTGATATTTCCTCAAAACTAGTTTGTAGCTGTATAGATTTACTCTCGATGCTAAGTACCCGCAATAAGGTTCGCCTTTATTGGATACCTGGACATCAGGGCTATCAAGGTAACGAGGGAGGCTGACATCCTAGCCAGGAGGGGGTCGGAGGGTAGGTTCTTTGGATCAGAACCCTGCACTGTTCCTGTACCGATTGGCCTGATGCTGTACCAACTCGGTAAAGTCACGACTGACCACCAACTAAAACTTTGGTTAGAGATGGATGGTCAGAGACAAACCAAGGAATTCATCCTTGGTCCGTCTAAGCAATGAGCGAGGGATTTGCTCACACTCTCTGGGCCTAGTATTCGACTGGTTAGTGGTCTACTAACTGGCACCTCCACCTGATTGGTATTGGGGACGATCCGCTCTTCAGAGCTTGCCTTACTGAGGAGGAGACCTCCTCCCATGTTCTGTGTAGTTGAAGTAACAGCACAGAGATTTGAGCACCTTTGTACGCATCAAATGGAAACCCATCAGGTTTCTGACATCCCGGTGAAACAAATTCTTTGCTTCATCGCAGAAATATGACTTTTTAAGTCTTAAACCTGGGGCTATACAATGGACTACTAGTCGACGTGCTTGGCCGGATTTATCAGGCCACCCCTCTCTTAATAATAATAAACCTAATCATCATTAAATTGAATCAAAATTAAGTCGATTTAAAACTGAGTAGAAATCGGGGTTTGGACAAAATAATCCACAACTATCAGTTAATCAGTTTATCAAAAAAAAAAACAAAAAAACGTAAAATTACTCGCGTTTACATTGGATTTATCATAGACTTTCGTCAAAAAATTTATGAATAAAGATAAAATAATCAGAAATTTTCTTGTCCAAACCCCGATCTCTGAAACTGATTTAAAATTGACAAAAACATCCGAATTAAGGAGCGTACCGGATAAACAAAGTATAATAAATTAGCTAAATTATTGAGGAATCTTAAGTGCACGACGAGACAGAGGAGATATTAAACTACAATTTAGAGCTAATCACAATTAAATTTAATTTAAATTAAACGCTTTCATAGTTAATGAAAAATTGTAATCTTTGTCATACTGCCTAATATAATTTTTTTCATTAACTATGAAAGTTTAATTTTGATTAACTTTAATGATGATTAGTTTTAAATTGTAGTTTACAATCTGCCCCGAATCGTCGTGTGTTTGGATTCCTCAAGAATTTAGTACTTTTTAATTTATTTAGTTTTTCGGGTACATAATTGTTTTTAATTCAATATTGTTGTCAATTTTTAATCAGTTTTAAATCGACTTAATTTTGATTAATTTTTATAATGATTAGGTTTATTTTGTAGTTTAAGATCTCGTCTGTCTCGCCGCGCGTTAACATTCCCCCTAATTTGACCTGTTTTGGTCTATTTTAATTTTTGAACGCAACTCCAAACCATTTGACAGTATGACGGAGATATATATGTTAGATGTGTTCAAAAATTAAAATAGGTCAAATTACGTGGGGATGTCACTGCAAGCCGAGACAGACGAGATCTTACGCTACAATTTAAACAATCATTATAAAAATTAATCAAAATTAAGTCGACTTAAAACTGATTTAAAATGGCAAAAATTCCTGAATTAAGAGCTTGCTGAATAATCTAAGTGAAATAATCAAAAAGGACTAAATTCTTGAGGAATCTAATCACGCGACGAGACAGAAAACTTAAACTACAATTTAAACCTAATCATCATTAAATTTTATCAAAATTAAACTCTTTTTATACAGGGTTGCCATAGGTCAGGGAATTTTAAGATATTTTAAAAAGTTAGTGTTGTGTCGTCTGCTAGGATAAGATTTGTACAAAGAACCACAGATAGATGGCAGGTGCAATCATGGTAAACCATGAGGCAAGAAGAAGGTAGAAATGAATTCGGAATTCGGATCCTGGACTTTGGGAATAGCATCTATCAGTATCTCAAATGTAACTCTTTTAACTAAATAAATAATACCCCCTGTTTGTATACTAATTATGTGGAAATCAATTGGAACGAACATACGCAACAGTTAGGGAATTTTAAGATATTTCAAGAAGCCAGGGAAATCCAATCATTATACGCGGAAAAGATTCTCAGCTGACCGTGACAGTTGTATAGATTAGAACAAAGATACAAATAAAAGGTTAAAAATTGTGTAGTATTAGTCAGGGAATTTGAATCTGAAAAACCTGTGCCAACCCTATTATAGTTAATGAAAGAAATGATATTAGACAATATGACGGAGATATCAATTTTTCATTAACTATGAAAGCGTTTAATTTTGATTAAATTTAATGATAATTAGTTTCAAATTGTAGTTTAAGTTCGCTGTCTTATCGTGTCATTAGATTCCTCAATAATTCTGTCCATTTTGATTATTTAACTTAGTTTATCTGGTACGAGCTTTCTTAATTCAGATCTTTAGTCGATTTTAATTCATTAGGTTTAAATTGTAGTTTAAGATCTCGTTTGTCTCGTCGCGCGTTCACATCCTCCCTAATTTGACCTATTTTGGTCTATATTCATTTATAAATGTGACTAAATTTGTATGTCTACGTCATAGTGGTTTGGAGTTGCTTTCAAAAATTCAAATAGGAAATAGGCCAAAATAGGGGAAATGTTAACGTACGACGAGACGGACGAGATCTTTATCTACAATCTAAAACTAATCATTAAATTTAATTAAAATTAAACTCTTTTATAGTTAAATAAAAAAATGATATTAGGCAGAATGACGGAGATATAAATTTTCATTAACTATGAAAGCGTTTAATATTGATGATTAGGTTTAGTTTGTAGTTTAATTTCTCCTCTGTCTCCTCATGCACTTAGATTCCTCACTAATTTAGTCCATTTTGATATATTTTATTTATCAGGTGCGTTCCTTAATTCAGGAATTTTTATCAATTTTAAATCAGTTTTAAATCGACTTAATTTTGATTAATTTTTATAATGATTAGATTTAAATTGTAGTTTAAGATCTCGTCTGTCTCGTCGTGCATTACCATTCCCCCTAATTTAACCTATTTTGGTCAATATTCATTTTTAAACATGACTAAATTTGAATATCTTCATCATACTCTCTATAGTGTTTTGGAGTTTCGTTCAAAAATTCAAATAGACTAAAATAGGTTAAATTAGGGGGAATGTTAACACGTGACGAGACGGACTAGATCTTTAACTACAATATAAACCTAATCATTATAAAATTAAACAATTTTAAGTCGATTTAAAACTGATTTAAAATAGACAAAAAATATATAAATTAAAAATAATGTACCTGAAAAATAAGTTAAATAATCAAAAAGTACTAAATTCTAATCACGCGACGAAACAGGGGATGGCTTAAATTTGAATTTAAACCTAATCATCATTAAATTTAATCACGATTTTAGAAACGATCACATGATGAGTTAAATATTTTTCAAAATATGTAAATTTTCCATTGAAGTCCATGTTATAGAGATTAATGGTATGCCTGCTCATACATTACAATTTCTCGGAATTGGCTTATCGTAATTCTATTAAAATCTAACCAATCCTGGGTCATTCGATGGGGAATGACGTCATATTGTCCATTTTGTTTAGAAACGATCATATTATGTTGAAGTTAATTTTCCATTGAAGTCCATGTTATAAAGATTAATTTTTAATGTTGGATATTTATTTTTCTAATTTCAGAATGCTTGCTAGCGACTCAGAACCCTTTGTTTCATGCGGACGGAGGAATGCCACCGCCACCACCCACGCGTAAGTACCTTTTATTCCCTTTAATAAGCTCAGGGAAATATGTTAAACTGAAATATCTGGAAATGAAGAAATTAAGTTTGATAAGGTTAGGAAATCTTATATTAGTAAGGTCGGGGAATTGAGAAATTTGGCTTAAGGAGCTCCGGAAATTAAGAAATTGGGTGTAATAAGGTCAGGGGATAATGAAATTGGGTGTAATAAGGTCAGGGGATAATGAAATTGGGTTTAATAATGTCAGGGAATAATGAAATTTGGTTTAAGAAGGTCAGGGAATTCAGAAATTGGGTGTAATAAGGTCAGAGAATAATGAAATTGGGTTTAATAGTGTCAGGGAATAATGAAATTGGGTTTAAGAAGGTGAGAGAATTAAGGAATTGGATGTAATAAGGTCAGGGAATAATGAAATTGGGTTTAATAATGCAGGGAATAATGGAATTGGGTTTAATAATGTCAGGGAATAATGAAATTGGGTTTAAGGTGAGGGAATTAAGAAATTGGGTGTATATAATAAGGTCAGGGAATAATGAAATTGGTTTAATAAGGTGAGGGAATTAAGAAATTGGGTGTAATAAGGTCAGGAGATAATGAAATTGGGTTTAAGAAGGTGAGGGAATTAAGAAATTGGGTGTAATAAGGTCAGGGAATAATGAAATTGGGTTTAAGAAGGTGAGGGAATTAAGAAATTAGGTGTAATAAGGTCAGGGAATAATGAAATTGGGTTTAATATTGTCAGGGAATAATGAAATTAGGTTTAAGAAGGTGAGGGAATTAATAAATTGGGTGTAATAAGGTCAGGAAATAATGAAATTGGTTTTAATAATGTCAGGGAATAATGAAATTGGTTTTAATAATGTCAGGGAATAATGAAATTGGTTTAAGAAGGTGAGGGAATTAATAAATTGGGTGTAATAAGGTCAGGAAATAATGAAATTGGTTTTAATAATGTCAGGGAATAATGAAATTGGTTTTAATAATGTCAGGGAATAATGAAATTGGTTTAAGAAGGTGAGGGAATTAAGAAATTGGGTGTAATAAGGTCAGGGAATAATGAAATAGGGTTTAATATTGTCAGGGAATAATGAAATTGGGTTTAATATTGTCAGGGAATAATGAAATTGGGTTTAATATTGTCGGTGAATAATTAAATTGGGTTTAAGGAGGTGAGGGAATTAAGAAATTGGGTGTAATAAGGTCAGGGGATAATGAAATTGGGTTTAATAATGATTTTTGAAAGCCACAATTAAAATATACGCGTTGTAATTTAGTTTATTAGGATAAACACGTTCGTGTTTATCCCTTTATCGAAACTCGAATTTCATCAGAAAACGTAATGTCTTTTCCAATGGACCCGCGGCGCTTGATAACTGAAATCGTCGTCGTCGTCGTTTCCCTCTTCCCACCGTCCACTGAATTCGAATTAATACAGACAAAGGTACTTTTGAAAAAATTTGATAAGACTTCGATCAGGTACAAGAGTATCTCTAGTTAAACACAGATTTCAATAATGAAATGTTGATTAAGTATATGAAGTAATAGAAAGTAAGGTGCCTGAATGGGTTACAAAAGGGTGAAATCTTAAGCTTAGCCGAGCTTTACTAATTGCTTCAAAATGATAAACAAAAATTTTATTTCTTAAACAGTAGAATGATAAGGAATATCCATCGAATTCGAGTTAATAGAAAGGAAGGTGCCTGAATGGGTTACAAAAGGGTGAAATCATAAGCTTAGCCGAGCTTTATTAATTGCTTCAAAATGGTAAACAAAATTTTATTTCTTAAACAGTAGAATGATAATGAATATCCATCGAATTCGAGTTCATAGAGAGACAGATGCCTGTATGGGTGACGAAAAGGGTAAAACATATAACTAGCCGAGCTTTATTAATTGGCTTTAAATTGATAAACAAAAATTGATTTTATTAAACAGTTGATAAGTTTTTTTTAATGGCATTTTTTATCGTTAACGGAAAATTGCATTTATTGGGTTCTTTTACTAGGGTAGCCCTCTTCAGCCGTCTAATTTTGACTATTATGTCATATCATGAGTATCCCATTATATTCACCCTAATTCACCGTAATTAAAAAGTTGGCATGATTTTCTTATCATTTGATTTTTTAACTTTAATAATATATCTCTTCTCGGCCTATATAAACGAGATTTGCAGATTCAGTACTCACAGATGCACTGTACCAATGCGTGGTTTACGTTAGCGTTTAAAATTGTGGCGATCGTTTCTCACCTATATTTCGGTGATCAGAGACCTATTTCTCACGATCTTTTGGGTAGAGTACTCGAATAAACCGAGGCGATTGAATGTAAATCGCATTACCTAGAAATGTGGCCAATTTAATATATAAAGTCACTGTAAGAACATTTCACAATGAGAGTTCTAGGGATTAAATGTCACTTGAGTTGGACTTCATTTCCTGCCAAGTGCTCGATTACACATGAAATTTATAGTTTAACGTTCTCAATCTCTACTTTATTTTTTAAAATACTTGAGTTTTGCGACTAGGATGTGCTTTAGATCCAATAGCTTCGTCATTACAACTACCTAATAACGTAGCTATTAAGTAGTTGGCCAATTATTGAAGTCTGTATCTAAAGCACGTCTAACTTAATTATAATAAAAAATAAAGATTTAGAATGTTAAATAGGATATACGAAACGAAAATTGATGTCGGCGATTTAAATAAACGGCCACATACTTCTGGTCTCCATAATTATGTTCTCTTGCTTTAAAAAATTGTTTCGCTTTCCATGCTAATTTTTTGTCGATGCGATTCAATATTATAAATTTAATCTATAGCTCGGTCTAGCCCGTCCCTCTTGTAATATTTTAGGTAAGGCTTTGTTAGTTAATCCCTCGACCTCCCCCGTCCATCTGGTAATCCCTCCAACTAGTTAATCCTTAGCTCGGGCTATTTGTAATATTTTAGGTAAGGCTAGGTTAGGTTAGTTAATTCCTCGAATTAGCCCATCGTTCCAACTAGTTAATCCCTCGGGTTACCCATTCCATCAAGTAATCTTTAAGGTTAAATTAGGTTAATTAAACCCTGGAAATAGCCCATCCCTCCAACTAGGTAATCCCTATAACTCGGGCTAACCCGTTCCTCTTGTAGTATTTTAGGTAAGATTAGTTTAGGTTAGTTAATCAATTGAACTAGCCCATCCCTGTTTTATAACTTAGGTAAGGTTAGGTTAGTTAATCTCTGTCTTTCGAGATTTGTACCAGGGTCTAAATTACGAATAGATTGAAGCCTCAATTAAACGCTTTAATTTTTATTCAGCATTAGTAAGAATTAAGGTTCAATAAACCTATAAAGCAAAATAGTGAAATGTGGAAAAGTTGTATATTTTTGGAGAAAAAGGACAGAAATTATACAAAAAAGAGGTTGCTTCGCACCCTTAAAAAAACTCTTTATCTAACTCGAATCAAACCCGTGAAGGGACAGAAATTATTTGTTAGAGAAAGAGCAATTTCATATCTTTAAAATTATAGTTAGTAGGTTTAGTCTACTACTTCAAAGATTTTATTACTATTATATATTTTCCAAAAAACGGATAAAGACGACCTAGGAAACCTTCCTCTCCCATTGATGTTAATTTTAAATTCTATCAGTATCACTAATAAAATTAGCTAAAGATGGAGTTCCTTTATTGTATATATATATTTATCATTAGTTCTAGGTCGTCTTTATCCGTTTTTTGGAAAATATATAATAATAATAAAATCTTTGAAGTAGTAGACTAAACCTACTAACTATAATTTTAAAGATATGAAATTGCTCTTTCTCTAACAAATAATTTCTGTCCCTTCACGGGTTTGATTCGAGTTAGATAAAGAATTTTTTTAAGGGTGCGAAGCAACCTCTTTTTTGTATAATTGTATCTCCCTAACCAGGTTTCGTAATTTTAGAATGATAACTTTTAAGTTAAAAATTAAGCATCAAAGCTTTACCATTGGTGTTTCAACCATTAACTCGCGTAAGTTGTTAAATTTTACGCGAGATGTTTTCCTGCCGTTTTCAATATATATATATATATATATATATATATATATATATATATATATATATATATATAGGTATTTAACTATAATGAGAGTAGATTAACACTAATCTACTCTCATTATAGTTAAATACCTATGTATAGCTTTTTGAGAATGGTTAAAGCACCAAATTGTACGTGGTAAAGATTTGCACACGCTACCAAATTACACTGATGATTAATTTTTAACTTAAAACCTATCACCCTAAAATTACGAAACATGGTTAGGGAAATTTTTAACACTTGATTAGATGCAACAGGTGTCCAGCTGGAAGGTCATGTCACCAAATAGGTGGCGCTCCTTCCATGCAAATTTCTAGAATATTCCAGCTGGCCTGTTGCAAATCTCCACCCCTTTTTCTTTGCATAAAAAGAGATGTTGTAGAGATAAGAAAACAAATTGGTAATGTATTTCAAAACAGATATATCGCGTTCTCAACGAGAATTTATAAATAAAAGATTGAGTAAACGCTTAGAGTAAAGTTGTAATTATTTAAGTAAGAAAAAAATCATCTCGTCACTTCGGAGGAAAGGAGATCAACGTTAATTACAACGCAAGGGTAATATAATATTTAGAAAATATCCCTTAAAGGAAGATTATTAGGTGAAAATTCCATACCCATTTTAATTTTTTACCTGATTCCTTGCATTTAAATATATCCTGCTGAATTTTTTCACATATTTTAAAAAATTATTTCGATGAGAATTAATTATTTAAAACTTAATTAGGCTTAGCTATGTGTTTGAATTTTTCACTGTTGCCAAAGGACCAATCAGAGCTAAGAGCCAATGAGAGGAGACTCTATCGAAGTTAGATCGTAGAGCTCCTAGCGACATCTAGGTGATAATATAAAGATCTTGGTTTAAATTGAAGATTTGAAATAGAATTGTTTACTAATTTTCTCCAATAGAAGCAGCAGCTACGTTTTAAAAACTATAAGCTTCGCTAGTAACGAGCTTTGGATGATAATGATGCCTACAATCTTTCATAAACCTAATTTTCATAAAAATCAAATCCAAAATTTAAACGAAGATCTCTAGTCTCTACGTTATCACCTTGATGTCGCTATTTTAGGGGCTCTACTTTTTAACTTAGTAAGTCGGGGGGATGAGTCCTTGGTTCTGATTGGCTTCTTGGCAATGGTAGAAAAATTCAAATACATGTTTAGGATATAAAACTTTAAAAAATATTTTCTAATGGCGAATTCCACTGGGACGTTTCGAGCGCTCCGAGAGCGCTCACGATGAGATTTCGTGTTCCACTGGTGACCTTAGAGTGGCTCGTGGCGAGATCCGCGTGTACCACTGGCGATTTTGCTCTCGCGGAGAGCGCTCTGAGAGCAAAAATATCGCTCCGAGATATTCGACAGATCGACGGATCTCGAGCGGTTTTCGTGATTTTTTTATAGCGATTTCCACTGGGAAGCTCCGAGAGGGCTCCGATTAAAAATGACGGAACTAGATAGGAATAGCAAAATTCGGGCTGCGTATTTATTTATGGAATCGTCTTCGGATAGTTCCGACGAGGAAATTGTAGCTAATCTTTTACAGCAAACATCAAGGATAGTAAAAAGGCCTAAAATAAAGGGTTATATTGAGGATGTTGTTCATTCCTACTCCGAAAATGAAGTCCTTTACGCATAGGCTTATCGTTTAAAATAATTTGTTTAAAATAATTTATTCAAGGGTTATTTATTATTTCGTAAAAATGAACCATCTTCGTTAACAAAAAGTTTCTCGAACACAACATGATTCGAATCGGCCATGGCTTGCCGCGAAAAGCTTGCCTTGAGAGTCGCTCTTATAATTGAGTCGTGTTTCACTGGGAGATTTGCTCGACCACTCTCAAGCGAATTCTCGACCGATCTGTGACGTCACAATCGAGTTCGGAGCCCTCTCTCGGAGCGCTCGAAACGTCCCGGTGGAAATCGCTATAATAGTATTTGTACTTCAAAAATTATGAAAAAAGTCAGGGGAGCATATTTTTACATAAAGAATCGGGGAAAAAAAATACTTCATTTCAGCTAATAGTATCCCTTTAAAGGGATCTCCTCACAATTCCTCCGAAAGGAAAGAAGTAACCCTGGGGAAAATAGATTAGAGAATATGATAGAAAATAAGTAGAAAAATCCTCCCAAAATATTTCCCGGTTACATAGATTAAATAACTAGGTTTAGAAAAACTGTTGTTTGGGGCAACTTATATTGGTATAGTCATAGGCGGAGAAGATAATCCGCCTATGGTATAGTTTCATAAATATTTTTTTACAACATATTGATACTACTATAATCGAACGTTTAGATGGTGTTGAATGTCTTAAATTTAAAGAGAATCTCAAATTATTTGAGGGTGCTCATTCCACAGCTCTGTTGTTTACGAAAATATTACGCGATTTGTTAGTGTACTAGAATATGATGTACTACTATGAAAGAAATATCCATCATAGAGCTTTTAAAATTTTTAGACAACTGAATTTAGTAAATATTCTACTAGCATACTATGAAAGGACAAGAGAAGACCGCCATATTTTAGATTTTCGCACCGAAAGAGTGGTTTGAAACTGGGGTTGTCTGGAATTACCCGGCAATAATGAATAACACGCTTCCAAAATCTGTAATTTCTCTCTTATCAAGTCTCGCAATTGCAACCTTATTAGCGTCTCGCATACTTCATTTTAACACTGGTTTTTGAGTAAAATAATATATTGTAATGGGCACCCCTTTATACCTTTAATGAAAGACCAAAAGCTTATCTAGGTTCATGAACTGCATGCTATTAAATGGGAATCGATCATGCTTTCAACCCCTGAAGAAACCTCCTGTAGAGGGCGCAAACGGCGCCTTGTGTCATGTGGGATCATCATTATCATACCTAGAGTGTCACGTGACTTCCAGGGAAATCATTCATAAAAAGGAAAGCTACAAACCTAGGGAGATCAATTGGTGGGAGAACGAACTCAGGATATCATGTTTAACCTTGAATTATTTATAATGTTATTTGTTTAAATTATATTATATGATCCCATTAAAATACTTTAAGAAGTGAAACCAGTTTGATTATTCCCAGTTAAAAACCCATCAGTTACAAATGGAGGCATCGCTGATTCGTTTTTTTTTTGCGCCCGTTATTGTCATTTTTTTCGCGCCGTTGTTTAGTTGCCATTAGGGCCATTGCCGATTAGTTTTTCCGCTCGTTGGTTTCGTTTTTCGCGCCGCCGTCTTTCATTTTTTTTCGGTCGGGGGTGTGTGCAGCCCCATCTGCTGTGAACATTAATTTCCAGGGGACACTACTAATTTCGGTGCCTAATTTCAGCCCCATGTGTTTGGACAGCTATTGAACTATCATCCCAGGAAGTGTTACATTTACGTTTTTTACCGGTGCGTTAAGGTGTTCGGTTCAACTGTTTGTTGTGGAGTTTTTTTGGGGTTCTTTGTATTTGATAAGGGCGAACCTCCATCAACGCTCGCGGAGGCCTAAATGTGCTCATTGCATTGATTCCCTTCAATTCTCCCTTCAGAGGAACAAATTCCTCTTTTTGCCGACGTAATCCTGGACATTATCTTCAAGTGGTATATCTTTCTACAACGGCTATTAGTGTTGTGCTTTATGGAAACATCTGCCTGGAACTCCTCAATTTATTGTACCTGTTGCTGAACAATTGGAAGAATTTGAGTATCATATCCATGTTATGTTGCTTGGATTATAGTTTATCTAACTTACCCAACAAACATTTTTTCTGACTAATTAGACCATGGGTAGTTAAAAAAAATAGTTAAAAAAATATTGTTCCGCCGCAAATATTTTTATTTTTTTTAATAATCCTACCCTAATCCTACTACTAATCAACGCGTCGTACATACTCGTTCATCACCCTTGGAGGAAGTATGTTAGGTGGAGGCGCCGACTGCCTATAAACTTCGTTACTCGTAGCGGCCTCTCCTACGGCGACGCGCATATTTAAGGGGGGCGTCACGACTCACTTGGCTCGGGAAATCCTTTTTACCTTTCAAACTAAACGGCGGTTATTCCGGTCTACACTTGCTTGCTTATTCCATGACGTACGGCGCGAAGGTAGAAGCGCGCGAACGCCGGAGCTAAGGGGTCACATAAAGGGGAAAACACAGCGCTCTAGACCCGGCAATCCTAACCATCGTTTCAATAGAAAAACGAACAGTCGGCGCCTCCATCTAACATACTTCCTCCAAAATCACCCGAAGCAGATTACCACCGGGCTAGTATAGCCCTGTCTATTTATGCAGGTTAAAACAGAGCTAAGGGGTCTTAAAAAGGGGAAAACGCAGCGCTCTAGACCCGGCAATCCTAACCATCGTTTCAATAGAAAAACGAACAGTCGGCGCCTCCATCTAACATACTTCCTCCAAGATCACCCGAAGCAGATTACCACCGGGCTAGTATAGCCCTGTCTATTTATGCAGGTTAAAACAGAGACATCAGTTCAGTTCAGTTCTATAACAAAACAGTGGCGCCCTCCATAGGTTTCCTCAAGGGTTCAAATTATGATAAAGTCCCATTTAACAGCATGCCGTTCATGAACCTAGGTAAGCTTTTGGTCTTTCATTAAAGATAAAAAAAGGGTCCCCATTACAAGGTCATAGAGGTAGAACCGCTAGCTATGCCAAAATTAGGGCTCGTTATTATCATCCTCAATTGTACATCCTGGTAAAGAAATATGTTAAGGAATGCGAAGTTTGTCCACGATGCAAGAGCAGAAATACAAAGCGTCCAGGTCTTATGATCCCCTCGTATAAAATACACCCTGGAAATTTAGTGGGAATAGATAATATAGTTCCATTACCCTGTAGTAAAAATCAGAATCGATTCCTGGTAGTAATGGTCGATTATTTTACGAAATATGTTGAAGTTTTTCCCGTCAGAAGCATTACAGCTCCAATATTGTGTAAAGTGTTGCTCCAATATATTTCTAGGCATGGTACTATGGCTGCCATTTTATCAGACAATGGGACCCAATTTATATCTAACCTTTGGAAACAATTATGTCATAAGTTGAAGATTAAAGTAAAATTTACTTCTCCTTATCATCCCCAGGCCAATATGACTGCACGAGTTATGGGTGAAATCATATACAGGAAATTTACATATAATATGGGATGAACATTTACCATTGATTCAGTTAGCTATTAATAGTACAGTACACGCATCTACTGGTTATTCCCCTTTTTATTTCCACCAAGGTTATGAACCCACGTTACCCTGGGATGAAAGAAGTTTTTAGGGAGTCCCAATTAATGTAGAAACTGTTTTAGAGTATGGAAAAGGACCTAAATAGCTATAGATTTCGCACAGGAAATAAATAAACTAGCTAGCATGAAACAGAAGTATTTTTATGATAGAAATTATACCAGCGGAGAACTTGAAGTGGGTCGGTTAGTATGGAAGTTGGGTCATAGATTGTCAAATGATGCTGCCAAGATTTCTGCTAAGTTTGCACCTCGTTGGGAAGTCCTTTTCGTATTGTTGAAAAGATTTCCCCAGTGAGTTATGTAATTATGGAGATGAGTACTGGAGCCCTTGCTGGCACCTGGCACATTAATCAATTAAAATTATATATGTGTACGGCATCCCTAGACACACAGGAAGTCTTAGAACCTCAGATTAACCCAACCTTTGTAATAGAACCAGTTGTAGAAGAACCTCCCGTCGACCCAGATCAAACTTTTTTGATGTTTCCTCCAGCCAGAATTGCTCCCACTGATATCGTCGATGATTCAGAATTATTAGAAGTTATTGTAGTACAGGATAATACAGTACCGGAATCCGTAGAACAAATAGAATCTTCCTCGTCCCATATTTTAACCCAATAGATACCAGTTTCGATACTTCAAATATAACCGATTCAGATGAGCCTTTGAATGACAGAAATATAAATGATCAAATGGGTAGCTCTATAGTTATCGAGGAACCTTCTAGTGGAAGTGAGAATGAGGAAATTCCTCGTTATTATTTATGGTCAATTGTCAGATTTTCTAATCCCCTTATAGAAGAGATACCGGTTGTTTTAAACCCAGTAGTTGATCCACAACCCCTTGTTGTTAATACTGACCCTGTTGTAGCTACAAGTATGGGAGAAATGGATAATCCATTGTTAAAACCTTTTTCTTATGGTTGGCATAGGGAAGTGGTATTCCGTAGATCCCAAGTTTCGCGTCTTGGAGACGTCCATTATTATACCCCGGGCCCTAATGATAGAAAATTACGTTCATTTCCTGATATTGAAGATTATCTCTTATTACATGCAGTTGCGCCCCAGATTCTAAATAGGTCTAACTTTTCAATGAAAGCTATACCTATTGCTTATCCCTAATATGAATCTGTACGCCATTCGTGATTTTATTGTTGTCCATATATTTTTATAGATGCATTTATCTAGAGGGTCTTATCGAGGAGGCCTGTCTCCTTCTAGGAGTCGTGCAACGTTGCATTCTAACATTGATATGGAACAAACGTCATTCGATGCACTTAAGAGAATTCAAACATTAGAAACCAAACTACCAAGTACCCCTGCATCGAGTGAAACCCATTTGAAGGAAGAATCTTCAGTAGCTCTTAATTCAGCAAAGAGTCTTTCCAGCCAAAACCCATCGAAAGATGAACCTTCATTACCGCTTAATTCAGAAGAAAGTAGTTCAAGTCAATCTCATCTGACGGAGGACTCTTCATTACCGCTCAATTTGGTAGAAGAAAGCATTTTAAGTCAAACCCAAATGAAGGAAGAATCTTTAGTAGCGCTTAATTCAACAGAGAATCTTTCAAGTCAAACCCCATTGAAAGATGCGCCTTCATTATCGCTCAATTCCGAAGAAAAAAGTATTTCTAGTCATCAACAGTCGAATGACAATGAAACTTTACTGTCAGTAGGAGTCTGTAAGGAACTTAGTCGCAATTCTGGAAAAGAAGAGGTAAGTTCCATTTGCTCCCAAACCGTTCTGTCCCCTTCAGATGGAAGTGTTTCACAGGACATTATTGGTTATGCTCACCCTGAGCCTAAAAACGTTTCGCCCACTCATTCTTTATCAGTGCAGGATAACCCTATCCTTTATGTGAATATTTCGTTTTCGTTAGGCCTATTTTCCCATGAAAATAAAGTAACGATACCCTTTCATAAATATGTTGAAACACATCCCCACTTATTCCCCGGCAGCTTTGAAGGGTGTGTTGTTCACGTGGGAGCCCTACGACAAATCCCCATTAATCGTATCTTAGTAGAATATAATGCCCCGATGATAAAAACCATTGGTCTTCCATTACCTGAAAATAGTCCTAGTACCTTGGGGGTAATTCACCCTTTACTCCACCTTATGGCTGAGATCCGTAAGGAGTCGGTATCCCAATTTGCTTACCATATTCGCGATAATACCTCTAGGGTTATTGGAGTTGAATATATTTCTTTAATTACAATTTTTGTTGGACATTGTTTTGTCTTTCTCCCATCTTGCGGTTTGCTTCATTTTTTTTTTTTTTTTTTTACTGCTCACTGTGCGGTTACTTTTGTTTTGATAATCGGTTTACTTTCGTTCCCACTACCACGCTTTAATTTTTTTTCATGATGTTGTGTTTTCTCTCATATTAAACCCCTGATAACCTTCCTTGTTGTTTTTTTTTCTTTCCCTTTCCTGTGATCTTCCATTATTTGTGGCGGGGGGGGGGGTGATATATTACAACTGAAAACAGGCTTAGCAGGCATCTTTGAGGCGTTTTTTTAAATAGCAGCCTAATCCACCAGAATAAACAACATATACGTATCAATTTGAAACCTTCCCGGAAAATAGTCTTAGCTGGATTCGTGGAGATCAGCCGAATTTCTTCTTGTTGAAGGGTCAGGGACCAATGGGTCTTTGCTAGACCCGTCGATACGGCGAGATCGCCGCTAAAATTCCCATTACATTTGTTTGGTCGCTGACTGCTCTATAAAAGAGTGGACAGTTTGTGTTTGAATTCGCAATAGGAACACTCGTCGATAGTTTCTATTCAAAACTGTTAATTGAATTTTTTAAGCTCGATTTAGCGTTTTTAAGAGAGATTATGTTTTTACGATGTTTAACGCGCCTTTTAAGTTAAATAAATTTAGTTTCACGAAAACAGCATTTCGAACTGCCACGGTCGCTATGAAAGGCGCGTCTATAATGGCATCTAGCCTGGCTATATGTACGCTCAGTTTTCCCTCGAGTCAGGGGTTCTGAGAAAGTTTTACGTTGGGAACGACCCCTTGTTTCCTGTACCAATGAAAGACACAAAGTTTTCCTAACGTAGATTCTCAGAAGCATGCGCTTTTAATGACAGACGACCTGGAATACAATCTACGAGGAGAACTCGCGTAGAGGGCGCTGCTGAAGAGGGTCATTCCCCCTGATGCCACCCGAAACACTAAATAATCCCGGGAGAAAAGTCACTCTTGGTCAATGAGAGGATGAATTTTTTACACGATGATCGAACTAGGATATATCTTAAATATTTAATACGTATTCCTTAACTAAATTCTATAACAAGTTCATGTTATAATTTAATACTCTAATTATTAATAAAGATTAACTTAAAAGATCTACGGACATGTACTATCTATATTTTTATTATTAATATCAACAGCAATCTCTTTTTATAGAAAGAAAAAGGGGTTGCAACTTTTGATCCTTTTGTTATTAAATAGACAACTTGATTAATCTTGATATAATTTATTTAACCAAAGTATAAACTAATATTAAATTACATTACTTATTAATCACTTCAGCTAAGCCTAATAAACGTATGAGTTAACCTCCTAACTAGCCACCACCAAACAAGCATCAGAAGTGAAACCGCTATCACGTGGCAAAACTTTAACTACTAGAGCTACAAAAATGACGTCATTTGGGGGCGTGTCTATCAAAAAAATTGGAGGATCATATAGTTGACCTTTGCACCCCCTTAACGGGAGAGTAGGAGGTCAGAGGTTATCTAAGTCCTACTCTCATGATGTTCAATGTGCAAGTCTCATGAAATGCATAGAGGGTAGAAAGGAGTAGAAGGCTTGGCTTGGAGAGTTCTCGCTTGGCAATTTGCATGTCAACTTCCGGTATGCGCGCGACTTTTTCTATTACATCATAGAGGCTCTGATTGGTTCATTGGCGATGAACCGGATGTAAAGAGACAAATTTTTCAAATGAATAACACAAAACAAGCGAGAACTCTAAAATTGCCTTGCCAAAGCCAGGCCTACTCCTCTTCTTTCTATCCTCTATGTCAAATCTAACGCTCCCCTTGACTAGATAATCTCTAACCTACTTATAAATTAGTCTTCTCAACTTAGTTTCATTAATATACAAAATTTCTCTTAATTTTCTCACTGGTAACAGTTCTGTAAATAAATTATTATTTTCTGTTCTTACAAACATTAAATAAATTTCTATTAATACAATCTCGAACGAAATGGAAACGTATATCAATATGTTTTGAACGGTTATTCTCAATCACATTTCTAGAAAAATCATTAGCTGCTTGGTTATCACAATACACCCTAGTTAAACCTAAATCCAGTTTATCCGCATAGTTTATAAAGTTCATTCATAATCGGAGACAACCAGGCTAGTTCTTTTGCCATCTCCGCTAGGGCGATATACTCGGACTCCATTGTCGACACTGCAACACAGGACTGCTTGACCAAACTGATATCCAAAGTGTTGTGATAGTGAAGCGCGTATTCCTCAGCGTCTATCACGTACTGCAACACACTTCTCAGGTATTTGCTATGATTTTTACCGGGATTATCTTGCAAGCCGTGATACGATAAACGTTATATCTGGTCTCGTTCACTGTGAGAAGTAAAGAAGAATTCCAATTAGTTTTCTATACGGGCTCTCGCCTTCGTTTCTTTCTGCTGTCTTCTCATTCTTAATTATCAGTGTTCCACTGGAAAGAGGGATTTCTGTTTTCTTGTCTGAAGGCTGCATATTGAATTCTTTCTTTATCTTATCAATATAACTTCGTTGGTGAATAAGTCCTTCTCCATGTCTAGGGAATTCGAATTCCACTCCGAGGAAATATTTTAGATCTCCCAAATTGGTGACTTCAAAAATTGAGTTTAGCTTCTTTACAAGCTTTTCCATCAGATCAGAGGTCTTGCCAAATATTACAGGGTTCGACATAATAAAACCCAGCCCAGTGAAACGCACGGGTTTTACTAGGTTTTAAACCCTATTTGAAAACCATTTTTTTAATTCAAACACTAGAATATTTATTCTCTAATTTGGAAGAAATTTCAACATGGCTCGTACAAAATTTTCGAATTGAATTTCCTAGTCTTTTCTAGGTTTTCCCTGACCATTGATGAGGATGACAAAGCCTAGTAGAAAAAGAAATTGCACCTTAAATTGAAGTGTTGAGAGAAAAAATAATTCTGTATAAAACATTTCAGCTAAAAATATTACCCACTTCGCAACTGCTACAAATCATCACCGTTTTCCCTGACTTTCACCCAAAAAATATTTCCCTGACTTTTTGGACCAATTTTCTATTTCCCTGACTTTTCCTTGACCTTTTGGACCCAATTTCTATTTCCCTGACTTTTCCTCGACCTTTTGGACCCAATTTCTATTTCCCTGACTTTTCCTTGACCTTTTGTTCTATTTCCCTGACTTTTCCTTGACCTTTTGTTCTATTTCCCTGACTTTTCCTTGACCCTTTGTTCTATTTCCCTGACTTTTCCTTGACCTTTTGTTCTATTTCCCTGACTTTTCTTTGACCTTTTGTTCTATTTCCCTGACTTTTCCAGGTTGTGTACGAACCCTGTCCAAATACAAATTTACCAATGCTTTGGTTCATCACGACAATGCCTCTATACATTAAATAGCTTTAAGGCTTTCTCGGTTCCAAGTCTATTTCGTAGCTTTGACCAAATGACGAAAAAACTCTTTCAAGTGACTCAGAGCTTGCGGGGCAGCATCAGCAAAAATATTGTAAGAAAAAATATTATTCTTAGTTGAAAAAGATATCAATATAATTTGCACTAAAAATGAAAAACCCAATAAAACCCAAAAACCCATTAAAACCCGGTGGGTTGGGCTTTTCCGGAAAAACCTGGGTTTTTTCGAACCCTGAAATATTATGATATCGTCTACGTATACTATTAATATAGCTTCTGTTCCGTATCTATACAGACAATTACATCCTTGTATTCTTGTGTATTTAATTTGTATAACGTAGAATCCAATTCTTTAAACCATTGATGACCACTTTGCTTCAAGCCATAAAGCGCTTTCTTCAGGTGCCAAGCAGAATTTTCTCCAGTAGTGTACCCTACAGGTTGAGTTACGTAAATATCTTCTTCTAGGCTACTAGAGAGGTAAGCGCATTTTTTGTCGAGTTGTCTATGGCACCAATCAAGACAAATGATGCATAGGAATACAAACATTCTGACAATGGTAAAATTTATAACTGGGGCATACGTTAGTCCGTAATCTTCTCCATACTTCTAAGAATACCCTTGAGCCACCAGCCTCGCCTTGTATTTTCCTATTTCACCAGTTGACTTCTTTTTCAGATCGTAATCCCATTTGGTTCCAATGATCTTCTTTGCTGTCGGTTTCTGAACTACGTCATAGACCTCTCTTTGCTAGATAGTACTCGTTTCGGAATCCATAGCCTCCTTCCATTTTTTTGCTTCCACACTTGACATGGCTCCTTGATAATTGCGTGGGATTTCGATTAAATTTGCCTCTACATTTGTTTTTTTTTTCTTGGTACTAAATGTAAATAACTTGGGATCGAAGTGTTCTCCTTTACTTTTCAGGCACTGTTGAATATCAGTTAAGGATTTGAACTTTATTTTTTCACCTTCAGGTCGATAGTATACATCTTTTTGATTTTCAGTTTTCCGTTGTTTAATTTCCCTTTTCCAAGTAGTTCCATTGACTGTTTTAGGGATTTTTGGTTCGAGAACCCTTTTGTTGTTTGCCTCTGGGTAATTTTCGGGGAAGGATTCATCAGATTCACTGGATTCAGAATCGATATTCTCATCTCCACTCCTTTCTTCTTCTGATGGGAGTTTTAGTTCCACAGTGACTCTTCGGTCTGCTCATCATCTGTGACATCATGGATTTCTAGCTCTGGCCAATCATCATTATATCTTCAAACATAAGCATTTTCATTATATGAGGACTTCATTTCTTCGATTCCTCTCTTGCTTTCGTCAAAGGTGACGTGTTTCGATTCAATAATATAATCTCCAAGAAGGATTCCCATTTTCGCTCTTCTTTCCAATTTGCAAGTGGGTGAACGTTAAGCAGCCGAATAGCTTTAAATGTTTTGCTGACAATTTCCTTCCGGAACAACACCGTCCACCTTTGAGTGAGGTAATCGATTGTTGACGTAAATGTGAACAACGCTTCGGCCCACAGGCTTTGTGGTAATCCTGAATCTTCAAGTAGCGCTCGAACTCCATCTAATGCTGTTCTATTATATCTTTCCACCACTGCATTCATGGCAGGAGTATACGTGTTCACCCTTTCAATCTGGATTCCTTCTTGCTGACCAATCTCTTCAAAGTTTGTTGAGCAAAGTTCTTGTCCATTATCTGTTCGTATTCTTTTGAGCTTGTTTCCGGTGTTTTTCTGCCCCCGACTTATATTCTTGAAACTTCATAGAGAGGTCTTTCTTCTACTTGAGTACATAAATTGTAGTTTTTCTGGTGAAATCGTCTATGAAACTTACGAAATACTTAGCTCCTTTATATTATTCTACTGGCCCAGGGCCAAGTTCCAATGAACGGGTAGTTTTTATTTCATCAATAGCTTTCGAAGGTGCTTTGGTTGATTTTGATAAGTGGCATGGGATACAGACTTCTAAATTCTTCTGAAATTTTGGCAGCCCTTTTAACATATCATCCTTGCTTGGGGTTATCTACACTCTATCCTTAGAGTTACTTTAATAAGGATCTAAGTCATTGATAACTTTAATTTTTTCGGGACTTATATTTGACTTAGACAAATCTTTGAAAATAGGTTAGCTACCTAAATAATTAAATACAAATTAATGTGAGTGTAACCACTGACCACTAACCTATTTCATTGCTATTTTGTCGTCTGCTAAAAAGCTGGTTATCCTGTTTTATCCTATTCCTAGGCTCCTGTCCTGTTGGACCTGTTCTATTATAGAGAGAAAGCGTCTCTGTTACTATGGCGACGGAGCTTAAGGGTATTGTTAATGAAGTTATGAATTTATGAGCGTTACTTCTAATTTTCGAGTGGGGAGTCCCTGGACAATTGCCCGATAAGAAATCTGGCAATGTCTAATTAAATTTTAGAATATCCTATAACCTCGAATTTGTGAAAGGAGTTTATTGAATAATGATTAATCGGCCGATTAGAAATATATTTATTTCCGTTCCTGATAATCAGATGGGTACGACGGTGGCGTTCGCGTTTTTGGCGCTTCGTGTTGGTGGGCGGACCTTGATGTAACATCGAACCACCCTATAAATCGAGTGTACGCTTCAGATAATGTTCTGATCGAACTAGCCAAGCGCCCTAAAAAAGCTGTTGTCAGGTTTTATTGAGCTTTCATCAATTACGCGACAATTACACAACCGCACAATTCTCCTGCGTGAGCGAGTCGACTGGCTCGCCGGTATTAGCCAACTCCAACAGGCCGATTTGACCATTTCCTCCCTTCTACACTTTTGGAAGTAAATAGATCCGATGAGTTCAGTTTGGAGATTGTATAAAAAGTAGCCTTTACAGACCAATATACACTACGAAAGAGAATTTCGTGGTCACTGAAATTTTTGTTTGCGCCAAGTTAAAATTTTTCATTTGAACAATTGGTTACGCTTAGCGTAATTTTGGCTTTAAATTTTTAAGTTGTTAGACATTTATTTTATATCGTCGTTCTCGTTTTACTAGATTTACCGAAAAGTCTACATACTACATACAGACTTGGATGACTAAAGTGTCGTTACCATACCGAAATCCAGTTGTCGATCGAAAACTAGTGATGACATTTTAATAAATATGTTGTCTGAATTTCTGAAAGATTGAATCTACAGTATTTGATTGACAAATATACATTATGTGATCGACAAATATACTTAATATATTTTCAGAATAGAACCTATAATAATTTTTTGATAATTGTCCAATGTTTCCTATCGGATAATAATATTTTTTTGCCACAACCAAAATTTTTTTCCGCCCCTGGCTGTGAATCTCACGGGCCACGCCCTATAGATAGTCTTTCTTTGGGCACGCGGCACGCCACTCCGACGCCATTGGAAAATATTTTTGTTAAGAATGACGTCGCTCAGTAATGCTACTAAAATTCAACAATCAACATTTTATAATTTAACGGTAATATAACGCTTTGAAGGATTTTAAAGTTTTAATAGAGCCGTTTTACGAACTGGGTCTGGGTTCATGTTTTCAACTCAAAAGTTTCCTGATCACGTTACGGTTGGTATACGCAATGATTATAGTTCTTTTAAGGACTTATTGTTAGATATACTATGCCTTGAAGGAATGACTGTTTCACCAGCCCAGTGGGCCAGTGGTGGGCAAATCGGCGGATTT
Source organism: Odiellus spinosus (assembly GCA_963920705.1). Taxonomy (NCBI): domain Eukaryota; kingdom Metazoa; phylum Arthropoda; class Arachnida; order Opiliones; family Phalangiidae; genus Odiellus; species Odiellus spinosus. Next base: position 891,679 of record CAWUCO010000021.1, on the reverse strand, counting down.
CTAAAATTTACGTATTCTCCCTCGGAAAATGTGACCAGCCCCTACTACTTTTACTAAATATACCCGGATTTAGTATAGTTCTTTTAAGAACTGCTAATGAAGGCTTACGAATTATGTGAAAAATAAGAGCAAGATAACTATCGCATTTGCTATTCAAGACAGTTTATTTTAGTAAAGGATGGTAAACTGAGCCATTTTATTGATTTGTAATTACCAGAAGCCGAAGTAATCAAAGATTCACTTTCAATGATAGTTCAATAGAGAAATTGGAAAATTCATCGAATGAAATTACGGAGCTTGATTATAATCAGTTTTGATTTCAATATTACTCCACGGTCATGTTCTCGAGTGATACTAGAATCATCCGTGCGTGTGAGACAAAAAAAATTAAAACCTTTTAGAGTGTAACCTGATTATCTTTTGATTTGATATTATTTGATTCCATGTCATGTCGTAAATTTAGTACAGTATCGCTACTATTCCAAGTCCTCAAACTAAACAAATAAGTTCAGTTCTTTTAAGAACTGCTTAATGCTCCATAGCCTAACTTATTCTGTCAATGGGCTGATTTACATTAAATGATTCTAGTAATCAGCTGTGTGCCTTGGTGGGTGGGGAAGTCAAATGCCATATCAATTACGGTAAAGTACGAGTATTGAAAACTGTTCAATGCTTCATAGCCGTAACGAACACAACGGAATGAATATTCTGTACTTTTAACTATACCTTTGGTTGAATATCCCTTTGAAATGCTTTGTGATTCTTTTTGACAAGTTGGTTTCTGCTTGTACATTGAAACATCTGGCTGGGCTGAAACTTTCTCTTGGCCCGGGGACTGAAACTTTCTCTTGGCCCAGGGACTGAAACTTTCTCTTGGCCCGGGGACTGAAACTTTCTCTTGGCCCGGGGACTGAAACTTTTTCATGGCCCTGTAGCTGAAACTTTCTTCTGGCAGTGTAGCTGAAACTTTCTTCTGGCCCTGTAGCTGAAACTTTCTTCTGGCCCTGTAGCTGAAACTTTCTTCTGGTCCTGGGACTGAAACTTTCTTCTGGCCCTGGGACTGAAACTTTCTTCTGGCCCGGGGACTGAAACTTTCTTCTGACCCGGGGGCTGAAACGTTATTTTCTGACCCGGGGGCTGAATCTTTCTTCTGGCCCGGCTGAATCGTATTATTATTATTATTATTATTAAGAGGGGGTGGCCGGATCTGTCCGGCCAAGCACGTCGACTATTAGTCCATTGTACAGCTGCCAGACAATTTATGACTTAAAGTCCGATTTCTGTGTTGAAGCGAAGAATTTGCTTCACCGGGATGTCAGAAACCTCATGGGTTTCTATTTGATGCATACCAAGGTGCTCAAACCTCTCAGCCGAGTAGTTACCACAGCTGCACAGAACATGGGAGGTTTCCACAGCAAGGCACGCCCTGCAGAGTGGATCGTCCCCAATACCAATCAGGTGGAGGTGCCAGCTGAGTTGACAATGGGCTGATTTACATTGAACGATTCTAGTAATCAGCTGTGTGCCTTGGTGGGTGGGGAAGTCAAATGCCGTTGAAGTACGAGTACTGAAACTGTTCAATGCTTCATAGCCGTAACGAACACAACGGAATGAATATTCTGTACTTTTAACTATACCTTTGGTTGAAAATCCCTTTGAAATGCTTTTTGATTGTTGTTGACAAGTTTGTTTCTGCTTGTACATTGAAACTTCTGGCCCGGCTGAATCTTACTTCTGGCCCCGGGGCTGAAACTTTCTCCTGGCCCCGGGGCTGAAACTTTCTCCTGGCCCAGGGGGCTGAAACTTTCTCCTGGCCCAGGGGGCTGAAACTTTCTCCTGGCCCAGGGGGCTGAAACTTTCTCCTGGCCCAGGGGGCTGAAACTTTCTCCTGGCCCAGGGGGCTGAAACTTTCTCCTGGCCCAGGGGGCTGAAACTTTCTCCTGGCCCAGGGGGCTGAAACTTTCTCCTGGCCCAGGGGGATGAAACTTTCTCCTGGCCCAGGGGGATGAAACTTTCTCCTGGCCCAGGGGGCTGAAACTTTCTCCTGGCCCAGGGGGATGAAACTTTCTCCCGGCCCAGGGGGCTGAAACTTTCTCCTGGCCCAGGGGGATGAAACTTTCTCCCGGCCCAGGGGGCTGAAACTTTCTCCCGGCCCAGGGGGCTGAAACTTTCTCCTGGCCCAGGGGGCTGAAACTTTCTCCCGGCCCAGGGGGCTGAAACTTTCTCCTGCCCAGGGGGATGAAGCTTTCTCCCGGCCCAGGAGGCTGAAACTTTCTCCCGGCCCAGGGGGCTGAAACTTTCTCCTGCCCAGGGGGATGAAACTTTCTCCCGGCCCAGGGGGCTGAAACTTTCTCCCGGCTCAGGGGGCTGAAACTTTCTCCTGGCCCAGGAGGCTGAAACTTTCTCCCGGCCCAGGGGGCTGAAACTTTCTCCTGGCCCAAGGGCTGAAACTTTCTCCCGGCCCAGGGGGCTGAAACTTTCTCCTGGCCCAGGGGGCTGAAACTTTCTCCTGGCCCAGGGGGATGAAACTTTCTCCTGGCCCAGGGGGATGAAACTTTCTCCTGGCCCAGGGGGCTGAAACTTTCTCCTGGCCCAGGGGGATGAAACTTTCTCCCGGCCCAGGGGGCTGAAACTTTCTTCTGGCCGTGTAGCTGAAACTTTCTTCTGGCCGTGTAGCTGAAACTTTCTTCTGGCCCTGTAGCTGAAACTTTCTTCTGGTCCTGGGACTGAAACTTTCTTCTGGCCCTGGGACTGAAACTTTCTTCTGGCCCGGGGACTGAAACTTTCTTCTGACCCGGGGGCTGAAACGTTATTTTCTGACCCGGGGGCTGAATCTTTCTTCTGGCCCGGCTGAATCGTATTATTATTATTATTATTAAGAGGGGGTGGCCGGATCTGTCCGGCCAAGCACGTCGACTATTAGTCCATTGTACAGCTGCCAGACAATTTATGACTTAAAGTCCGATTTCTGTGTTGAAGCGAAGAATTTGCTTCACCGGGATGTCAGAAACCTCATGGGTTTCTATTTGATGCATACCAAGGTGCTCAAACCTCTCAGCCGAGTAGTTACCACAGCTGCACAGAACATGGGAGGTTTCCACAGCAAGGCACGCCCTGCAGAGTGGATCGTCCCCAATACCAATCAGGTGGAGGTGCCAGCTGAGTTGACAATGGGCTGATTTACATTGAACGATTCTAGTAATCAGCTGTGTGCCTTGGTGGGTGGGGAAGTCAAATGCCGTTGAAGTACGAGTACTGAAACTGTTCAATGCTTCATAGCCGTAACGAACACAACGGAATGAATATTCTGTACTTTTAACTATACCTTTGGTTGAAAATCCCTTTGAAATGCTTTTTGATTGTTGTTGACAAGTTTGTTTCTGCTTGTACATTGAAACTTCTGGCCCGGCTGAATCTTACTTCTGGCCCCGGGGCTGAAACTTTCTCCTGGCCCCGGGGCTGAAACTTTCTCCTGGCCCAGGGGGCTGAAACTTTCTCCTGGCCCAGGGGGCTGAAACTTTCTCCTGGCCCAGGGGGCTGAAACTTTCTCCTGGCCCAGGGGGCTGAAACTTTCTCCTGGCCCAGGGGGCTGAAACTTTCTCCTGGCCCAGGGGGCTGAAACTTTCTCCTGGCCCAGGGGGCTGAAACTTTCTCCCGGCCCAGGGGGCTGAAACTTTCTCCCAGCCCAGGGGGCTGAAACTTTCTCCTGGCCCAGGGGGATGAAACTTTCTCCTGGCCCAGGGGGCTGAAACTTTCTCCCGGCCCAGGGGGCTGAAACTTTCTCCTGGCCCAGGGGGATGAAACTTTCTCCCGGCCCAGGGGGCTGAAACTTTCTCCCGGCCCAGAGGGCTGAAACTTTCTCCTGGCCCAGGGGGATGAAACTTTCTCCCGGCCCAGGGGGCTGAAACTTTCTCCCGGCCCAGGGGGCTGAAACTTTCTCCTGGCCCAGGGGGATGAAACGTTCTCCCGGCCCAGGGGGATGAAACTTTCTCCCGGCCCAGGAGGCTGAAACTTTCTCCCGGCCCAGGGGGCTGAAACTTTCTCCTGCCCAGGGGGATGAAACTTTCTCCCGGCCCAGGGGGCTGAAACTTTCTCCCGGCTCAGGGGGCTGAAACTTTCTCCTGGCCCAGGAGGCTGAAACTTTCTCCCGGCCCAGGGGGCTGAAACTTTCTCCTGGCCCAAGGGCTGAAACTTTCTCCTGGCCCAGGGGGCTGAAACTTTCTCCTGGCCCAGGGGGATGAAACTTTCTCCTGGCCCAGGGGGATGAAACTTTCTCCTGGCCCAGGGGGCTGAAACTTTCTCCTGGCCCAGGGGGATGAAACTTTCTCCCGGCCCAGGGGGCTGAAACTTTCTCCTGGCCCAGGGGGATGAAACTTTCTCCCGGCCCAGGGGGCTGAAACTTTCTCCCGGCCCAGGGGGCTGAAACTTTCTCCCGGCCCAGGGGGATGAAACGTTCTCCCGGCCCAGGGGGCTGAAACTTTCTCCCGGCCCAGAGGGCTGAAACTTTCTCCTGCCCAGGGGGATGAAACTTTCTCCCGGCCCAGGAGGCTGAAACTTTCTCCCGGCCCAGGAGGCTGAAACTTTCTCCCGGCCCAGGGGGCTGAAACTTTCTCCTGCCCAGGGGGATGAAACTTTCTCCCGGCCCAGGGGGCTGAAACTTTCTCCCGGCCCAGGAGGCTGAAACTTTCTCCCGGCCCAGGGGGCTGAAACTTTCTCCCGGCCCAAGGGCTGAAACTTTCTCCCGGCCCAGGGGGCTGAAACTTTCTCCTGGCCCAGGGGGCTGAAACTTTCTCCTGGCCCAGGGGGCTGAAACTTTCTCCTGGCCCAGGGGGATGAAACTTTCTCCTGGCCCAGGGGGATGAAATTTTCTCCTGGCCCAGGGGGCTGAAACTTTCTCCTGGCCCAGGGGGCTGAAACTTTCTCCCGGCCCAGGGGGATGAAACTTTCTCCCGGCCCAGGGGGATGAAACTTTCTCCCGGCCCAGGGGGCTGAAACTTTCTCCCGGCCCAGGGGGATGAAACTTTCTCCTGGCCCAGGGGGATGAAACTTTCTCCCGGCCCAGGGGGCTGAAACTTTCTCCCGGCCCAGGGGCTGAAACTTTATTCTGGCCCCGGGGCTGAAACTTTCCTCTGGCCCCGGGGCTGAAACTCTCCTCTGGCCCCCGGGCTGAAACTCTCCTCTGGCCCCGGGGCTGAAACTCTCCTCTGGCCCCGGGGCTGAAACTCTCCTCTGGCCCCGGGGCTGAAACTTTCCTCTGGCCCCGGGGCTGAAACTTTCCTCTGGCCCCGGGGCTGAAACTTTCCTCTGGCCCCGGGGCTGAAACTTTCCTCTGGCCCCGGTTCTGAAACTTTCCTCTGGCCCCGGGGCTGAAACTTTCCTCTGGCCCCGGGGCTGAAACTTTCCTCTGGCCCCGGGGCTGAAACTTTTTCTGACCCGGGGGCTGAAACGTTTTTTCTCGTCGGGGGGCTGAAACGTTTTTTTCTGAGCCGAGGGCTGAATCTTTCTTCTGGCCCGGCTGAATCTTCTTATTATTATTATTATTATTATTATTGTTATTATTATTATTATTAAGAAGGGGGTGGCCGGACAGATCCGGCCAAGCACGTCGACTAGTAGTCCATTGTACAGCTCCCAGACAATTTGACTTAAACAGTCTGTGTTGAAGCGAAGAATTTGCTTCACCGGGATGTCAGAAACCTCATGTGTTTCTATTTGATGCATACCAAGATGCTCAAACCTCTCAGCCGAGTAGTTACCACAGCTGCACAGAACATGGGAGGTTTCCACAGCAAGGCACGCCCTGCAGAGTGGATCGTCCCCAATACCAATCAGGTGGATGTGCCTGTTGAGTTGACAGTGTCCAGTTATTAGACCACTAACCAATCGAGTACTAGGCCTAGAGAGCGCGAGTAAATACCTCGCTCTTTGCTTAGTCGGACCAAGGATGAATTCCTTGGTTTGTCTTTGACCATCCATCTCCAACCAAAGTCTTATTTGGTGGTCAGTCATGAGTTTACGGAATTGGTTTCGCACCATGCCAATCGGTAGAGAAGCAGTTGGTTGTGTTGGAGGGTCAATGAACGAAACAAAATAATCTCCACATTCATTTGAAATCGCCTTTTCTATTCGAATATTACATTTTTCTACGTCACTAATGATGAAATAATTGAAAAAGTAAATTTTTTGGAAGAAAGATTTTCCAAAGCAGAAACTATAAAAGGCAATCGTCGCTTTCATACGTTTGTTCCTTTGAACCGCTGCCTACGTTAATCAAGGCCCGTGCGCGGTGTTCTCGAGGGGGGCGACTTTTAGGAAACGCGACTTCTTGCTTTCTCTTTATTTTACCGTGAGATGGCACTCCGAGCTGTACCGAAATAAGGGAACATCTATTAATTTGGAAATATTAAGGCGCTAATTTCAAGGGGACATCCATAAACATATTATTTATTAAAACTAGTTGATTTTAATGTTTTTGATGATAATAAAAGTAGTTTAAATGGAAGAAACCTTATACTTCTTCAGACGAGGCGAAATTAGCCTTCTCAGTTCAATAAAACTCGGTTAAGTGATTAAACCACGGTTAAATCTGATTAAACAAGCTAGTTACGCCTCGTCTGAAAAGGGTATTAGAAATTTAATTTAAAAGTATTTAAAATGAAAGAAAGCGTAAAAATTGAAATTGTAAAATCTTTATTAGGAATTATTTTCTTGTGTAAGGTAATTAATTTATACTTTCAATACTTTCCTGGATAACGGTTTAGAATTAAGAGTTTTCTTAATTTCTTCCCGATCCGAGATATCACGAGCATGATTGTGTAACAGTGGCTTTAAATATTTTGAAAGTAACAATTTAATTAAATTTTCATTGCCTGGACAGTGGCATTTTAGAGGTTTTATAAAATGTGGGAAAATTATTTCGCAGTATGTTGCTAGTACTAGGCAATTCGGTAATACATTAATTGAATTTTGGGCAAAATCTGTTACAATTGTTTTAAGGGAAATAAAAAGACCGTAGACCCCCATTGTCTTGAGCTTTAATTAACTTTGGCAATGGTGAGTTCGAGGCTGGATGGGTTAGCTTTTCTACACAGTTATCACATTCGGAATGCTCTTCTGCGACTCTTAACTAAATATCCTCCAATTAATGCAATTGTGCAGTTTCTTATGGTTACAGTACAACCATCTGAAATTGTGAAAGTTTTAGAATTCGACACGAGACATCTGATTAGACAAATATTTAACATTTTACCTTTTTCTGTAACCTTCTCCATCATCTCCAAAAGTTTCCGAAGGTACGATGAAAGATGAGTTTTCATTTCTTCAGCCTGGGCCACAACTGAGAGATCTCTGTTTTCTTTGTGCTTTTCAATTTGGTTCCTGGTATTATTACCGTAAATGTTTGAAACTTCAATATTGTTTCCACGGCTTGCGTTGCAATATGTGGACGCTTTTAAGATTCCAATCTGAAGGGCTTGCTCGAGGCCCAAAGAGCATGACCTTGCGTCCATGCAATCGTTAAAACCACCACTTCTTCTTAGCTGGCTGAAGCTTTCTTCAATGGTGTCGATTGATAATTTTCGGGTTAGCACAAAATGAAACCCAATTTCTAGCAAATGTTTAGTTACTGCTATTGTAGATTTTGTAGTCATTACCAAGGCTTCGTACGTTTCATCAGTGAATCGTTCGGTTTTTAATGTTGCATGGGTTTGAATCCCTTCGATGAACATGAGGAAGTCATTTTCAAGCTGGAGACGTTCATTTTTTCGTCGTAGAGTCTCCAATTCTTCGCGATGTTTTTTGCGGGATCTTTCTAAAAATCTACAAAGACAAAATTTGTAACAGTTTCTTTGTTAATCCTAAATGAGGTAGACTTAAATAGAAACTGGGGATATTTCCGTTAACCGACCCCCCACTAAATAACGATGGTCATAGACTATTTAGGGCCTGGGGAGTTCAGAAAAAATCTCTGGCCACCGTAAGTTTGAGAAAACCTTATTTGAAAATTTGAAATTCCCATGCTAAAGGAATCGATAAAAATCACTCGTTATAGGGTTGCATTCTCCCTTTAAATCGTGACGCGAATGATCGTTTAATATTGATTGTTTATGGAAAATTCGTAAGTGAAATATTGTTGGACCAAACTATTAATTAGCCGGAGAAATGATCGCCAAAAATTGGTCAATTTGGGCGTTTATTTTGAGCAAAATGATAATCGAAACTACGTTTCTTTCGATTTCCGAAACGTGGAAAAGAAATCAAAAGTCGTAGAGAAACGAATTAAGGGTTGGGTAAATATTAATAGCGACGCACGATATTCGCGAATGTTTAATTAGCAATCGAGAACGCGTTAATTTTGCATTCCACCAAGAGAGATAATAAATTGACTTCGTTGAAAGGGGGTTTCCATTCAACCGAATCTCATGGGACCGAATCCCATTCGTCCGAAAAATTCTAGCTGAAATTTTAAAAATCTAGCCCAACGGCGGGTTTCGATTGAATAAGAATTTGATTGAAAATTTTTATTTTTATATATGTAGCGTTACTTTAAAAGCGGAAAGAAATATGTTATACTTCGACGGGGTTTTCGTCTTACCGTTGTCTAGTGATACTAGGTATACTAGCAGTAAATCTTGTTTCGAGTCCCCGTCGATGAAGGTAAGTTTCCAAAATATATAATTTGAAATTTGTTCGTAAACACACTACGTTAAATCGATAGTAATATAGACAGTTGCTCACTAAAGCCTTAGCGTTGTCGACTCCAAAAATTATCATAAAACATAAAAATAAAGTTTCATTTTGTTTATTCTGTAAAATTAACATTTTAATTTAAAATTATAGCTTACCCATTAAATAGCAAGCCATACTTGCGGCTGCTACACCCCTAGGCCCTACTCTCCACAAGCAGCTGGGCAAAAATGGTTTTTGGAAAATCCAGCTAAAACGCAACGCGCGGGGAAAATAGGTATTTCAAATATTTCTAGTCAAGCTCGCAGCTCTCGCGGTGAGGGAATTTGGCAACTTAAATTGCCAAACGAAAAATAAAAATCAGTTCCTCGAACGGGCCTTGATTAACGTAGGCAGCGTTTGAACTCAATCCAAATTCAAACAGGGCCATTTTCCTCGATTTAAGAGGATATTGCGTTAGAAACATTTTTGCTGGTGTACATGGAAAAAATGCTATATTGGAAGAATGAAGAAGTTTTCAAATTAATTTCGAGATTATTTTGTTTCATTCATGTAGCCTCTATTCCAATAATTATTATTGGCCACTTATTAAAGATGAAAGCTGTGTCTTACCAGCAGGGGCGTCGGAAGTTATTTTTAAGTGGGTGGGCCGAGTAAGTTAGATGAAGGCAAAAAATAAGGGCGTCTGGAAATTCAAAGAGTTATGAATTATTGAAAATATATATATATATATATATATATATACATATACATATACATATATACATATATGAATTTAATAACATATACACTACATACAATACATATACACTTACATACAATCTAGTGTTTGACTTAAGATCTGTTCATCGTGAAGTACTTCATAAATAATCGGTGGCACAACCTACCTCTAGAGGCAGTAACTTGGAGAAGTTTTCCACTAAATATACATAGATAGCAGTATCAAAGGTTTGATGTGGATATTTTGGCGGGAAATTTGATTGGCTTAGAAACAAAGTAGCATTTTTGAAGAAACCACGTGATTAAACTCACAAATTACATGAAATATGTTTTTACTAATTGGAAACTCTAAATGAACACTTTATTTAAGTATATTTTCATCACAGTCTTGCATATTTGCTTACAAGGAATATTTGCAGTAAATCTAGTTATTCACTGTATGGAAGCTCCGAATACAGCTTTTCTTTCAGGACTTTTATTTACGAACTCTGATATAATGTTTTCAATATCCAATTCCGCGGATTTGTCACGATGTATATGTAGTAGAAGCAGGTGCGTTATGCGCTTTTGTGTCATGGTAGATCGGAGATACGTCTTAACTCGACGAAGAGCACTAAAAGTCCTTTCGCCCCCAGCTGCTGATGCAGGTACCGTTTTCAATAAGCAAACTAGTTTAACTATTTGATCTAACAAACTCAAGACAGCTTTGTCAGGAGTTTTCAATACTTCGGTTACTTGATCCAGGGCTTGAATTTCCCTTTGACTTTCTTTAGGCATAATAGCTGAAAGCATCGTAAGTTGAGCTTGTAAGCGATCAACGTCGAAATCCGAAATATTAGGGCCTAGCTTCTCCTCGATAATTTGTTTTGAAAGCGATTGACCCTGACTAGCTTCCAAAAGAATACTTTCCAAGTTTATAAGTCGATCAATTCCAGGTTGATCGAAACGTTTTTCCAACTCCGAAGTAACGTAGTCAAGGAAGCTGAAGTATTCTTTTCTCATTTTCTCTTTGGCACTAAGAGACGCGGCCTCCGATGGATTATTGGTTTGTTCGAAACGCCTTGGGACTTTCTTTTTTCTGGGTTCTTTTGGATCCTTTAGATTAAACTTTTTAGCCATGTCTTCTGTTTCGCTCCAATATAGATCGAAATACTTATCGGAACGAAAATCTTGAAGTGTTTTATGTAAAACTAGAGACGCATCCTTTGCACCACATACGGTCATATTGACGCTTTGTAGTGTTTTAGCTAAAGTCTCACAAGGTTTAAATATTGCCAAGGAAACACGAATTCCAAAAGCCGTTTCAAATTGCTGCAGTCTGGTTTGGTACCCCTTCAATGTTGCTCTTCGATCATCACTTATAGAACCCTTTTCGCTCAAGATATCTACGAATCTTTGAATTGAGTTTGCCCGTACAGTCCAACGTGTTGGACATAATGGAATAAGAGCATCAATCGTTTTTCTCTCATCCTCTTGATTAATCGTTGGAGTAATTACAACGTTAGTATAAATTGACTTCCTTTTTGAAGATTCCAAAATAATATTTGAAACGTCCTTAACCGTCGCCAATGCATCGTTTGCTAAATCGCACTTTCGGCCGCATTCTTGAAGTACCAAGTCCAACGCGTGGTTGCAGCAGTGAACATATATGGATTTTGGTTGCAAATCCTCCACTTTCACTTTCAAACCGTTAATAGATCCAGACATATTTGCAGCCCCATCAAAACAATGTCCTCTGAGATTATCAAAATTAAGACCAATACGTAGTAATATGTCTTTAATCACCGCGAATAGAGTAGCGGCCTTGGAATCTGGTGCGTTGTACATGCCAATGAAACCTTCGAAAGCTTGCAACGATTCTGGATCAACCCACCGAATACACAAGGTAAACTGTTCCTTACCTGAGACGTCGGTTGTTCCATCCGCAATAAGGGAAAAAAATAGACTTTTCTTAATTCTTTTAATTACGTCTCTCTGAACACTTAACGCCATTAATTTCGTTTTGTATGTCAGCGCTTAGCCATTTGTCTCTTTTATTTAACCACATTTTAAGAGCTGGAATGTCTTCTGCCCGTTCGCGTAACAGTTCATGAAAATTTCCTTTATCATTATCGTGACCTCTTATGGCTTGGCCGGTCCGCCCTAAATAACGAAGCGAACTTATGATAACTCGAAGCACTTGCCTATTGGACAATTGTTCTTCTTTCGATTGCTTACTGATAAGTTGGATAACAGAAGTTGCTGCTACTTTGGCAGACTTTAGGTGGTACGCACTTTTTTCATGAGTTTTAAACTTCTCGAGGGCCCTTCTCCAATTTCTAAATCCTGTATCGAGGAATGCTAGTTCTTGACTTTCATCATGTCGATCGTGCCCCCTTTCTTTAAAAGCTTTAGCGCGTGAAAAGCATAGAACCGCGTCACGTACACTGTCATAATGAAGCCACTGATATATATTAAACCAACTACTTTGGCAGGACCGACTCGACTCATTTTTCGGAAAACAAAAACTTGCGTTCGGAAAATTTCTTTCTGTTGGTAATTCTGAGGTAACTGAGACTTTTGGGTGAAGGTTAAAGTTGAAGGAGCTATAGTTTGTGATGTTCCACATTCGTTCGAGCAGCATGGTGATTCAACTTTATTCAAGGCTTCGAAATCGGAAACTGGTTTATTCTTAGTCTGGTCACTACTTTGTTGTTCGTTATTACTTGAACTACCAGGTCTTTTCATTATCCAATCATAAACAGATTTGTTCTTTTTAGACATTTTTAATTTTGCTCACTTGTTATGTATTTATAAATTATATCAAAAATGTCTTTGCGAACAAAGACCCAGAAGGACATGTTATGGCCTTGAATGTCTGAAGTGACAGATATTATATCAAAAATGTCTTTGCGAACAAAGACCCAGAAGGACATGTTATGGCCTTGAATGTCTGAAGTGACAGATATTTAATTTTCTTTTAAAACATTAAATTTCAATACAATTTAATTTTCTTTTAAAACATGAAATTTAAATACAATTAAATTTTCTTTTAAAACATGAAATTTAAATACAATTAGATTTTCTTTTAAAACGAAATTTAAATATAATCACAATCTGGCACGATTTAGAGTTTCAAATTTCAATACAACTGATTTTATTCACTCGGAAATATTTAAGAAAAAACATTACATACCATTTTCTCCCATTGACGCTTAACATAAAATTTCGCTTAATTATTTTTCAGGGAAAACGTGTATTGAACTGTTATTTTTCAGTATAACGCGAGTCCACTTTATGTTTTCTTAGTTTAACCCGAATTTCCACGACTCGCAATTGAACGGATCGTTAAAAATACTCGCCGGTTTATTGGAATGGGTATATGATAAAGGGAAATGTGTTTTTTAAAGCCCGTTTAAAGTCACCTTCTTTTCTAGCTTAGCAGACGACGCAAACCATAACAATTTGTACTTTCAAAGCTATATTGCGCGCGCAAGGGAAGAGAATTTCAAAGCGACGAATTTTAGAGCGGATAAACTTTTTAAATAAATTGTAATACTATCATTTTTCTTTTCATTAAAACCGTACAATTAAAATGATGATTTCCATAAGGGACCACTAATTAGTTATTAGGAGTTATAAAAAAAACATTATCCATGGATTAGGTTTGTTCGTTTGCAACCCAAATTAAAAATTAAAATATGGGGAATTTTTATTCCCTTTAAATTCCTTGTATAAGCATCCGTAAGCTAACATGAACGAATTGCCTCGACTAAAGTCGAGGAGTTGTAATAAAACATTATCCATGGATTAGGTTTTTTCGTTTGCAACCTAGATTAAAAATTAAAATATGGGGAATTTTTTTCCCTTTAAATTCCTTGATAAGCATTCATAAGGTAACATGAACGAATTGCCTCGACTAAAGTCGAGGAGTTATAATAAAGCATTATCCATAGAAAACATTATCCAATTATTAAGGTATGAGATCAGATCATAGAACTTTGAGTCTATGCCTAAAGCCAAAGCTAAATTAAGTATATTTTTCTATCGAACGAAAAGTTTCGTTTTGTTTGACACGTAATCCCTGAAAAATAATCAAGCTAAATTTAATGTTAAGCGTCAATGGGAGAAAATGGTATGTAATGTTTTTTCTTAAATATTTCCGAGTGAATAAAATCAGTTGTATTGAAATTTGAAACTCTAAATCGTGCCAGATTGTGATTATATTTAAATTTCGTTTTAAAAGAAAATCTAATTGTATTTAAATTTCATGTTTTAAAAGAAAATTTAATTGTATTTAAATTTCATGTTTTAAAAGAAAATTAAATTGTATTGAAATTTAATGTTTTAAAAGAAAATTAAATATCTGTCACTTCAGACATTCAAGGCCATAACATGTCCTTCTGGGTCTTTGTTCGCAAAGACATTTTTGATATAATATCTGTCACTTCAGACATTCAAGGCCATAACATGTCCTTCTGGGTCTTTGTTCGCAAAGACATTTTTGATATAATATCTGTCACTTCAGTCTAACACGAAAGTGTTAACTTCTATATTAAAAGACTAGCCCTTTAAAAAGTGATTCAGTCAAATCTCTATATTTTTACCATTGCCCTTTAAACCCAATTAAAATTAATTATTTCACAATTTTTGATGTTAATAGCTGGGGCAGCCGCACTTGATTCAGTCAAATCTCTACATTTTTACCATTGCCCTTTAATCCGAATTAAAATTAACTTTTTCATAATTTTTGATGTTAATAGCTGGGGCAACCTCACTTGATTCAGTCAGATCTCAAAATTTTTACCATTGCCCTTTAAACCCAATTAAAATAAATTTTTTCACAATTTTTGATGTTAACAGCTGCGGCAGCCGCACTTGATTCAGCCAGATCTCTACATTTTTACCATTGCCCTTTAAACCCAATTAAAATGAATTTTTTCACAATTTTTGATGTTAACAGCTGGGGCAGCCGCACTTGATTCAGTCAGATCTCTACATTTTTACCATTGCCCTTTAAACCCAATTAAAATTAATTATTTCACAATTTTTGATGTTAATAGCTGGGGCAGCCTCACTTGATTCAGTCAAATTTCTACATTTTTACCAGTGCCCTTTAATCCCAATTAAAATTTATTTTATCATTATTTTTGATGTTAATAGCTGGGGCAGCCTCACTTGATTCAGTCAAACCTCTACATTTTTGCCAGTGCCCTTTAATCCCAATCAAAATTAATTTTTACATTATTTTTGATGTTAATAGCTGGGGCAGCCGCACTTGATTCAGTCAGATCTCTACATTTGTACCATTGCCCTTTAAACCCAATTAAAATTAATTTTTTCATAATTTTTGATGTTAATAGCTGCGGCAGCCGCACTTGATTCCAGTCAAATCTCTACATTTTTACCAATGCCCTTTAATCCCAATTAAAATTAATTTTTTCATAATTTTTTATGTTAATAGCTGCGGCAGCCGCATTTGATTACAGTGAAATCTCTACATTTTTACCAGTGCCCTTTAAACCCAATTAAAATTAATTTTTACATTTTTTTGATGTTAATAGCTGGGGCAGTCGCACTTGATTTAGTCAAATCGCCTAGTTTGTCTCGCTCGTCATAGCATAGCCAATCAGAATAGGATCAGAATGGGAACTACAATACTGACATCTCTTAAGAGATAGGCGCGTAAAGAGTGTACTCCGATGGAGGCTGCCTATGTAAGTACCTCTTTAATTCCGAATTCGTCTTACTGTTTAGTGGCCCCCTCTCTAAATTGTATAATTTACCCCGGGCCCTCACAGTTATTGGATGTTGTTCAGTGTTCCGCGAATATTTCAGTCCCTAACACTCCTAATATGGTCTGCTATTATTGCGTCACATGTTGCAAACTTGCACATCTTTTTCATAATAATGAAATGTAACGTAACCCGAAGGATTAATGAATGATTCTAAGACTATGCCTAAAACAATTAAGTTAAAGACAACCGTTTTATCACTGGGGGAAAATGAAGCTAAGTAGTTTTTTAAACAATTTAAACTGCAGTCGAATAACATAATATTAATTATTTTTTTTAATCGTGTTCTGTAATAATTTAAAACGTATAAACACAAAGTTAAATCACGGTCTTTTAGTTGTTGTTAATATTATTGCATCTTGCCTTGGATAGATCGCGTTAAATATTTCTCTTTTCACGCTTAATATCATTTGTTTCTTAATAAATAGTTGATGATCTGGATGTTGTAGGAAATCCTCGCAGTTTGTTCTTATTCGCTCGCCTACTCTACTCATGATTGTTTAGAAGCACCGTATTTATTTGTCAAATAATTTTTAGCCAAAAATCAGTTTGATTTTTTGGAGTTGTTAAAAGACTCGAAAGCTCAAATTGATTTCTGGCAAAGTCTGAATTGGAAGGAAGTTAATGTTTATTGATACGATATCATAGATGCACCGTGATGTTCAATTTTCACACATCCCACACTAAAAACCTACACCGTGATTTCGTAACTGGCTGTTTCGTGAGATTTCCCTAGCATCATTTTGCATCCTAATTAATATTAACATACGTAGTTTTCAATAAAGGCACAAAAGAGTAATCCAGGTTTGCTTTTATCGCAAAATGACCAGGGGCTTGCAAGGTTACTTTGAATGGATCAGTTGTAAAACCGAACCCTCAGCCTTTATCTTTGCAGCGTGTTATAACAGCATTTAATGCCTTTAGCGAAAACTATATATTAGATACAGCTTGATAAAGTTTGCAAGTTTGAAAGGCTTACACAGGGGCATGTGGCTGGAGTGCATTGTGCATTATTACGTTTATTGAAAAGTAATTATTTATTTTTAAACCACGTAGTTAAAATGGATGGATATACGGAAACCAAAAAAGAAAAACCTTCCGTCCAAATTATGCTATGGTATCATTGGTATGGTGCACCTAAGATTTGCCCTTGAACACATTCATGATGTCAAGGTAAATCTTTAAACTTAGTACAGTTACATATTTAAGGACCCTGTTTGTTATGACTATATTTAAAATACATTGTTACGAAAGAAGGGTTTCTTTTAGAATGAAAAAGCTTAGTTTATTTTTGAATATTCACAATGAAAATGGTTTTGAGATTTGAATAGTGAAATTTTATATAAATCTCTCGTACATTATTTACCGAAAGTAAACGTATAATAAAAAAATGAATTATATATTAATTATTGAAAATATACAAATATATAACTTTCGCAAAAAGGTTAAACAATAAATGGGTCTTTTGTAGGAAACACTTCTTAAAGTTAAGAAATACATAATACAGCATTTTTATTGGTTAAATGAAATTAAATTAACGCAAGACGGGAAATTGAAAGGAGTGGATATTATTAATAAATTAATGAATCATTTTATATTCATGACGTTTAAAGATTATAAAGTTGTTTCCCAAATTTCCTTAATGATTAAATGGTTTAAAATATTTATAAATGCTCAATATATATATATATATATACCCATTTTCTTGATAAAATGCAAGGAACGCATTGTATGTTAAGTCTGCTTGATAATCCACGCTCTCAATTTGTAGGTGTAGCCTCCCATTTTGAAATATATCATACGAACTGTATGGTCTGTAATGGGTGTTTGGTTATCCCCAAAATATCGCACGTTTGTTGTGAGTCCTTGGAAATCTATGTTTTCTGTCCCAAGGTTTTGGCGCAGATGCCTGCGTAAATGAACTAGACGCTTGTATAATCCTGGCAGGAAACTTATTTATTCCTCGATATTGTAGAGATTACCAGGTTTATTTGGTGCTTTTCAACCAATATTTGGTTGCCATATGAATTTTTCTGTATAAATATGTTGAAGATTTATTTGAGGGTTGTTTTATTGCATGATCCTGGTAGGAAACTTTTTTATTCCTTGATATTGAAGAGATTACCAGATTTATTTGGTGCTTTTCAACCAATATTTGGTTGCCATATGAGTTCTTCCCTACAAATATTTTGAAGATTTATTTCAGGGTTGTTTTATTGCGTAATCCTGGTAGGAAACTTTTTTATTCCTTGATATTGAAGAGATTAACAGATTTATTTGGAGCTTTTCAACCAATATTTGGTTGTCATATGAGTTCTTCCCTACAAATATCTTGAAGATTTAGTCCATGGTGGTTTTATTGCGTAGTCCTAGTAGGAAACTTTTTTATTCCTTGATATTGAAGAGATTAATAGATTTATTTGTAGCTTTTCAAGCAATATTTGGTTGTCATATGAGTTCTTCCCTACAAATATCTTGAAGATTTATTTCAGGGTTGTTTTATGGCGTAATCCTGGTAGGAAACTTTTTTATTCCTTGATATTGAAGAGATTACCAGGTTTATTTGGTGCTTTTCAACCAATATTTGGTTGCCATGAGTTCTTCCGTAGAAATAGCTCGAAGATTTATTTCAGGTTTATTTTATCAATTTTGTTAGGAAACTCTTCATTCTATGGTATTGCAGAGAGTGTGGCAGTTTAATATTTGTTCCTTGATTTTTGTTAGTTTGTTTGATAAGTAGTGTTTTGTTTCTTTAGTCCCTATTACATTGATTTCATTTAGTCAACATTAACTGTCTTATAGCCGTTTTAAAAAAATTTGGGTTCAACAATAATTTTGATTTTTATTTTTTTTTTTTTTCCTGGCTTTCAATTTTAAATGATTGTAGAATGGAATTAATAGTTTAAAATGCTGTATTAAGTATATCATTTTTATTAGTTACGAGCTATTTTAATTAGTTACGAGCTATTTTATTAGTTTTATTTTACATAAAAGGTAATGTTAATTTTTTTAAGTACTTAATGTTTCTCGAAAACTTTTGCAATTTGCGAACCACCCCTCTGCTTGGCAGTAACGTTTCACGCCATTTATCTTACTGCCATTTCTAATAGCTACTTAGGCTATAGCCATATCTGGTTCCTGTACCCCCCCTGCCAAAGCATTCGAGAATTGTTATGGTCTAAAAGAAAAATAAATATTGATGGATAATAATTCTCATTACTTTAGTTTAAAGTAAAAGACTATTTTTTTTTTTAAAGCTAAAGAATTTTATAAAATGGGCTAAGCTAATTAAACCAAGTAAAAATGAATGGGCGAATGTACCTTAATTTTATGCATAGTTATAAAGTAATTTTTTTAAATTTTAAATTGGGTTTTAATTATTGCTACGAACAAATTAGAAAATATTAGAGAATGGTAGTTAAGTGGTCCTTCATTGTTTGAAGAAGAATAAATAGATACAGTTTCGTTTTGTCTGAATTTCAATTTATTTTTCTTCAATTTTGAAGTATGACATGTACAGAGTATTACATTTGCCACGAGGTGTCAATTATTTATTACTCTGTTCAATGGGGGGGGGATTTGATACTATTTAATCTCAAAACCTTGTTATTGGTGATGATCAGGCTAAGCTTTGGTCTATATTTCAAATATTGGCGTGGTTAATTGACACAATTCTTTCGTAACAAGTGGTCCCTATATGTTTAGTGAGTGTCATTTTTGTTGTAGAAAGTTCAAATTTATTTAAAGAGAGGGGGGCTCTTTAAGATTTCACTTGAAAACATGGAAAATAATTTAATCACCCAAAAAGCCTTCAGCTGTTTTGCTGTATATAATGAACGACCAGACAGTGCCAGTGAGGGGGGTAAAAGCCTTGCCCCACTTACTTTGTGCTCTATTTCTATCCTCCCTCCTCCCTAGCATTCTTTTAATCTTAGCCTTTGTCAGTAAGTGGGTTTCTTGCACTGTCCTAAAAACTTAGAATGTCCTGGAAGGCTCACGAGATTCACCATCTTGTAGTTTTTAGCAATCGCTGCACTTTTACTACAGCCCTTTTTATAATTCAATTTTGGCGTATAAACTTACTTGTTTTTACTCGAGACTATAAATTTTTTCTAAGAGCACAAGCGACACGTCATTCATATTAGCTACAAAACGTTGTTTTTCCGTAATTTTTTCGTCATTGATTTCGTACCATTTATTCATTTTGCGAATGTAGTTAAGATAATGACCTTGAATTATGGAATTTCCTTTGTGAATGGCAACTCCTTTAGTTGTAAAGAGCGTTTTATTTAGAGTGACCCTTTGATTGTTGAAATTGGTTATTTTAGTACGAATTTTCTTTTCAATTCCATTTTCAAATAGAGTCCTAGGGAACCACATAAAAACGTACTTACTGCTAGAAAGTAGTACGTCTCTTTCCAATATTTCTGGATTATGACAAGTTTCGCAGGGCCAAGACGTCACTCTCATTCTGCTTTCTAAATCCGACCACGTAATTTTCTCTTGATCCGGGAGAGGGACACAAAACTGATGAGTCTCAACAATATTAGCTGAATTTCGTTCGACAAGGCATTTTGGACATTTCGTAACGTTTCTCGTTTTCAGCCCGAAAAGCTCCTCTAAAAGGTTACCTTCAGTTCCTAATTCTACGAAGAACCGACTTAGGAGTATCATCAGAAATTCTGACGCGTCTTGTTGTTGAAACAATGTAAACGGGTGCCCAACGGCATTTCGCAAATTTACACCGGCTACTGAATTCATAACCGAATTTGGGTTTTCAATTTGGTGAATACAATTCAGAAGGCAAGTTAAAACCGGTTTATTTTCGAGCAATCCACCGTAACCTTTAACGAATTCTCTCAGTTCCGGTACCAGTAGCAGTAACTGTAGAACACTGTTTGAGTAACATGTTACGCCATCATTATTGGCTAAACCCTTAATGGGAAATTCATCGATATTCTGATAAGTTTTCAGTCTTTTGTTTGGTTTTTGGCCATCATTAGTTATTTCAACCTGATCGAAATTAGTCGCTGACAAGTTAAATAATGTCCTCTTTTTATTTTTGTTCTCGGGATTTGACACCGCAATTTCTAAGAGAGGCAAATCTGGCCTGTATTTCTGTCTTAATCTGTTGTACTCCGTAATCGCTCGTTGATCAGCTTTAATTTTGCTCGGATCAAACTGCAAAAGATGCAAACCTGATAAAGAAGTCACTCTCGATAAAGCGACGTAAGCCATACCAGTTCCAAACAAATGCGATCCTAAATCTAATATAGCGCATTTTAGACTCATGCCTTGGCTTTTGTGAATCGTGATGGCGTAAGCCAAGATGATGGGAAATTGGGAACGTTTCACGTATGTTTTGGCCATTAACAAGAATTTCACGCTAATTCGCTCTAACAGAAATAGTTTAGAGTTTGCGTCAATTCTGATATAAATGCCATCGACTTTTCCTAGATTGTTTTTTCTAAATTCTTCGACAACCCCCATCGTGCCGTTGACGATTCCATCTTCGAAACTGATGTTTCTTCTGACCATGACTCGACATCCCATGCAGAGAAGTAATTCACTTTCCAAACCTCCTGTTTTGGAAGCTTCCTTATCAAGCATTTTCAATCTTTTCACGACGTTTTTTGTCATTTTTTTATTGCAATCAGCTAGCCTATCTTCAGCAATTAGTCGTTCGACAGGTTGTTGACATTGTTGGAGCATTTGAAAGTTGAATTTTTCACACATTTCTAATTTTGGCATTAAACAGAGGGGGGTTTGGCCTTCTCTAAAAAGCCTCAAAAAGAGATTCATGGCCTCTCGAATATCTTTGCCTCCAGGAACTACTCTACTTTGTAGAATAGCAACGTCTTCCGCCGTTACTTTTCCAATCCTAATTCTGCTTAAAATATTTCCGTAAGATTGATCTTCCGCTTGCCTGACGTTTTGCGTAAGCTCGTCGTATTGGAAAAAGTTCCACAGGTTTGATCCACCCAAGCTATTGAATCTCAGCCTAGCTTCTCGACCAGTGACTTTTACAAACGCCGGATTACCTTGGACTGGTGGTAATTGTAGGAAATCTCCGAAAACAAGCACCGAAACCTCACCCCCGAAAGGTTTGTTCAGTTCAAAGAATTCGTTTAACCTCAAATGAATGTACGCGAGAATGACGGAAGAAACCATGGATATCTCGTCAACGATTAATAGCTTCAACTGGCCAAGGGTTCCTTTCATTATAGCAACGTTATCGGAACTAAGGGAATGATACTCCGCAATTTTCCCATGGTCTACGGGTAACATTAGTAATCTGTGTAAAGTTACACCATCAATATTTAAAGCCGCCAAGCCAGTTGGAGCCGCGATAGCAACGCTTCCCGCGTTTTTAAAACGACTCCTAACGGCGTTGGAAATAGTTTCGATGAGAAACGACTTTCCAGTTCCACCTTGTCCGGAAACGAAAAGGCAAAAATTTCGAGATTTTTCTTCTCTTTCACCAAAACTCTCCATGACTCGGTCAAAAACTCTTTTTTGATCATTGTTCAACGAGTCTATCCTTTCGTTACTCCCTGTCTCAAAATGTTTATCCATGGCAGCTTGTACATCTGCCATAGCGTTTTCAGTTTCAATTATAATTTCTTTCCCTTGGAAAGCGTTCTCATCATCGTCAGTTTCTTCATCTGATAGTTTCTGTACAATTTCATCCAATGGGGCTTTTTCTTTCCCGTCTTTAGCCATTTCTTTCGCTTCTTTAGCCTTTTTTTTAATTTGCCGAGCCTTTTCAGCCTCTCGTTTAGCCCTTCCTTTAAGCTCTCTGGCATGAACCATTTTTCCGTGGTATTTATTCATATCTTTTAAAACAAAAAGTGAGTTTTGGAAGGCTTCTGCGTAGGTGGCAAAATCCCCTAAAAGCTCTGATTCGTCTCTCCAAGGCTTAAACAAAATGAGCAATGCGTGGCAATACAGTTCTTTTTCATCTACCGGATCGTGGTTGTAATGCTCAATTATGTACGGTCTAATCCTTCTTCGCATGAAACCCTGATCATTTTGCAAACGAATGACGTTCTCGTTTTTCTCTACATTTGCAGAGTACTTCACGACATCGTAAAATTTTGCAAATTCATGCAAGCACATGTCTTCCAAAGTGTCTGGACGATTCGGATACCTATCATCCACGAAACTTTTCGCGAGAGTATCGGTACTCTCTGGGTCTGTTTCTCGCAAGCGTTGAAGTTCCGTGAAACTTTTCAAAACTCTAGACCGGGTTTCTTTCGGGTTCGTGTTAATAAATCTTGTACTGTCAGATTTTTCATACAAATTTTGGCCTAACATGATGTCCAAGGCTTCGTAGACCCCGACGGGTTTATTGGTCAAAGATTTTAAGCCGTAAGCCCACAACTTTTTGCTCATTGTCTCCCCGGCCAATTCGTCAAAAGTTTTGTCCAAATCGGCTCGGTCGCCTTTAGTGACGTAACCGCAGACGTATTCTGCCGCTACTTGCGCGTTATCGGCGATAAATTGCAAATCAATATTCGCTTTAGAAGCCAAGAGCAGAGTAGGGTTGTAATCGTTTACGTAAACTTCACTCTGAGTTCTTGGCAAATCGTACAATCGTTTTTGAGTTCGTTTCATTTTACGATGTCGCGTGACGGATGCGACCGAATTCAAAAGGGCAACATTCGTTACGTTTCGAGGGAAACCGTAGCGACAAACTTTGACACCCGCTTTGCCTTTCACCTGGCGGTAACAACTACCTGTACATTTGTGAATCTGATATTTTTTAACGAGTCGCAATAGCTCGGGGCTTTCTACAGCTTTTGGCAGCGAGCAGGTAACGTGTTTCTGTACGAATTCCAAAACATAGTCTACTGAAGAAGCTCCAATGACTGGAGCGTCTTTGGCCCAAAGCAAGCAGTGGTAATGCGCCAATCCGCGGGCTTGGTACTCAACTCGCCAAAAGTAGTGATTTATCAAGCCCAAAAGCGGGTTGTCCTTACACAACACAAAGTTCTTTAAAAGGGATCTGACTTTATTGTGAAAATGCAAACTAACACTCAATGGATCCAAATTCAGTAATTCAGCCACTGTCATAGTTTCTATCCCTGGAACATCAGCATTCACTCTCCTCAAATGTTGGTGAAGCTTAACGTCATCGTATTCCGCAGGATTTATAGTCAAAAGCCACGTCGGAGAGTCAAATTCTCGTATCATAGCCATAACGCACCTTAAGACTTTATACCAATAATCCTTCGTTCCCCGGATATGGCCCATAAATGTGGAAATATTTTTTTCAAGCTCTTTGTCTGAAGATTCGACCCTTTTCACCAAGTTGTCAACCGAAATATGCAACGGTTTTTTCACACGTAGAACAAAATTCAAGCTGCTCTTTATGGCTTTGACTTCGTATTCTTGATACGAATGGAATACGAAGGGGTAATCTCGCCTAAACATTGGATTTTCGTTTAGCAAGCGAGACAGACGATAGTCAGTTTCTGTTATTTTTCCA
Source organism: Odiellus spinosus (assembly GCA_963920705.1). Classification (NCBI taxonomy): domain Eukaryota; kingdom Metazoa; phylum Arthropoda; class Arachnida; order Opiliones; family Phalangiidae; genus Odiellus; species Odiellus spinosus. The sequence continues at coordinate 868,009 of CAWUCO010000021.1, read as the reverse complement.
AACGGTCTTGTTTCGTGTTTGCCAAAGCGACCCTTGGGAAATAAGTGTACAAAACACATGTAATCTAATTTTTTTTCTGATTCACTAATAGGTTCGGCTTCCACACGTTTCATTTGGAAAGTAGCCAATAAATCTTTCGGCGGCTGAACGTTCACCGGGTGAATCGAATAGTGATCGTAAAGATCCTTGGATTCATTTTCGGAAAGTTTCCGAAGTAAAGCCTGGGATTGAGTGATCATTTTGTAGTCACTTTCATTTTCTAGATTTAATTCCTCTACTCCCATTTCTAGTTCCATAGCCAATTCCGTATCTGCAACTTCTCTTTCATTTTCTTTCTGTTCCCGAGTGATTGAGTTGGTTGGATCATCTACGTCCATTAATTCGTCACTAGCCAAGGAGTTTTCCTTGTTACTTTGCTCAACCTCTTCAGTAGCGCAAATGAAATCCTCATTTATGAGAGAAATATCAATGTCTTTGTACAAAGGATTTATTTTCTTCAACTCCGTAACTGCTTTAACTATAGCCTCTATTCGGACTATTTGTTGCCACACTTTTTTATCGCAAGTGGGTACGCCGTTTACCAAAATATGCAGTTCATGATTCGCGGGTAATGCCGGAATCATATTCACATTTTTTTGAATCGGTATTGGCAGGTATATTATTCTGCCTTTCAAAGCTTTTACCAAACCCGACTGCATTTTAACGTTGGTTTTTGTTCCTAAACGAACAACAGTCTGAAACGCTTTCGCAAGTTGAATAAGAATTTTTTCAAACATATTTAATTCCGTTATTTCTGCAGGAGGGACGTCAACCCCCAAGCCGTTTAAGAAACATCTATTAGGAACCTTAGATTTTCCTAATTGTGTCTGGCAATACAGGCATAGAAACATATCCTCTTCTCTACGATCTGGATGTTTCAATATCCAAGCCGCTCTTAAAATAAGATACGACACATTGTCAAAAACTGGTTTGTTTACTAGTTTTTGTACCATTTTCAAATCGGATTTTTTCATCAATCTACAGCAACAGTCGCAAGGAGTATCGTGAAACTCATTTGTGGTTCGCTCATGTTGAGCAAATTGTTTCCCATTGTGTCTGAGGATATCGCTTTCATCCATAAAAGGCCTAATAGCGTTTAGGATTCCTTTGGTACTGTTATCTGGCAAATAATTGGAGTGTCTTTCCGCAAATTTAGTAAGTTCAGACAAGATACTTTTCAAGGAATCATAGTCTCCACTCTCAATCTCAGTGGTCAGTTTCGTTAGTGCGTTTTTTAACGTTCTAACCACTTTTATTTGCCCCAAAATAGTCCTAATTCCGGAATAATGGGGAGCAAGTTCACTGAAAGCACGTAGCGAACTTTCACATTCGTCACTTTCGGCGCAATAGACGGTGTGGCCGAGGCGTGGTACTATTTTTACCAGGATATCAGAATCATCCGCCGGTAGAGTCACTACGGTTTTTGGACAGAAATGATTTCTCAATTCACAAATATCTAAATCTGAACCAAAAATGTCATTCAAAGATTTTTCTGTGGAATTCGCAGCCTTGTTAACGAAAGCTATTACTTTTGTAATAGCTCGATCACGAATATGGCAAATATCGCTACACTCCCAATATACAGATTTAGATTGCATGTCAATTAATCCATGCTTGTTTACTACGATATTTCGTTTCCTTCCTTTGCTTTCCAAAGGTTCTACCACATTGAAAAGATTTGTAACTGCTCCAAACTCGTTAACTTGCAAAATTTTTTCAATAGAGGATGTCTCATTTGAGAATTTTGAGTCAACGAATTGTCCCATTTCATTTACCCACAAGTCTTTGAAGTCTCCAGATTCATCAATTCGCTCTCTTAAGACTTTTTTAATTTGTCCCTTTTCATCTACCATCACTATTTTACCATAATTCTGGCAATCATTGTTCTTCAATATTTTGCCATTGTCACCCAAAGCGAAATACGACGTTTCGTGGAAATAGGCCTCTCCCAGACTGTTATGATGTCTTGTACCCCCAAAAACATCAGTTAAATTTTTGGCATTAACCGAACCAACGCCTTTAATTTTGTTGACTATATCTTTGAATTCGCTGACAACCGCGCAAAGCTTGCCGTGGAAAATCGCGTAAATTTTCCTCTTTAAGTCCAAAATTTTACCAGCCAATAGTTGGCACTCTAGTTTGTGAGAAATAGACTTTAAATTCACCCTTCTACCGACTTGGGAGAATTTTTTCGTCGCTGCCAATCTTTCAGTTAGCCTCGTCAGTATAAATTTTTTATAACTTTCAGCAATGATCTTTTTGTTTTTTGTTTTAAAAATTCCCGCATTTAGGGAATTTTTCTTAGCAACCTTTTCACTTTTTTGGTTGTCGCAACGAGGCCCACTAATGACCACCTTTCTTGGAACTATTGTTTTACATTTCTGGTTAAGTTGATAACCAGAGCGTTTAGCCTTGATATGGACCTTATTTTGAAAATAATATTCCTTGTTCTTCAATTGCTTATCCTTAGCCTGATTGATAGCTTTTCTTTCATGCTCTCTTTTCTTGCGCATTTCCAAGCGGTGTTTCACCTTTTGAGCTTGCGCTCGAGAGACCATTATCTCTTTTTAATGATTACAACGTTGATCTAATTCAAACAGAATAGATCCAAACAGTTTACACAGAACTGCAGTATTGGTACAAATTCACTTAAAGTTCACACAGAACTGCAGTATTGGCACAAATTGTACTTAAAGTTCACAAAGAACTTTAATATTCCACACAGGAATTGTACAAGTGGGAATCACACAGAAACCAATTGAAAAAATTCAATTTGCCAAAAGGACTCACAAAGTGTCCTGCGTCACACAGACTAATAATTCTTAAAACTTACACAAAACAATTATTTAACTAGTGTTAGTTAGAAATGAAATTGAAAGGTTTAAAAGTTTAGAAAAGTAAGGTAAAAATGTAGAAAAGCAATTTAAAAAATTTGGAAAATTAGAGAAGTAACTAAGCCTAATAATTCAAGATATTAGGCTTAGCAACTGCTGACTAGGCCTAATTATTTTATACAAAAATAAAATTCCAAAAGAAGGATAAACCACTAATTTCTGTAAAGAAATTAATGATTAAATAACACTTTAATTAAATCTGAATTGGTTGGAAACATTAGATTTAAATAAAGTAAGACACAGAAAAAATAGCTCTGACCTGAATAATAGCGCAGGCAGAATAGAAAGTTCTTAAAAGGCATAGAGTAATAATACCCAGCAATGGACTGGAAATATTACTTTTTATTAATGTTGTGTCCATTTTTTTTATTTATTATTAATATTTTTTTTTGGCTGTTGTTGGGCTATGGGGTATATTTTATGAGAAACCAATGATACACTTGGAATTTTGATGGTAGAAAATATTTTTATTTATGAGAAAGCTATGAATCAAGAATTGATGAAGGAACGATTAAGTTATCAGATAAACTGAATGGTGAAATACTGAATACACTTTTGGGGAAGGGAAAACTATCCTGGAACCATATGGTTTAGTGTACTGTTAGTCATGGTTGTAATGGAAATGTTGCTGTCTTTAGTTTGAGTGCAAAATGTTACTGATTATTGGATTGACTGCTCCAATCTGTAATGCACATTGTAGCCATTCTAATTTATACCTTTAAGCAATAATGTATGACTTTTTGATGTTTGTAACTGTTCTAGAACAATGCGAAAGCATAGCTCTTAATGTATAGTGCAGCACTCAATTTCTCAGGTCCTAATTAGTCAAAACCCACTGTTATTTTTTGCGGGATAGCAATCATAATGGGTCTAAATTGAAGGGCTGTATTGTATGCATTTACGCAAATTTGTCATTTTTGGGTCGTTTTCAATTTGCGGCCCCCTTTCTTTCCTCCCTGACCGCCTCTTCTTGTACCTCTTCCCCACCCATTGCAAAGGACTTCTTAAAGTTCAGGTTCTATCACTGACCAATTGTATATAACTAAAATATATATAACAGACATACAATCAGACTCAATCATTACCAGCATATTGATGTTGGTAAAGGAATTTAGTTTTACGGTTTAGTTAATCAGCACCCGAGATTTGAGGGTGGTGAATGAAAAGTCAAATCATCTTTAAAATTTATTCTTTATTATAGCAATACTGTCTCCAAGATTTTGTCGAAAACGTCGTCTGCTAATATATAGTAATTAAAAGGGAAACTCATCTGAGACAGCCCTTTGGTTTATTACCGTCGTGGGTCTGTTTGTACAATTGCACTGCTAAAAATATTAGCAGACGACTCTTGCAAAAAAAAAAGTCACATTATCACAGAGCCTCAATCTTAACTAATAAGTTTTTTTTAATTTAAAGAATTATCACCCGAAAATCTTTGGTAATGATTATCTAAAACTTTAATCTTAAAGAAAGGATCTCTCATGGAAGGAATGAAAAGTTTTATTTAAAAAGTGAAAGAAAGCCTTCAGCTGACTTTCAATGGCAATTGCTTAGTAGGCCTATAAAGCGAAGCCATTGGTGGCCATTGGTTTTTTTAATTAAAGTTTTAATTTCCTTCATAATAGACCCTGTCTTTTAGATTAATGTTGACACGAAATCCAATGCAAATTGGTATTGTCAAATTGATATTGCGGTAATCATGTGAATTTGCCGAAATGAAATAACTGAATTTCTATAAAATTTCACTGAAGGTTGCTAACTTCCGGTTCACTTTTATTTAATCGAGGTTATTTACTTCGGTGTGTTCAATGAAATATTCCAATTTAGGCCATATTTGACAAAATGAGGCTTTCCCTCTTATGGAAAGCGAATTTCTTAGGTTATTTTGGGAAATCACATATAAATGAATGGCAACTCTAACGTGAATCGTATATCACAGCAGACTAATATTTTTTTTTTTCAATTCTCGAAAATGAAAGCCACTCATTCAACGCGAGACCAATTTGATGAACCTTGAATTAAGTGAAGTTGTATGTCTGCTATAAGTTTTATTGTTTTAGATGGAGAAAGGTATTGCAATTGGGCGTTGTAATAATTTGACACTGAATGTGTCGTTTAATGTGGGTCAGGATGGTGGAGGAGGAAGAAGAGGAGGAGGAGGAGGCAGGAGAGGAAGAGGCAGGAGGGGCGGCCAGAAAGGTGCTCTTAGAGTCAAAAGGTGTTACCGGTGCAAAAAGAAGGGCCACTTGGCCATAAATTGCCGAAGTGTTTTGCCATTGAATGGTAAAATCAACTAATAATATGCATGCATTTCCCATTTGGAATGGAGGATGTTAGTAATGTATAATGATGTATATATTTATGTGGATGTAGCCCCAGAAGGTATTAATAATAGAGGGAGCGGAAACGGCGGGGGTGATGGAAATGATGCAGCCGTTGGAAGTGATGCAGCCATCAGAAATGATGATGCCGTCAGAAATGATGATGCGGTCGCAAACGATGATGTAATGAAAGATGATGTAAATGAGGAGAATAACAAAAATTAAAATTTTTTTTTTACTAGAGCGTTAATTTTAAAACTTAATATTTTTTTTTACTAAAATAATACTCAAATCATAATTGAAGTGTCTATTTTGGCCGGTTTTTCGGGCGAAATTAGCTCGGGGCTATTTTGGCCGGTTTTTCGGGCCAAAATAGCTCCTTGCTGAGCGGGCTCTATTTTGGCCCGAAAAACCGGCTAAAATAGCCCCGAGCCAAAACTCGGCTATTTTGGCCGGTTTTTCGGGCGTCGGCCATAACCCGCCAAAATAGCGCCCTCTTGGCTGTTGACTATTTTGGCCGGGTTTTCGGGCCTCTTAAATTCGCCAACTGAAATTTCAATATTAAGTTAGGTAAGGTTAGGTTAGTAAGAGGCCCGAAAACCCGGCCAAAATAGTCAACAGCCAAGAGGGCGCTATTTTGGCGGGTTATGGCCGACGCCCGAAAAACCGGCCAAAATAGCCGAGTTTTGGCTCGGGGCTATTTTGGCCGGTTTTTCGGGCCAAAATAGAGCCCGCTCCGCAAGGAGCTATTTTGGCCCGAAAAACCGGCCAAAATAGCCCCGAGCTAATTTCGCCCGAAAAACCGGCCAAAATAGACGCGGCCAATAATAATTATAAAACTTAAATTTTTTTTTTTTTTTCCTTAAAAGTGAACTATCTAAATTTCAAAACAATTAATTTTCTAAAAAGTCAATTTTAATAAAGTATTATAGCATACATGGCATCGCATAATTAATTTCTCATAATAGTCTGCATTAATTAGACGGCAAGGAAGAAACCAGCAAAATTTTGTAAAGCCCTATTAATTCGCTTTCTTTTTTGACGCTTAGCGAATCCGAGCCTGTGTAGTGAAAATCAATTTTGTCAGACTAACAGGCAAGGCGACACGTAAAGGGGGAATGCAATGTAACAAAAAGTTTTTTATCAATTTGTTATCGTTTAAATAGCGCTAATCCGCCAGTAAAACAACCCAGTATCCCCCTTTGAAATCCAGTATCCACCTTCCAAATTAATTATTTCCCTTTTAAATCCAAATTCATCGCTTAAACTCACTTGCGCATGATTGATTTTAAGATTTTAATTTAAATTGAGATTTTAAGTTACTCATCTGTCTGAGAGTGAGAAATTCTGATGTTATGGAAGTTTTATGTAACCATGGCAAGATTTAAGATCTAAGAGATTTAAACAGACAATAAGCGGTCTATTTTCCATCGAAATATCTAAACCAAGCGGAAGTTTGAAGATCAGCCAAATTTTTAACAAGTTTCATCAAAGCAGTCATTAGATTTTGGGCCAAGAGATTTAAAGAGGCAATAACCAGTCTAGATTCCATCAAAACATCTAAACCAACTGGAGGGGTGAAATCAAAAACCCCTTTCAAATCAAAATTCATCATTAAAACTTGAAATTCATGATTTAAACTCACTGGCGCAAAACTGATTTTGAGATTTTAATTTAGTCGTAGATTTCAGGTTGCGCATCTTCCTGAATATTAGAAATTCCGATTTTATGGAATGGCTTGCCTATTATAGAACTTCTTTGACAACTGATTGCCAAGGATTAGTAGTGCCTTTAAAATATTTCAAAATTCAAATCAAAATTCTTGCGTAACCAAAAATAAACCAATGGCTAAATCCACGAAACGATTAACAATTTCTAGAAACAGTCAAAACTATAATTAGACTTATAACGAATAAAACTTTCTTGTCGTATTTAATTTATTAATTATTTATAGTGTCTCTAAAACCAGAAGCAGAATGGATATCAATATTTCAGATCAGTTTCCTTCCTGCGGCTTGTCAGTTAATGTAGGCGGTTTGTAAAGATACTCGAGAGTACCAATTCCGAACATTACATCAGTGTAACTCAATGAAACATTTAATCAAGTGGTTCAAACAATACTAGGAAGCAAATAATGAATGTTGTGAATAAGCAAAGAGGTACCTTTATTCAACGTAGACTTTAAAATGGTTTTTACTGTGGACCGCAAACTACACAAAATTATGGTTCAATTCGCCTTCAAAGATCAATCCTTTAAAAGTTGCTTTTTAGATTAAACGAAATACAATATGACTGTCCCCCTATTACATAAATGAAATAAATAACATAGTTCATATATATGGTACTATGTTTAGATCAAGGCTTAACTTACTTAGACTCAGGTGGGTGTTAAGGAGCTCATTTGAAGACGATTTAGGCTTTTTTTCTTCTATTTGAAATTCATTTTAAAGAGATCGGAGACTTTAGCTATTCCCTCGATTGTCTGATTCCTTGTTCTAAATGTTTATGTCATTTTACCTTAATACTTCGTCTCCCTGAAATGTAAAATTGACTAACCTCGAAATTCTCAGCTGAGCTGACTGCTAAGGAGTGAAAAAATACTATACCAAAACAAAAAACGAAGATGGATAGAATTCCACCATAGTCGGATAGAGCAGTAGCTAACATCAGATTGAAATTTTTTATCGATTTTACTCGTATTTGTTCACAAGTCTTCATAGCCTCTAAATCAAGCGCGCTCCTCCTCCTGCACGTGATTTTAAAAAGCTACAGCCTACAGAAAACCTAAGCCTAATTTGTCAAATAAGGCTTAGGTTTTTGCTGACTCAATTTCTCCGCCTTACTTTTTCCTCCGTTTTCATAAATAGATTGTGGGCCAACTAATTGGTATAAAATTATGAAATTAGTCTTAAAATAAAGCTCGAATCTTAATTCATACCACACGGAAAATCCAAGTCTGAAAAATATCCGGAAGTATTAGAAAATAAATCTGAAAGGTAAGCCACTTTCAAAAAACCAAATCCCATAGAATAACATTACGATTTGGCCATGCGCGAAACCAGCTAAGTACCAAAAAAAGGGTCAACTTTAGAATTAATTTTAAAATACTTAGACTTAATATTTTTAAATGAAACTTGAAAAGTTCAACATTCGAACCTTGCTCTACCATTTAAAAGTGATTATATCTGTAACAAATAATTCCTCTTTTAGTTCTGGCAATCACTGGACTTGTCCTCGAAAGAGTCGATTTTAATGTTATTCTATGGGAGAATGGAGCGTTTTGATTGGCTAGAGACTGAATTTTTTAGGAAATCAAAATAGCATTACAGATGATGATGGGCCCAATACATAGAACCCTACCGGGTTCTAAGAATAGAACCCTACCGGGTTCTAAGAATAAGCAATTTTAAATCTTATTTTAAACATGGCAAAGCTAAAAGGCTGTCACTGGACCTGTAACATGTTTAATCGAGAGGCACTGAGGCAGTGGCAAAAGAAAATAGGAGGGAGAATATATTTTCGCCTTAGTGTTTGGGCTTGCCCGGCTAGGAGAGGGAAACGAATAACTGTCCCTATGTTTAGCGTGTTGACAAATAAAATGTGCAATATATTCTCGAGTAGATCGGCAAATCCGAGAGAGATAGCAGGGGGAGTTGCGAAATGCTTTAGCCTCTATAGACTTTGTACCTCTAGCGGTGCCAACACCCCTGGTCATTTCGAGGAAGGAAAATAAGCTCTACATTAATTTCTGAATTTTTATAAGAATTATGTTGTTTTTTTTTTTTTTTTTTTTTCGTAAAGTCGGTGTTGTAGATTCGGACTTGAAATCCGAATGGCCTCAGCCCCCCCAGGTTCGATGGTCGAGGGGGCTTAAGCCCACCCTGCCCCCCCGCTTCCGACGCCCCTGTAAATTGGGATTGGTTCCGTTATTAATCCAATGTTGAAGAAGAAGTCAGTTTTATAATTATTTGGGAAGTAGGCTTAACGAGGATTCACGAAAGGTTTCGATAGAGTGAATGGTGCAATTTATTACATCAGTAAAACATTTTCTTTTCGAAAAAATAAACTTTTGTTATTAACGTTTTTTATACAAAAGTGAGATTTTTTTTCTCAAAGAAATAAAAACTTATTGTTAATGTTTTGTACAAAAGTTTGAACATTTTTTTCTCTCGTCGAACTAAACTTATTGTTTTTAATCATTATTAATTTATTACAAAAGTGATTTTTTTTTCTCAAAGAAATAAAAACCTATTGTTATTAATGTTTCATATAAAAGTTACATTTTTTTCTTGTAGAAATTAACTTGTTATTAATCATTTTATACAAAAGTTTGATTTTTTTTTCTCGTCGAACTAAACTTCTTGTAATTAATGTTTTTTACAAAAGTTAAATTAGTTTTTTCTCGAAGAAATGAAATATTTGTATAAAATGATTAATAACAATAAGTTAAGATTTTTTCTCGTCGAACTAAACTTCTTGTTATTAATGTTTTATACAAAGTGAGATTTTTTTTTGCTCTCGAAGAAATAAAAACTTGTTGATAATACAAAAGTTTTTTTTCTTGTAAAAATAAACTTTTCGTTTTTTTTTCTTGTAAAAATAAACTTATCGTTTTTTTTATCGGTTGGTCGGGGGTTTTGAAAACGCTCGTTTCCGGATCTTAATTAGGAAATTAATCGTAAATTAGGTTTCTATCCAGTTTTAGAGGTCCGGCTTTCAACGAGATATTTCTCATTATTTTATATTTATTCGTAATTTGAAATTATCCGGCTCGGGGCAAGTCTACGATAAATCCAACGTAATTTATCGTAATCGCGAATATTTAACCGATTATTTTTTACGATTAACTGACATTTGGGGGATTATCTCGTCCAAAGCCCGATCTCTATCCAGTTTGGTTAATTTATAAAGGTTTCCCGCTCCCTTTACGAATTTGAGATCATACCTGGACGTTTCGGAGAGGAATTTGGCAGCAATGAAATGCGAGAGTCAATGACGAAATTCGAAGCCGTGCTAAACGGAAAAAGCGTCATTTTACTTTTTGGATACGAGTTTCCCAAACTAGATGGCCGGAAGACTTCAGCGGAAACGACTGAACCTCTAGGATACGGGGTGATATTTTCCGCGTTTGATCTAATTTAAAAAGCGGCGTTAATTCGCGACAAATTATTTAAATACTGATTTACAACCTGAAATTTCCAAATTGTGGAGTTTCAATCCTGGTTGTCGCGTTTCTTCTAAGTTGGATAATTTGCTTTTTCTGAATTTCATTTTCCCTCCGTAGACAATCATTCTTTCTTCGAAGATTTTGCAATTCTTCCCCATGTTTTTGGAGGCATCCTCAATATAACCATTTATTTTAGGCCTTTTTACTATCCTTGATGTTTGCTGTAAAAGATTAGCTACAATTTCCTCGTCGGAACTATCCAAAGACGATTCCATAAATAAATACGCAGCCCGAATTTTGCTATTCCTATCTAGTTCCGCCATTTTTAATCGGAGCCCTCTCGGAGCTTCCCAGTGGAAATCGCTATAAAAAAATCACGAAAACCGCTCGAGATCCGTCGCTCTGTCGAATATCTCGGAGCGATATTATTGCTCTCAGAGCGCTCTCCGCGAGAGCGAAATCACCAGTGCAACACGCGGATCTCGCCACGAAATCTCTCGGAGCGCTCGAAACGTCCCAGTGGAATTCGCCATAAGCGTCCAATAAGAACGCGAATGCAACTTCTAAAAACCTATGACACTTTTTAATTTCGAATAATTTTGGTATAAATTAAATTTAAAAATTAAATATCGGATACGACACGATTAAATAATCACGATTACGTTTAATATTAGTCAATTTTTACAAAAATCATCGCGAATTTAATTAAGTTTCAATAGAAATTAGCGGTAACCAACCCCAAGCCAAGCCATATTTTGAAACATATAGGACACTATTTTGATTTCAAGTTTAATCGCTTTTAAAAACCAATCTAAACTAGTTAATACAATTTATTCGAGTTATATCCGTAGCGTATTGGGGCTGTATAAATATTACATCAAAAATGTCTTTGCGAACAAAGACCCAGAAGGACACGTTATGATTTCGGAAGGCTGAAGCGACAGATATTATATCAAAAATGTCTTTGAGAAGAAAGACCCAGAAAGATCTGTAATGATTTCGGATGGCTGAAGGGACAGATGTTAAATTTTCTTTTAAAACGTAAAATTTAATTATAATCGCAATCTGACAGGATTTAGAGTCTAATTTCAAAACAACTGATTTTATTCACTCGCAAAAATTTAAGAAAAAACATAACAGGCGATTTTCTCCCATTGACCCTTAACATTAAATTTGGCTTAATTATTTTTCAAGGAAAACGTGTATTGAATTGTGTTTTTTTGTTTTTTTTAGTATAATGTGAGTTCACTTTTTTTAACCCCAAATTGTCACGAATCGTACTTCAACAGATCGTTAAAAATACTCGCCGGTTTATAAGAATGAGTATCTTATAGGGACTATTTGCGTTTTTTAAAGCCCCTGTGTACTCACCTTGTTTTCTAGCTTAACAGACGACGTTGACCGTAACAAATTGAGCAGTCAAATGAGGAGTTTAAAGGGGGCAAATTTCAGAAAAGATAGGCCTTTTAAATTATTCGTAGATATTTTTCTTCGAGGAAAACCTTATAATTTTATTTTATGATTCCCTTGAAAGAGATCACTTTCTAGCGCTAAAACCTAAATACATAAGGATTTTGGTTTTGGAAATCCGCAACCTAAATCGGGACTAAAACACAGCGAATTTTATTCCGTATAAACTCCTTATTTCAGCACGCATAATGCAATATGAACGAATTGCGTATCAATTCGCGTGAGCTTTCCCTATTGTGCAAACTGTATTTGAATAAAAGCACGCAACGTTGATCCTCATAGTAAAAAAAGTAGATATTAAAATCACGCGTAAGAATCTATCGATAAGCGAAACCGGACAATTGGGCGCCGGACATTTGGACGCCGTGCCATTTGGGCGCCGGAACATTTGGACGCCGTGCCATATGGGCGCTGGGACATTTAGGCGCCGGGACATTTGAGCCACATTTTAGGTTAGGCTAAGCAAAGATTATAACCACTGAGCAGGTCTTTCTTTCGAATGGGATTCGGCCCAATGTCTCCCAATAATGTTTACCTCTCCGACTGAACTTTAGTTGATACAGTTAGGTTAAGTTTGGTAAGATTACGTTCTCGTCAGGGATTTAATATTTTGGTTTCGAACTTGTTAATAAACAATTTTGCCTGAAACGCAAAATTTGTTTAGAACCAAAAGGACAATCTTTAATGATATCTTGTAATTTTTTTTTATTTTAATTTTTTTAAGTTTATGTTACGAAAAAAAAAAAACAATAAATTAGACCAAACACTCTTAATTAACGTTTGAATTGTCTGTTTTTAAGCAGGATATTTCAATTAGATTAAACCGGTTCAAACCGCCTTTCTTGTAACCTTTTAGGTAAGGTTGCGTTAGATAATTACACGAACTAGCCCGTTCATCCAATTAGATAATATCTTCGTCTAGCCCGTTCGTCTTGTAATATTTTAGGTTAGGTTGGCGTAAAGCGCATTAGGCGGCACTCAGCGGAGCCTGACCATGAGTAGGGAGGGCGCCGTTCAGCGCTCGGGTAAGGATACTATACGATCGGGTGCCCAAATGCCGTTCACGTTTTTCCGACTATTGCGCCCAAGCGTCTCGGCGCCCCAATGTCTCGGCGCCCAAATGTCGCGGACCCGTTGTGTGACAATAGGACGACACTTTTAACGGCGTGTAGGGTTTGGAGATAATCTAAAAAAGCTTTAACAGGTGCCCCGCCCGCGAAGCGGTTCAACCGCGGTCCGAACATTGAACATCTGCTGCAGACGACGTCGGGACAATGTGATAGAAAAAAATATAGGATCGTTACGTTCGTAAAATGCAGAAAATTTTAATAAACTTCCTAAAGATACAATATAGTTTAATATAAATACCATCTAAATATATTTTTTTACAATTTTCTTTTATTAATGTATTAAGAAGTCGAAGTGGTAACTGGTTTTCTCGGTTGGCTACGAATCGTATTTCTCGCGGAAGTCGGAGTCGAAGTGGTAACTGCTGGCTACGAATTTTATTGCTCGCGGAAGTCGCATTCGAAGTAAAAAGTGGTTTTCTAGGCTGGCTACGAATTCTTTTTTTTACCGGAAGTAGGAATGGTAGTGATATCTGGTTGTCTCGGCTGATTTCGAATTCTTTTGTTCGCGGAAGTCGAAGTGATAACTTGTGGTCTCTGCCTACGACGAATTATTTCTCTCCCGGAAGTCTTATTCGAAGGGATAACTGATTGCTTCGGCCGACTTCGAATTCTTGTGTTACCAGTGATCGGACTCGAAATCGTAACTGGTTTCCTCGATAGGCTTCGAATTCTTTTGTTCCCGGAAATCGGAGTCGAAATGATAACCTTTTTCTTCGGCTGGCTTTGAACCATTGCCGTTGTAGTTGGAGGAATAACTGGTCGCTTTAGTTGCCTTATTTTGGTCGTGGTTGAAGATTATGGGAGGGGGTTTTTCAACCTAATTTTGCCTCCTACTAAGCTGGGTTCTTTTATTTTGGGAGAGCTTCGCTAATTAATCTCAAGTCGGACTGAAACAACTTGAGATAGGATATAATTAGTCAAAAGTTTTATTCTATCGAGGTTATTTTCCTATGGCTGGCTAAGTTTTAGGCGACTTCGTTTATTTTCTATGTCCCGAGAATAATTCGACTCGAAGAGACTAAGTTTCTTTTAAACACAACTTTCTTTTGATTTTTATTTCGCTTTGGCGAGAGTCCCTTTTTGGGCACTCCTTCTGAGAACAGTGTTTATTTAAATTCAACCTTCGACTCTTTATGACCACCCCGTTTTATGCCATGTGTAGCCGGAAATCATCGTTTCCGGCTCCCACTTTCTTTCCGGGCGTCTTTCGACCCCTTTCCGTTCGGAAGTCCCCTTTTCTTTAGGGTAGGGCATGAGAGGCGTTATCGTAATGGGTTTGTCATGGAAAATCCCCGGTTTACAGCGGATGTTAGAATATATATATACAGTATTTTTAAACAATGGGACACTTAAATAAAGGTTTTTAGTTTTAAAGATATATACATAATTTTTTTAGTTAATATTAAATGTCCTTTATTAGTTTTCTGATTTTAAGTTAATTTAGAAATTATATTTGTTTTAATTTTGAAAAAATTGATTATATTACGCGCATTATTTCACAGTGGTAGCCAAAGTCGGAGTTAAAAGCCGATTTGATCCCTTAATCTGGCTTCTTTCTGTTATAGGAGTCAAACTAAAAGTTGGATTTTTAGTCAATCGTCGAATTGTTTTCTTGGGACTCGAAGAAACAACAATTTTCTTCATTTGGTTGGTAATTTGTCCGGTTACGAGTCTCGAAGTAGTACGCTCTGGTCGTCTCAATTTGCTTTCAAGTGTTTTGGTCGTGGAAGTTCCTCGTTTCATCTGATGGCCTTGCACTTTTTTGATTGTGGGAATCGAAGTCAAGACAACGGAACTTTTCCCCTGCCTTCCAATGATTGCCTTGCCTGTTCTTTTAGTCATCTTGGTTTTAGGAGTTTTCATTGATTTAGCCATATTTTGTAAAACGATTTCAGTACTAACAGATTTTGAAGACGATATTTTTAAAGGTTACGTATACCAAAATTATTTAGGGTTAAAAACTATTTGAATTATTATCTCGTGAATTTACAATGAAAATGAAAATCTCGCCTAGAGCGCGTGCTTGGCATTTTCTATGTGTATGTTTTTAAACTACTTTTATTACTATGAGGCTCAACATTGCGTATCAATTCGCGTGAGCTTTCCCTATTGTGCAAACTGTATTTGAATAAAAGCACGCAACGTTGATCCTCATAGTAAAAAAGTAGATATTAAAATCACGCGTAAGAATCTACCGATAAGCGGAACCGGACAATTGGGCGCCGACATTTGGGCGCCGGACATTTGGACGCCGTGCCATTTGGGCTCCGGGACGTTTAGACGCCGAGCCATTTGGGCGCTGGGACATTTAGGCGCCGGGACATTTGAGCCACATTTTAGGTTAGGCTAAGCAAAGATTATAACCACTGAGCAGGTCTTTCTTTCGAATGGGAGAGAACTGCGTGAACACTCTGAAAGCAACGGCCATGAGCGATATCCATCGACTGATAAGCTATTCCGTAGCGGAGAAAGACATCACACTGACGTCTGCAGAGGCTACCGAGTTACACCGGGTTTGCCCCAGTGTTACGGCCCACCTGGGGCACCTAAATAACCATCGGACGGTATTCGAGGAGATGTACCATACAATCGCCGAGTACTTAATTCAAATTTGGGACCAGTCGTTCAACGACAGAAATACCATGTCCCTGTTCTTCGAGGACGACCAAACGGAAAAGTTCGATGCCGTCTATCAATATTACACTTGCTTCGTGAGCCCTTTCACGATTATTTCCACCTTTGAGGAAAATCGAGCCACGCCGTTAAAGATTCTGATATCAGTGAATTAATTTTTCATACGATTAAACTTAGCGAGGGCAAAAGCCTCGGAACTCAACCCGTAGGCTGGGTCGAATTCGCGCCTTTTGTTAAGACGTTTTTACCGCAAAACTCCGTCGTTACCACCCCCGTACGCCCGTCGCCCCTCGCAACACCGACCCGTTCGACGCCCTTAAAATTCAGATTACGCAAAGCGAAAAAGCCGCCCGCGAAAATTACCAGCAAAACTGTAAACACAATTAGAAAACAGCTCGGGCTACCACATAAAAGCCCCAACTCCCAAGAATGGCTAACGTTCAAAACGACCAAATCAACACCCTAGAAGGAATTTATTTTGATGAAAGTAATCCGGCGTCATTGTCGAGTATCGAATCATTATACCAGGCCGTTAAAGATAAGGGTATTTCGAGGGAGAATGTGAAAGAATTTCTGCAAGGTTCTGAAGCTTATACGCTTCACGTCACGGCTAGAAAGAAATTTAAGCGAAGAAAAATTCCCGTCACCAATATTGGCGATAGGTTTGAAATTGACCTTACTGACATGCAGTCATTAGCAAAATACAATGTTTTCTAAAAATATTTGCTAATTGGTATCGATTGCTTCTCGCGAAAAGCCTACAGTATCCCTTTAAAGAGGAAGAGCGGACATGAGGTCGTTCGAGGCCTGAAGGAGATTTTCGCCGATAGCGTCCCGCGCGCCATCTACAGTGATAGTGGGACGGAATTTTTAAACACTAAAGTGCAAGCCTTGCTAAAGAAAAATAATATTAAATTTACCGCTATGGTATCGGAACCGCACCACGCCCCCTTCATTGAAAGGCTTAATCGCACTATCAAAGGGAGAATGTTCCGTTATTTCGCGCATAACAATACCCGGCGTTACATCGATATCCTTCAAACTTTAATCTCCGCGTATAACGGGGCCAAGCATTCAACGATTAAAATGGCGCCTCATCAAGTCCATAGCGGAAACATCTTACAAGTTTATCGTAATATCTACATGGTTGCTAAAAAACTTAAAGTCAAGCCCGCTAAATTTAAAACTGGTGACCATGTCAGAATTAGTAAACTTCGTTCGGTTTTCGCTAAAGGCTTCGAAACCAATTTCTCGGTCGAAGTATTTAAAATAACTGGGGTACTAGAAAACAAGACGCCACATTTGTATAGGCTTCAAGACTACAATGGTCAAGATATAACGGGGCTCTTTTACGCTTTTCAACTCATTAGAACCAAGGTACCCGACCTGTACAGTATAGACAAAATTCTGAAGAAAAGGAAACGGAAAGGGAAATTGGAATATTTTGTTTCATTTATTGGCCTACCTAAAGACCAGAATTGTTGGGTTAGTAGCGATAATGTCAGACCTTTACCTAACGCTCCCAAGTGATACGTCAATGGATATTTTCCCCGACAACACAATGGCTTCATACGTCACGAAACTACCAAATCCAATTACCCTCAAGGGGTCGTGGGAATGCGCTTTGGTTGAACTAATATATACGTCTAGTTTTTTCAACGTGAAAAAGGACACCGCTGCTGAAGTAAACGTCACACGTCGCTCGACATCTCGACCTCACCGGGGTAACGTTACGAAACTCGGTATGATCGACGTGCCCCCCGGTCATTATCAATCGATTGACCATTTATTAGGCGTCATTAATGACGTTGAAATCTGTCTTAAGAATCAAGCGTGCTTTCTCCATGACGCTACGACTGGTTATATCAACCTAAAGACTAAAGCGGCTGGTTCGATTGAACCTGTTTTGGCCATCCCTCGCGGTATCGCCGATATCATGGGTTACGAGGATTCCGAACATGTAAACGGGCGGGCCGAAAAACAAGCGCGTATTGACTGCCATATCCCTTCTCAATTGTACATTTATACAGATATTGTAGACAATGTAATAGTGGGTGATTCCTTAGTCCCTCTTTTAAGGATTATTCCAGTTGAAAACACCAATTACGGGAATTCCGTAGTAAAGACCTTTGTTTCCCCCTATTATTTACCAATAGGGAAAAGCTACTTTGACACCATTACCGTACATATAAGAGATCATCTCGGCGAGCTCGCGCCATTTGAGTACGGGACACTGTCCTGCGTAGTACACTTGAGACAATGCGGCGGACGGCTAACTTAGAAAGGTGTAGTTATAGCCAATATTTCTTGGCTCAGGCCCAGGGCCAAGCGGGTAATGGCGTAGGACCCGTGTATGTTGAGCGAGCTTACCAGCGGGGACACGGGATCGGTAATATTTTAGCCCGCTATATCGCGCCTATCCTTTATAACGGCGCAAAATTTGTCAGTAAAAAACTATTGGGAACTGGTGTTTTTAATGACGTCATGAGTGGGCAAAACCTGCAAGAGGCCGTTAAGCGGCGTGGTATCGAAACATTAGACGAAGTCCGAAAACAGTGTGGCTCCTGAAAACCGCGGAAAAAAAGAAAAACTGTTAAAAAAGTCTCAAAAAAGCGGAAAAAAGCTATAAAGAGCGTAGGCAAACAGCGATCCAGATCAGTTAAGCGTCAGCTCGCATTCAGGACGGTTCGCGACATATTTTCAAGATAAAAATGGGCGAAGTCGTCAATTCAGCGTTAGACCTTTTTACGGTGCCCCAAATTCAAACTTCGATTGAGCGCATTAAAACTGTAACGTATCAGCCATTAACTTCCATCAAAGGGGATCAACCCATAGAATTTGAAATTTCAGCTAACAATGACGAGTACATCGATACGTCACTTATGCTATACACCCGAAATAAAATTACAAACAATGACGGGTCTGACCTTGTTGATAGTGATAACGTTGGACCTATTAATAATTTTCTGCATTCGCAATTTGAACGCATTGACATTTACGTAGGCGATTGTCTAGTAACGCCCTCGGCAAATCACTACGGATACAACTCGCTACTTTCAGCGTTAACGATGTACGGCGGCGATGCTAGTTATTCGCACTTACAAGCCGCCATGTATTTTAAAGATACTCCCGGTCACATGGATTCCACGACCGATAACAAAGGCCATGTACAACGACGTAAAGCTAGCGCGAAATCAAAAGAATTTGAAATGTACGGGGCACTATACTTAGACTTTTTCAATATCTCCAAATATCTTCTGAACGGGGTGCCCCTTAAACTGAAATTGCATAAAAGCAAACCTAGTTTTTGTTTGTTAGGGAAAAAGCCCGCCGGGAACGGCGGTTATAAATCACACATTCTAGAAGCCGTTCTTTATGTTCCTAAAGTCCAGGTGGCGCCAAAAATTTTATTTGCCCACGAACGAGCTTTAACAGCGAAGCCCGCCGAATACCCTTACACCCGAACGGAAACAAAGATATTTACAATTTCGCCCCATCTCCTGACCACGTCTATTGAAAATCTTTATCTCGGCGTTCTGCCCGAGCGTGTTATCGTTGCTTTGGTTAATCATAAATCACAAACGGGTGATCTGGAGACCAACCCTTTCAATTTTGCGAATTTTGGATTAAACTATATTTCATTATTTGTAAACTGGGATCAAATCCCCGCCAGGCCTTTAAAACCCAATTTCGCCAAAAAGCTTTTCACCCGCGAATACTATACGCTGTTCTCAGGCGCGGATACCCATTATAGCGACAGGGGGCTCAATATCTCCCTCGAAGATTACGGAGAAGGTACAGCGATCTATTCCTTCGATATCTCTATGGATCAGAGCGCTAGCGAGTCAAGCCATTGGAATGTGACGCAGCATGGACAACTCCGACTGGAGTTGGGTTTTGATCAAGCGACAGCGAACACCGTAAGCTGCGTCGTCTTTTCGGAATTTCAGGCTTTGCTACAAATTGATAAGAACCGTGCTGTCACTATCACAGTATAACCAAGAACGGCCCCCAGATAAGACATTGTTTGAGAAGCGTCCCTAGTTTTAAGGGAGTTTATTCAAGTGACACACTACCGGCCCACATTGATAGTTATCCGGCTTCGTATATCGTGAATTTCGATAATAGCGCCCAACCAGGTACGCATTGGGTGACCATTTATTTTGACAAGCGAGCCCACGCCTATTATTTTGATTCACTAGCGTTTGGCCCGAATTTTATACCCCCCATTGCGTGGTTTATCACTCGAAACTCTATATCCCGGACATACAACAAACGTAGATTCCAGTCATTCACAAGCTCCGTGTGCGGAAAATACTGCGTCCTATATCTACTACACCGATCAATGAAAAAGGGAACGCCCAAATTTATAAAGAAGTTTACTCGTAATGCCGAACACAATGATAAACTTATTTCAACCCTCTTCAAAAGACGAGGGTTCTAACCTCAGGAATGATAGGACCTCCCATATCGTGGGAATTCTCTATCGCGGCCCCGTAACGAATGGAGGGCTTTTTTAAAGGGTATATAAACCCGAACTTTCCGATCTAAAAATCACAAGTTCTCTCAACGTACCTCAGAAAAAAAAAAATGTCAGCCGCCATCGTCGAAATGGAAATGTTGTCCGGGCGGAACAGGGTCCGCTGTTTTGGACATGGCCCGGATCTGATAATTAAGGAGCTGGCCGTCGCCAGGGTACCCGTCCTAAACTCATGGACCTTCCAGGCCCCATATGAGGCCAAGTACCTCCCACCCTCCATCCAATTAAAATGAATTTTTTCATAATTTTTGATGTTAATAGCTGCGGCAGCCGCACTTGATTTAGTCAAATTTCTACATTTTTACCATTGCCCTTTAAACCCAATTAAAATAAATTTTTTCATAATTTTTGATGTTAATAGCTGGGGCAGCCTCACTTGATTCATTCAGATCTCTACATTTTTACCATTGGCCCTTTAAACCCAATTAAAGTTAATTTTTTCATAATTTTTGATGTTAATAGCTGGGGCAGCCGCACTTGATTCAGTCAGATCTCTACATTTTTACCATTGCCCTTTAAACCCAATTAAAATTAATTTTTTCATAATTTTTGATGTTAATAGCTGGGGCAGCTGCACTTGATTCAGTCAGATCTCTACATTTTTACCATTGCCCTTTAAACCCAATTAAAATTAATTTTTTCATAATTTTTGATGTTAATAGCTGGGGCAGCTGCACTTGATTCAGTCAGATCTCTACATTTTTACCATTGCCCTTTAAATCCTATTAAAATTATTTTTTTCATAATTTTTGATGTTAATAACTGGGGCAGCCTCACTTGATTCAGTCAGATCTCTACATTTTCCCCCTTGCCCTTTAAACCAAATTTAAATTAATTTTTTCATCAATTTTGATGTTAATACCTCCGACAGCCGCAGTGAAATCATTATATTTTCCCCATTGCCCTTTAAACCAAATTTAAATTAATTTTTTCATCAATTTTGATGTTAATACCTCCGCCAGCCGCAGTGAAATCTTTATATTTTCCACATTGCCCTTGAAAACAAATTTAAATAAATATTTTCATCAATTTTGATGTTAATACCTAAGACAGCCGCAGTGAAATCTTTATATTTTCCCCATTGCCCTTTACCCCAAATTTAAATTAATTTTTTCATCAATTTTGATGTTAATACCTCCGACAGCCGCAGTGAAATCATTATATTTTCCCCATTGCCCTTTAAACCAAATTTAAATTAATTTTTTCATCAATTTTGATGTTAATACCTCCGCCAGCCGCAGTGAAATCTTTATATTTTCCACATTGCCCTTTAAAACAAATTTAAATAAATATTTTCATCAATTTTGATGTTAATACCTAAGACAGCCGCAGTGAAATCTTTATATTTTCCCCATTGCCCTTTACCCCAAATTTAAATTAATTTTTTCATCAATTATGATGTTATTACCTCCGACAGCCGCAATGAAATCTTTATATTTTAAATTTAAATTAATTTTTTCATCAATTTTGATGTTAATACCACCGACAGCCGCAGTGAAATCTTTATATTTTCCCCTTTGCCCTTTAAACCAAATTTAAATTAATTTTTTCATCAATTTTGATGTTAATAGCTCCGACAGCCGCAGTGAAATCTTTATAATTTTCCATTACCCTTTAAACTAAACTACAATTCCTTTTTTCATTATTTTTGATGTTAATACCTTCCTTATTGCCGTTCGGAATGGCAAGTCGTTCGGAATTTCACTCATTTTTAAAAAGGAGAGTACTTTTAAGGCGGAGAAATAGAAAATTAATGCTATTCTATGGGATTTAGCTTTTTTGTAAGAGACTTACCTTTCAGATTTATTTTCTAATGCTTCCTAATATTTTACGGGCTTTATTTTAAGACTAATTTCATAATTTTATACCGATTAGTTTGGTCACACTCTATAAACGGCAAAAATATGAAGAAGGAGAAATTAAGTCATTAGAGTTCAATACCCATAGCCTCCAAATCAAGCGCGCTCCTCCTGGCTCCTGCACGTGATTTTAAAAAGCCATATAAAACCTAAGCCTAATTTTTCAAATTAGGCTTAGGTTTTTGGCGAATCTATTTCTCCGCCTTGTTGTTCCCTCCGTTTTCATGAATAGATTGTGGGCCAACTAATCGGTGTAAAATTATGAAATTAGTCTTAAAATAAAGCTTGAAACTCAATTCATACCACACGGAAAATCCAAGTCTGAAAAATATCCGGAAGTATTAGAAAATAAATCTGAAAGGTAAGCCACTTTCAAAAAATCAAATCCCATAGAATAACATTACGAATTTGGCCATGCGCGAAACCAGCTAAGTACCAAAAAAAGGGTCAACTTCAGAATTAATTTTAAAATACTTAGACTTAATATTTTTAAATGAAACTTGAAAAGTTCAACATTCGAACCTTGCTCTACCATTTAAAAGTGATTATAACTGTAACAAATAATTCCTCTTTTAGTTCTGTCAATCACTGGACTTGTCCTCAAAAGAGTCGATTTTAATGTTATTCTATGGGAGAATGGAGCGTTTTGATTGGCTAGAGACTGAATTTTTTAGGAAATCAAAATTGCATTACAAATGATGATCAGCCCATAACGTAAGAACCCTACCGGGTTCTCCGAATGTATAGAAACAAGACCTCCCCATTTTCTAATAGCATTTTTGGCTATCGCGTTAATCTGAAAAATGAGTTAGGCTTAACTTTCTAAATGAATAACTAATTAATTATTAGTCTTACGTTAATTTAAATAACACGAGCGGATTCCTCGTACTCTAATCTATCAGATGACATATTTATTATTATTATTATTATTATTATTAACATTCGTTAAAATTAAGCCAAATATTTAGGTAAAAATGTTTAGGTTGCGAGTCCCTAACGGGACTAGCGCGGCCCTAGTTTAAACTTTAAAGGGAAAACGCATCCAGGCCCGCGAGAAGAAAATTTCTGTTTAAATTGGGATTGGTTCCGTTATTAAAAACATTTCTAATCCAATGTTGAAGAAGTCAGTTTTATAATTATTTGGGAAGTAGGCTTAACGAGGATTCACGAAAGTTTTCGATAGAGTGAATGGTGCAATTTATTACATCAGTAAAACTTTTTTTTCTCTTTTCGAAGAAATAAACTTTTGTTATTAACGTTTTATACAAAAGTGAGATTTTTTTCTCAAAGAAATAAAAACTTATTGTTAATGTTTTGTACAAAAGTTTGAACATTTTTTTTCTCTCGTCGAACTAATCATTATTAATTTATTACAAAAGTGATTTTTTTTCTCAAAGAAATAAAAACTTATTGTTATTAATGTTTCATATAAAAGTTACATTTTTTTTCTTGTAGAAATTAACTTGTTATTATTAATCATTTTATACAAAAGTTTGATTTTTTTTTCTCGTCGAACTAAACTTCTTGTTATTAATGTTTTTTACAAAAGTTAAATTAGTTTTTTTCTCGAAGAAATGAAATATTTGTATAAAATGATTAATAACAATAAGTTAAGATTTTTTTCTCGTCGAACTAAACTTCTTGTTAATGTTTTATACAAAAAGTGAGATTTTTTTTGCTCTCGAAGAAATAACTTCTTGATAATAATCATTTATACAAAAGTTTTTTTTTCTTGTAAAAATAAACTTATTGTTATTTTTCTTGTTTATAAAAACGTTTTACGATTTTTTTTTTGTTCTTTGTTTGTAGAAATAACTCCCAACTAATGGACGTGACTAGAAGGCTTTTTAAAGTTGGATTTCATCTATTTAAGGACTAGAAGATGACCTAAAAATTAAAAAGAAAAAAATGTTTTAAAAGAGAATTTTCCAGAGTTTCAATGTTTGATAAAAAAATTTTAAAAATCAATATTTTTTTACGTCCACTTTGGCCCTTTTTAAAAGCGGAATTTGAGCTCGCGGAAGCTGAAATTATAATTCAGAATTTCGTATAAAAATCGAAAATTGTTTTACAGTTTATCGGGAAGCGAATGATTTTTCTTGTCCCTAATATTGCGCGGTTCGTTCCTTATCGGTTGGTCGGGGGTTTTGAAAACACTCGTTTCCGGATCTTAATTAGGAAATTAATCGTAAATTAGGTTTCTATCCAGTTTTAGAGGTCCGGCTTTCAACGAGATATTTCTCATTATATTATATTTATTCGTAATTTGAAATCCAACGTAATTTATCGTAATCGCGAATATTTAACCGATTATTTTTTACGATTAACTGACATTTGGGGGATTATCTCGTCCAAAGCCCGATCTCTATCCAGTTTGGTTAATTTATAAAGGTTTCCCGCTCCCTTTACGAGTTTGAGATCATACCTGGACGTTTCGGAGAGGAATTTGGCAGCAATGAAATGCGAGAGTCAATGACGAAATTCGAAGCCGTGCTAAACGGAAAAAGCGTCATTTTACTTTTTGGATACGAGTTTCCCAAACTAGATGGCCGGAAGACTTCAGCGGAAACGACTGAACCTCTAGGATACGGGGTGATATTTTCCGCGTTTGATCTAATTTAAAAAGCGGCGTTAATTCGCGACAAATTATTTAAATACTGATTTACAACCTGAAATTTCCAAATTGTGGAGTTTCAATCCTGGTTGTCGCGTTTCTTCTAAGTTGGATAATTTGCTTTTTCTGAATTTCATTTTCCCTCCGTAGACAATCATTCTTTCTTCGAAGATTTTGCAATTCTTCCCCATGTTTTTGGAGGCATCCTCAATATAACCATTTATTTTAGGCCTTTTTACTATCCTTGATGTTTGCTGTAAAAGATTAGCTACAATTTCCTCGTCGGAACTATCCGAAGACGATTCCATAAATAAATACGCAGCCCGAATTTTGCTATTCCTATCTAGTTCCGCCATTTTTAATCGGAGCCCTCTCGGAGCTTCCCAGTGGAAATCGCTATAAAAAAATCACGAAAACCGCTCGAGTTCCGTCGCTCTTTCGAATATCTCGGAGCGATATTTTTGCTCTCAGAGCGCTCTCCGCGAGAGCGAAATCACCAGTGGAACACGCGGATCTCGTCACGAGCCGCTCTAAGGTCACCAGTGGAACACGAAATCTCATCGCGAGCGCTCTCGGAGCGCTCGAAACGGCCCAGTGGAATTCGCCAATAGATTTATCGTTTCTAAAGCGGCCAATATTAAATTACACACAAAACCTAAAGAATGTTCTTGGGTTTCTTATGTAAGAAACTTATCAGCGAGCGGGTTCCGACCTGTCCTTCCATTGTAAGGCCCACGAGTTCACTATCAGGTCAATCCATTTACGTGTCAATATAAGTACCACTATTCAACTCATTTCTAGGTTTGGCGAAACTTAAACCCTTAGGAGTGACATATTTTGACCCCGTCATGAACTCTCCGCCTATTATCGAGGAGGTTTCCAGATATTCAACAAAAAGATCTGGCTCCTTTAGGCTGATACCCGGCTGTGACTTGTTAGAGCCCGTTCCCAGCCCGGGTTTCCCACGCCCCTGTAGGGGGCGTTTGGACCCATTGTACTCGTTTACGCGAGCCTTAAAGGCACGAACATTCCTGAGAACTCTTTTGTTGCAACGACCTGACAGGTCTACTTTACCCTTACATCAAATTTTTCATTCCATTCTAGGGAGGGAACTAGAAAAACACATTCCTAAGATCCCTTTGTTGAAACAACATGACAGGTCGACTTTAAGCCTACCCATAGTGCCTTTCATACCGTACAACCCAGGGAGTCATGAACGGTCCTCGTATTTCACCATTGTAATTATTGTGTAGGGTTTATAAGGTCGGTAGAAAAAATCCCACGCTTGGGTGGTATTTAAAGTTGTTAGGGGCCAGAGTATTTTGTGGATATAAATACGAAGGTTGGTAAAGTCATAAAATCAGTTCGAACTTTAACATCTACACGCCTCATCATGGCCGGAGAATCTTTAACATGGTTTCTCGATCAAATGGCTGTTTCTAGGCCATGGCCCCTGAAGAAAATCTATGCTTTCTATTTCCAGCTTTATACAAAAGTTTGATTTTTTTTTCTCGTCGAACTAAACTTCTTGTTATTAATGTTTTTTACAAAAGTTAAATTAGTTTTTTTCTCGAAGAAATGAAATATTTGTATAAAATGATTAATAACAATAAGTTAAGATTTTTTTCTCGTCGAACTAAACTTCTTGTTAATGTTTTATACAAAAAGTGAGATTTTTTTTGCTCTCGAAGAAATAACTTCTTGATAATAATCATTTATACAAAAGTTTTTTTTTCTTGTAAAAATAAACTTATTGTTATTTTTCTTGTTTATAAAAACGTTTTACGATTTTTTTTTTTGTTCTTTGTTTGTAGAAATAACTCCCAACTAATGGACGTGACTAGAAGGCTTTTTAAAGTTGGATTTCATCTATTTAAGGACTAGAAGATGACCTAAAAATTAAAAAGAAAAAAATGTTTTAAAAGAGAATTTTCCAGAGTTTCAATGTTTGATAAAAAAATTTTAAAAATCAATATTTTTTTACGTCCACTTTGGCCCTTTTTAAAAGCGGAATTTGAGCTCGCGGAAGCTGAAATTATAATTCAGAATTTCGTATAAAAATCGAAAATTGTTTTACAGTTTATCGGGAAGCGAATGATTTTTCTTGTCCCTAATATTGCGCGGTTCGTTCCTTATCGGTTGGTCGGGGGTTTTGAAAACACTCGTTTCCGGATCTTAATTAGGAAATTAATCGTAAATTAGGTTTCTATCCAGTTTTAGAGGTCCGGCTTTCAACGAGATATTTCTCATTATTTTATATTTATTCGTAATTTGAAATCCAACGTAATTTATCGTAATCGCGAATATTTAACCGATTATTTTTTACGATTAACTGACATTTGGGGGATTATCTCGTCCAAAGCCCGATCTCTATCCAGTTTGGTTAATTTATAAAGGTTTCCCGCTCCCTTTACGAATTTGAGATCATACCTGGACGTTTCGGAGAGGAATTTGGCAGCAATGAAATGCGAGAGTCAATGACGAAATTCGAAGCCGTGCTAAACGGAAAAAGCGTCATTTTACTTTTTGGATACGAGTTTCCCAAAAATCCTGGTTGTCGCGTTTCTTCTAAGTTGGATAATTTGCTTTTTCTGAATTTAATTTTCCCTCCGTAGACAATCATTCTTTCTTCGAAGATTTTGCAATTCTTCCCCAAAGATCAAATACAGGGTGTTTTAGAAAGGTCTGGAAAAAATGAAGGGGGTTCTTCGTGGGGTCATACTGAGTGAAAAAGGTTTATGAACCTTTAGTCTCACGCGCTGCGTTGCGTAGTTATGAGCCCTTGAAAATAGTCCTCAAAAATACGAAAAACGACCGAAAGGTGTAGGTAAGATTGTGCCTTTGACCATTATTGTTTTTCAATTTATTTGTGCATAAGCTTATTATCGAGAGATAAGTTAAACAAGGTGTTTATTTACTAAAAAAAGCGTATCAACATGTTTAGAAGTGTGTAATCATAAACTTTGATCAGAAGTACTTGAACTCAAAGTGTGGTTTATTACGTGTGTTGCGGGTGTTGAAAAGGGAATTTTACAAGACACCATTAATTACCATAATTATCAATTGTTTAATAATCGGAATCAGAAGTATTTACAAAAAATTTTCAAAATGCATTCCGTCAGCGTTGATACACACTTGAGCCCGTCCAATAAATGATTATCTAACTCGTTCGAAGATCCCTTGTGTGTTGCGTATGGTTTCGCAGGCATTAATAATCCTTTGACGTAGATCTTCCACTTCACGCACTTCACTAACATAAACGAAGTCCTTAAGGTGGCCCCAAAGAAAGAAATCACAAGGGTTTAGGTTCGGAGATCTGGCTGGCCACTCAACCGTTCCGCCACAACCAAACAAACCTCAAATTGAATGTTTCATTAAGGAAGGCCCTGAATAGGAGAGAAACATAAGGTGGTGCACCGTCGTGCATAAAACACATGTCTCGTCTCAAGGCCAATGGTACGTCTTCAAGAAGCTCTAACAGATTGTCTTGAAGAAACGGGAGGTATGCCTCACCATTAAGCCTTGGCTGCAAAAAGAATGGTCACCAACAATTCCGCACCAGACGTTTAAGCCCTAACACTCTTCCAAGGTGGTTAATGCGGGGTATAGGCTTAAATTGAAAAAAATATAGTAAAAAATATAGTAAAAAACAATTTTATTGAATCTCGGATTTTTAAAACAGTTTACAGGCCAGGGACTAAACACGTTTTAAGTTTGGTCAATTGACCACTAATTATCGCGTACAAGTTATAAGCGCGAAAGTCGGATTTCAGCCCTTTATTTTTCAAATTTTCCTCAAAGGCTGAAATTACAGCAAACGGGCTGACATAGCCAATGAAATATTGGTAGACGGCTTCAAACTTCTCAGTCTGGACATCCTCAAAGAATAGAGACAGGGTATTTCGATCGCTGAACGACATGTCGCGAATTTTAACCAAGTAATCGGCGATCGTATGGTACATCTCCTCGAATACTTCACGGTGGGAATTTAGATGGTCAAGATGAGCCGTGACACTCGGACAAATACGGAGTAGCTCGGTAGCTTCTGCCGAAGACAATGATATGTCATTCTCGATAGCCCCGTCGTTGGTCAGCCTCAGGGTATCGTGAATGGCCATTGCCTTTAGGGTGTTCTGACTGGTCTCGTTAATGGTGACTTCGAAAGGAGTCTCTTCCTGACCATAGGTCCAGCCGGACAGAGGACCGAGGCGGCGGGCCAAGGCCGACCAATCCCCAGGTGTGATAATGAACCCAGCCAGACTGTCTTTCGAAATTATTCGAATCTCAATGTCCAACGTGGCATTGGCAAACCCGAACGTCAAGTATAGTTTCTCGCTAAGCTGGATCCTATGATTTAGCTTTCGACCAGTCGCTAATGCGGGAATTTCACGACGGTACCCGGTGGTCGGATCGACAACTACGACTGGAAAGAGGGACCATCGTAAATTCAAGAAAGTTTCGTACCAAAAATATTCTAAGTCCTTGGCTAAAAAATGGGCTAAGGTACTTACTCGGTAGGTTGGTCGAGGGTGGGTTCATCTTGAGAAGGTGCGACGCAAATAAATAACTCAAGCAAACTTTACCGGGTTTTTATACCCGAAAGTGGTCGGGGGGTAGGGTGGCTTGGTCACCCCGTAAAATCCCACAATTTTGAAAAACCCTTGCACCACCTGGTTGTGATTCACATGACTATTTCTTTTCTAAGGTTGTCAGACCCATTAACAATAGGACGCATACTGATTTTTATGTCAAAATTCTGAAAACAAAGGTTTATCGCTTCTAACACTGCCAGTACTAGGATTATACACAATACCATAAGAATATTTTGGGATTTTTTTCAGTAAAAAACTTTTCAGAGAACGCGTTGTGACCTGTCCTTCCATTGTCAGGCCTACGAGCTTAATACCTGTTTAGACCATTCACGTGTCAATATAAACCCCATAATTCAAAGTCTTTCCATCTACCTCGTAACTTAAGCCCTTGTGATTGACATATTTTGACCCCGATGTAACCTTTTATACATATTATTGGAGGGTTTTTCACGTATTCAACAAAAGCTCTGGACTTTATTTGTCCGGGCCAGTTATCACCATTTACGTAAGCCTTAAATGAACGAGCATTCAGACCTGACAGTCCCCACTTTAATCCCTACGTAAAGCTTTTCAGGCCATTCGTGACGCTAGAAAAGAACCCTTTGTTGAAATCCCTTGACAGACCCTTCTTTTTCTCCTATATAGATCTTTCCACACTGGGATTCTTTTGTGCAGGGCGGGGTTTAAAAATGCGAGGGGGGAAGGTGGATTTTGGGGTATAAATACGACTGTTACCCGAGTCACAAAATCAGTTAAAACTTCTGAATCTACCCTGCTCATCATGGACGGAGAATCTTTAACTTGGTTACTCGAAGAAATGGCTGTTACGAGACCATGGCCCCTGGCGAAAATCTACGAGTTTTATTTCTGGCTATGCTACTTGATCAACGTAAACCCCACAGATGTCCCGACAACGCTGCCGACCTTCCTTCGCCACGTGAGCTTTAGCCTTATTGAGACATTTTTGGATCTCGTGGGTTACATGAGGCAGGCCCCTAAGAGCCCCGAGGAGTGCCTCACTATAGAACAACTCAACCAGTTTTGGACTCTACTCCCAGAACGGCTAAGAGGTTCGTACTTGGCAAGAATACAAAAACGGACTGAGGAGTTAAAGGTCTCGGTAGCTGAAGAAATTAAGCTGCTAGAAGACTTTATGATGTCGCAGCATGATCGGGATATAGCCTTGTTTTTGGACGGATCGGAGGGGGCGATGGGGACCGACCTAGACTTGCCCCTGCCAGCGGACTGGGATTACTCGGATCTGAGCGAGGATGAAGTAGACCAGGTCGGGGGCGGAGACCCTTAACCACAAGCGTCACAGTCCTCCGATCCACCACCATCGCCACAACCGTCCATCGACCTTGATTCCATTCCCGGCTGCGAAATCATGAACAAGGGCGAAAAATTTTACAAAAAGTTTAATTTGTTCGCCCGTGAAATCACCCTCCAATTGACGGACGATATCGAAGCCGGGATCTGTCGTGTGACCGAGGCCGTCTTAGCCCAGTTTCAACCAGATGACCAGGTGCAAATCACCCTGCGCAGTCTCGCGCTCCCGTCAAGGGCTGAACTGGAACTTTCTTTCCGTCGGGCTGACCAACTCGATGCGAGGCTATTGTTAGACCTAATCGAAGAAATCCTCTACGATGATGAGGTAGAGAAGTTTTTCCTGGGGCCCATCACCATTACATTCAGTATCGTTCGACTACCACGTGGTAATGGGGTCGCTAAAAAACGCGGACTACAACCCTTTAACGTCTTCTGCAAAAACCGTCATGGGGTAGTGAAGATCACAAACACCGACTATTTATGTCTCCCACGGGCGCTCAGCGTGGCCATTGCTCATCGTAAGTACGTCGACGATTCCACACGTAGTCCCACCCTTAAAAAACATTACGAATCAATATCTCATCCGAAACCCAACAATCCCCTACAAAGGCATGAAGCGTTAGATCTTTGCTGCAAAGCACGGGTGAAACCGGGAAAACAGTGCGGGCGTGCGGACTCATTTGAAAAATTTAAAAACCATTTATCCCAGTATTCAATCTTCGTCTATAAATTTCAAAACAATATACCAGTTTTAGTACTTGGTGAGAATGACCCTACCGACCACAGGGCACGTCTATTCTTGCTAAATGAAAAAAATCACTACAACGTCATAACCAATTTAAAACCCCTCTACCCCTCTGAATATTTTTGTTTCAAATGCCTCGAACCGTACTGGCGTCCTAGGTCACATAAGTGTAATGATTTCTGTTTCCATTGTATGCGGGCACAAATATGTGCGGGGTCTGTGATCACTTGTGACACGTGTTTGCGTACCTTCTACGGCAGCGAATGCCACGCCAGCCACTTAGTAGCCCAGGGGCCAAAAAACCACTTTGCGAGAGGATGTTCAACTGTCGTGAGTGTTTCAAGGTAGTCGATTATGAGAAACGTCGTGAAGCCCACACTTGTGGTGAAATGTACTGCAGGGTTTGCAAAAAGTACACCCCCTCAGACCATCTGTGCTATGTCCAGATCATTAAAGAACCCCCTCAGAAATTGCCCGCGAAAAGACAGAAAAACAATGTTCCCAACTACGTGATCATCTTCTTTGACTTTGAAACAATACAAAACAAGCGGTTGGGAGATAGAGAGGGGGTCTTCGCACATGAAGCAATACTTTGCGTCAGCGAGGCTGTTTGTGAAGAATGTATCGACCACGTAAGTCAGACCTTTGTATGTACTCGATGTTCCCAATTTGGTCCCCGTTTAAGCCGTTTTGCAGGGGGAAACGCAGTGTTAGGTTTTCTAGATTATCTTCAAAACTTTAATAAAGTCAAAAACGTAGTCTTATTATCACACAACGGGTCAAATTACGATAACCAATTGTTGATCCGCGAAATAATGAAAAAAGATTGGACCCCGAGCTCATTATCAACGGCACCAAGATACTAAAGATGTAGGTTTTTAACCTTTTGTTTCTCGATTCCTTTAACTTTATACCAGTGGGTTTAGCCAAGTTCCCGAAAACCTTCGGGTTAAAGGATAGTGCAAAAGGATACTTTCCCCACCTGCTGTTTAACGTAATAGACCATGAATACGATATTACTCGTCAAGCGGAATGTAATTATATTTTAGAAAAAACATTGCCTCCCCCCGAAGCGTACGGGTACCAGCACTTTGACCGGGACAGTCAGGAGAAATTACCTGGAGGCTCTTAACTTTTATTGCACCAATGACGTGGCCCTACTTAAGGCTGGCTGTCTTGAGTACCGTAAAATGCTTTTAACTATCGCTGACGTAGACCCCTTTGCTTCAGGAGCCATAACTCTACCTGGCGTGTGTTCTTACGTATACCGTAAAAAGTTTTTGAAGAAAGATACAATAGGCATTTTTCCTTCAAACGGATACCGCCTTAAAGAATGGGTCTCGTATCAAAGGGGAATCGTCATACAATCAGCCTACAACGGGAAAGAAGCTAAGATCGACAAACTGAAGGTTGACGGGTTGTGCGGCACTGAAATTTTTGAATTCATGGGGTGTTACTTTCATGGTTGTAAGACTTGTTTTAAAGTCAACAGACACCAAGCGCTTCAGGGTGATCCTAGCCAAACCATGACTACTAGGTATGTTCGAACCACAAAAACCCTCGACAAGTTACAATCACTCGGCTATCACGTGACTGTGATTTGGGAGTGCGAGTGGGCAACCCAAAAGAAAAACAACCCTGCAATTGAGGCTTTTTTAACCCGTGAGGATGTTAAAATCAAAGTTATGAGCCCCTTAAACCCTCGCGATGCCTTTTACGGTGGTCGTACAAATGCACTTAAGCTATACCACCAGGTAGAGGGCGCTGATAAGATTTTCTACTATGACGTCACGAGTTTGTACCCTTACATTAATAAGGCGGGGGAAATACCTGTCGGGCAACCCCAAATACTGCTGAAAAATATCCCCGATATATTTTCCTTTGACGGCCTGCTAAAATGCGAGGTTCTTCCTCCAAAAAATTTATATCACCCTGTGCTTCCCCTTAAAATCAATGGTAAACTTGTATTTACGTTATTTGGTCTGGGTGATAGACGAACTTAGACATGCAGTCAAACGAGATTACGTTATTCTACGATCGTTTGAAGCTTGGTCATACCAAGTTACCCAGTATAACAAAGAAACTGGGGAAGGGGGTCTCTTTCAAGACTATATAGACGCCTTTCTAGCCCTTAAAACGCAGGCTAGCGGGTACCCCACCGGCTGTGTCACTCAAGAGGATAAAGAAAAATACATTAATAATTTTAAAGATGTTGAGGGAGTTCAGCTAGATCTTGCGCAAATAGCTAAGAATGAAGGTCTTCGTAGCCTCTGTAAATTCTACCTAAATAGTTTTTGGGGGAAACAGGGTCAGAAGACTCTTACTACCAAGAGTGAGCTGTTAAAAGAACCTAATAAATTATACGCCCTACTTTTGAACCCCGACACTGAGGTCAAATCGGTTTTACCGATTAACGAGGAAACAATCTTAATCAAGCATGCCCCTACTATCCAAAATGAAACCGTACTTAAACATGGGAACGTAACGTTAGCCGCCTACACTACTGCCCTAGCTCGTCTAGAATTACTCAGATACCTCGAGATGGTCGGCAGCCACGTGTATTATTACGACACCGACTCCCTGATATTCTTGGCCCCTGGTGGTGAGTCTGTAATAAAAACCGGCGATTATTTGGGGGAAATGAAGAACGAACTCGAATGTTACGGTCCTCGCGCCCCCCCTCTGAACCCTGCTAGCGATTCACCGAGGCACAGAAATATTAGGGGAAGGAGTGATACGAAGGTCAGGGGGAAAGCACACTGCGCCCCCCTCTGCAAGCGATTCACCGATGAACAGAAATATTAGGGGAAGGAGAGATACGAGGGTCAGGAGGGGAAAGCACACTGCGTCCCCCCTTCGGACCCCTTATCGGTGAATCGCTTGCCTTATCTCTTATCGTAGCCAGTGGCTGAGTTTTGATTTAAATTGTTTCTAATTCTATGTATTTCATGCTCATCTACTGGCGTGAGAAAAAGAGAATTTATTATGGGGTTTTCTTGCAATAATTCAGCTTGAGGTGCAGTTGCTTTTTGATTTAACAGTATATTATTGGCTAAAGATTCACCTACCCTAGAGAAATATTCATTAAAGACATCCGCACACTTAATTGGCTCTCTTGCCACGTCTATTTCGGTATTATCAAAATAATTTAGTATTTTAGATATCGGAATTTTAGGTTTAGACCTAGAGGAAGCCTCATTAATAGTCTGCCAAATTTGTTTACTATTTTTATTTGCTTTTTTAATTTTAACCTTATAATAGTTATTTTTTGTTTTTTTTATCAGTGTGTTTAGTTTATTTCTGTATTTGATAAACGTTTCATTTACAATTTTGTTGAACGGCTCTTTCAAACACCTTAGTTTCAATTTATTCTTAGTTTTTATGGAGATAGCTAAACCTGTTGTCATCCAAGGCTTTCTAAGTTTTATATTTGTTGAGTGGTTTTTTAAGGAATTTCTATCAAGGGTGGTTGTAGCTAGTTTCACATAAAAATTTAGGGTGTCTATAAAGTTGTTAAGCGCCATATTAATATCGGTTGTTTTATATACCATTAACCAATTTTCAAATTGTAATAACATTTTCAACTTATCAAAGTCAGTTTTATATTGCTGATAAGATAATTTTGGGGCATTTAATTTGTCTAGTGTACTATTAGCACTTATAAGAATTGGGTAATGATCTGTTAAAAAATATTCCAGAATTGAGCTAGAAAACTCAATATTATTTTTAGATTTAACAAAGCAATGATCCAGGCATGTTTTAGAATCACCAGCGATTCTTCTATAGTTATGGATAAGTGGAATAAAACCATTCAGACTTAAAATGTCCAAATACTCGGTGCTACCATCACTCACTTCTGGTGAAGTGATATTGAAATTTATGTCGCCTATAAAATAAGTATTTTGAATGTTAAGCCTATTACAATCTTTTAATGTTTGGTCAAGTTTTGGGAGAAATTCTAGAAAGTTGTTTGACGGTGAACGGTACGCGCAAATAAATCTATGGTTTATTTGATTATTCGATTTAATATCAAGATAGAGGGAATTGACCCCTCCAATATTTAATTCAACGCTCTCAATATTAAGGTAGATTTTCGTAAAAACAACAAGTCCATCATTTTGATTTGTAAAGTTTGTAGTGAAGAAACTTTGCTATCCATTTAGTTGAAAGATGTTCGGATTTATCTCCTTAAGCCAACATTCGGTCAAAATAATAAGATCTAAATTAAGATCAAGGTTACTCAAGAATATACTTAATTCGTCAAAATTTTTTGAGATACTGCGCACATTTAAATGGAATATTTTCAGGCCATTTGCATAAGTATTAATTTTATTACAACACTCCTTTACTTTATCGACAGGAAATAATTCTGTAGTTGGAAAGTTTTTTAGGTTAGAAAAATCAAGATTAGGGTATAAGTTCATAGGTTAGTTTTATATAATTTTTTTTTTTTTACTACTTGATTAATTTGAGATCTTTTACCGATGAGATTCTATAAATTTTAGCAGTATCTTTCCTAATTAACCATCTACCATTATTTATCCAAACAAATTTGAATCCATGTTTTTTAGCAAACATTTTGGCCTCAAAGCGAAATTTTTTTGTATGAAAAGAGATAATCTCGTTGACATAATACCTCTCTTGCTTAAAATGTTTATGAATTTTGTCGCCGAATAATAGATTTTTATTGTTATTTGCAGCTTCTAATAGGGTATCTCTTACTTGTATATCACGAAATTTTACAATAATCGGATTAACCAATATTTTACCTTGAGGCCCGCTAAAAGGAATTATTCTACGGCAACATTTTATGATATTTGAGGGTTGAAGGGTTAGAGATAAGGATTTAGCTATTTGTTCAACAATTTTCAAGCTATCTTCGTTTGCGGTTTCTTGAATTTCAGAAAATTCCAGAGAGTCTTTATTCTGTTGGAATTCTAAATCGGCTACTTTCATCTCCAAAAATTCCACTTTATTTACTAATTCGATGTTTCTTGCTGTTATCTTATCCAAATCATTTTTTATAATTGTTATAGTGTTATTCATAGTTTTCATGCCTTCACTAAAATCGTCAATTTTATCACAGCAAAATTTAACAGATTCTTCTATGTCATTAACATTTTTTTCGATTTTGTTTAATTTATCTAATTTATTTGACATATATTTGATTAACATCATAAGGGAGCCCAAAGTAGGCTCTTGCGAGCCAGTAGTATGACTTACTGAACTGTTGACTGCATCTTTAGTAGTACCTGCGTTGATCTTGCAAGTTTCACACTTCCAAGTTTGTCGTTTCGTGCCCAATTTACGAAGGTTTTCATCGCTTTTCACATTTGTGCATTTGACGTGGAAATATTCTTGGCAGGTACTAGAACATTGAAGAACGTCTTTAACCGATGAACTCGTTATCGGGTCATTACAACCGGCGCAGTAGGTTGCCATAGCGAAGTTTAGATAATAAAATGTATTCAATTTGAGAAAGTAAATCACCGCGGGAAACCTTAAACCGGGAGCTATTTTTAATGCGACTGTTCTTGACGGCTGATAATAATATATTTACTACATTAACCGATTCGGTTAATAAGCCCAATAAAATTATACTGATTCACTAAAATGTAAAGTGATCTATCAAAATGAGACTACTATATATGGGTTTTAATAATATTCTTAGCGGGAGATACCCAAGGTTGCTCGACATTCGCTAATAAGGAGACACCCCCGTTTAAAGGGAGGGTCAAGAGGAAAATCAAGTGATTATTTTATAGATTATTCTACTAATTAAAAGTCCTATCCGCGTTGTTAATCATGCAGGAAATATATTATTTAATTTTAATGAACATGAAATCTTGATCTATTTTGATTTTTAAAATCCATGGGATGTATTTCTGGATGTCTTATAGGTAATTTGTAAAATAATCGATAAAAAAATCACTTGATTTTCCTCTTCATTTTCTTTGTGGGGTGGCCAACCAAAGTTTAAACTACGCGTGCGCTACAGTTATTTTTTAAAGAATACAGAATTTTCCGCGTGGTATCAAACTACCAACTTTACCCTAAATTTGGAGATGATTCTATTGTAGCCGATTATATAACAGGTTGCTTTTGCTAATGTATCAATTGCTTGTTTACAGGGTAGTTTAAAGAAAAAGATCATCCTTTCTCAAGATCATCCCCATCATATCCATAAAAATAGATGTATGATCACACCACCTACAAAGGAAGAGTTGATCAATGCCCAACAAAGTAGATTTGTATCTGAATCTACAGAATAATAAAGAAGCTATCCTCATTTTAACGCGTTTAAGCTTCCTGAGTGTAGCTATTACAAAAGTTGAGGCGTTGCCGCCGCCGTTGGAAAATACGAAAAATCTTGATTGAAATCGGGGCTTAACTGGGTTGCCAGACACCTGGAAAAGTCAGGGAATTTCAAAATAGATAAAAAAGTCAGGGAATTTCAAAATAGATAAAAAAGTCAGGGAATTTTGAAATTTTCCTAAAAGAAAAATGTCGAATCTAGTATTATTCCGTTAGACGGTTAGAACATGGAGGGTTTCATAAATATGTGTAAAAATTTAATCATTGGGATAGGAAGATGGAATGCAATTTAAATCCAAACTCGCTAGAAGTGAGATTGTTTATTTTCTTGGAAAAGAAGTGATTTTCTTTAAGACCAAAAAATGCGGCCGAAACGCTTTCATGTCGGTGTCTCCTCCCCAGAAACAGGCAGTCCCTAAAAAATCTCTTAGGGTAGGGCTAGGCGTATTTCGTTGACATGTTGCTATACAAATAATATACCTAATTTACAACCAGCTTTCAGATGTTTCACCGTTTTGGGATCTACTTTAGCACGATCGATTTTAGCGCTCCAAAGAAAATATTCGGTACCAGGCCCTCTCCTTCAATTAGCCACTTCAATGGTAGAAAAGGGGGTAGGCACCCTTCAGTATCAGGCATACAAAGGGGGATGAACCCCGCTCTATCACTGCGCATGAACTAATACTATAGAGGCCCAGTGGCCCACGACTCGCATCATTATAAAACAACCAAAAAAATCACAGCTCTCTATGCTAGAAAGTGGCCAGAGAATTAACATATTCCCTAAAATAATAATCTTGAAAAAGATTATTAAAAAAAAATTAAAATTTCGCGATATTACTGCCCTAGTAGCACAGACCATCCGATTTGATGTCGGGTAAATGCCGGCTGTGTTGGGAAACTGCTGGTGCAGGATTTCTGCTGGTTGCATGTTCCAAGCCAGCACCTAAGATAATTTGCCACCACTAACGCCGTCAAATTCCCTGCATCAACGGTTGTTTTTCCATTTTTATAAATAATTTTACTTTACTTTACTCCTTTTAGATGTTTTATGATTCTTGTTAATATTAAAGTTATATTTAAAACTAAATTATATTACAGTATACCTCATTTAGAAATTTTGCATTACATCTGCTGGGATAGTGTTGGTATATTGTGTATGATTTTGCTGGTTACCGGTTCAAAGCCAGCACCTAAGATAATCTGCCACCACTAACGCCGTCAAATTCCCTTCATCAACGGTCGTTTTTACATTTTTATAAATAATTTTACTTTATTTTACTCCTTTTAGATGTTTTATGATTCTTGTTAATATTAAAGTTATATTTAAAACTAAATTATATTACAGTATACCTCATTTAGAAATTTTGCATTACATCTGCTGGGATAGTGTTGGTATATTGTGTATGGTTTTGCTGGTTACCGGTTCAAAGCCAGCACCTAAGATAATCTGCCACCACTAACGCCGTCAAATTCCCTGCATCAAGGGTCGTTTTTACATTTTTAAACTTTACTCCTTTTGGATGATTTATGATTCACAATAATTTAAGTTTGTATTATAATTATACTTAAAACTAAATTTTATTATTATATTTAAAACCATTTTTTATTATTCTTAAAACTAAATTATATCGTTACACTTAAAACTAAATTAAAAAATAAAACTTAATATTATATTATAAAATAAAACCTAAAATTAAATTATAAAATAAAACTTAAAACTATCTTGCACAGAGAAAAGGGCTATTAAATAATATATTTATAGTATACGTCCAGAAACACACCACTGACTCGGCGTTGGGCGCTTCGTACAGCGTTTTTCATTGAAAGGTATTTTTAGGCTACCCACTGAATCACTCATGCAAAAGGAGGGGAAACGTTACCCAGCTCCGAGAGAAAAGGCTCTAGGCTTATAGAAAGGAAGAGGAGGGGAGGGTGAAATTTACGAGCCTCGTGGTTAACTTTTTCCTCCTATTGAAGGTTCGTTCGTTTCTTAAAGGGCAGCTGAAGAACCAATCCATTAATTTCCAACAATTCTTGTATTATAAAGCCCCTTTTCTTTGTTCATTTCGTTTAGTGCTAGCATAGCCATTGCAATACAGCTGCAGAAACTAATTAAAACATTGTGAATACAACTGAACTAATATGCAAAAATAAAACTATCAATGGAAACTTTTAAAAGTCCAGTGAATAATGAAGTTTAGAATTTCATTTAACTATGGCATAATGCTAGAATCTGAAACAAAAGATTCCATACTTTTTATACATATTAACTACACAAATTTCACATTTCTTCCATTAATATATTCTGTTATTTAAAAATTTTAACCACAATAAATTTTTTAGAATTTTTACATGTTTTTCCTATTCACCCTCCTTTATAATATCGACGAAAGGCCGCTAGAGACAGGTTGTGCTACTAACCCTGTTTCCCTCTATTAGGACTAGGTATACGAAAACATTAGGTCTTTAGGGTCATTTTTACACGCGGACGCGGTCTCGCTCCACGAGTCCACGGGGTCGACGCCATTAGAGAATTTTGATTATTTAGGTGTACAAATCAATTCTTTAGTCATTTGGAACAGAATCAACAGATTAAAAGGTAACTAATTCATGTTTTTAAATTATATAATTAAGGTGAAATACAACTTTATATATTCAAACTTAATAGGTATTCCGAAGCCTTGGATTCTAAGCATAGGCTTAGGAGATTTTAATTGAAAATTTTAAAAGCATTGATCTTGGAAAGTTGGAATTGAAGGGAGAAAAAAAACTTAACCCATTATCGGTTATCCCAGACTAGCCTGTTTCAAAGCATTTAAACAAGGGTTGAATTATCGTCCGTGTTGGAATTCAAACCAGGATCCCACTTCATTTCATAATTAAGGTAAAGAATTTAAATTTTTTAATATATTTACTACAATTTCTATGGCTTTTTGATATGTATGAATTATTTTAAGTTTTAAAATTGATAGTGGTGAAGGAAGTAACAGTTGCCTGTTCTAAAGTACAATATTGTTCCGCCTTTAGATTTTGCTCTAGTCTTTAATGTAATGGTTTGAAATAATAAGTAATCGGTAATAGTTGTCTTGGTTATATTTTTCAAGCTATCGGTTATACCGAGCCAATGCCTCGTATGTTTTATCAAAGCCAGTGTACGATGCTCAAGCATAAGCTGACTTACCTTGTACAGATCTGACATTTTTCTCGATAGGTAGCGAGATTAAATCCTAAAAAATATTGCCTAATTTAAATTTTTTTCTCTCGTGTGTATACTTTGGCTTTGATAAAATATAGTTTTTGCCCGAGCACTAGGTATGAAGCATGATTTTTTTATCAACTAACAATGTGGGTTATTTATTCCTATAATCAGTTTTATATCGGTTATTTATTTCTATAATCAATTTTATAACATTTGACATGCAAGTCAAATTTATCAGAAGGAATAGTCGATAAAAAAGATTAAAATATTTTTAGGCCACATTATTTAAGCCTAAAATTTCATAGGCAATTTAAGCCTAAATTACGCTAGGTGAAAATGTTTAGGTCTAATCTACGACTCTTTAAGCCATAATTACTAAAGGTATGACTGTTTAAACCTAAATTACAAAAGGCCTGACTAAGTCTGAAGTCTTTTTCTGTGGTGAAAAAGTTACTTTTCTTCTTAGGTGAAAAAATTTAACTTTTCCTTGGGTGAAAAGATTAAACTTTTTCATAGCAAATATCAATGTCAAACCTTTATAATAATGGATATGCCAGTTATTCTCAGCAAACGACAGATGAGAAGAAAACGAGCTAGCTATTTAAAAAGTGTGATCGATAGGGTATCCGATGTGTCCCAGGCCAACCCCGAAACCAGCTATCTTGATAATTTTGAAGATGTTCAATCAGAAAACAATTGTAATACTGTTGAGAGCGTTGATTGTTTCCGGGAATGCTGTAGTGACAGTAACTCAGCTGTTATTGAGCATATGGGTGGATCTGAGACATCTGAGTATAGCTTTGGAAGCTTATCAAGCGATATTACCAATTTAAGTTCAAATTCTTCTGAGGATGAACCTAACGATTTAGGCGAAGATCTTAGAGATTGGATTACAAACCACAACGTTGATTCAGTCAAAGTGAATGGCTTACTAAAGATTCTTAGAAATCATGGTCATATTGAACTCCCAAAAGATTCTAGGACTATTTTGAAAACTTTGAGGCATACTTCAGGGATATCTCAAGTGTCAAATGGAGAGTATTGGCACATTGGTTTTAAAATAGGGCTAACAAATTTTTTGGATTTACATCCTGATTATCAAGAAGATATCTCGTTTGCTACGAACATAGATGGTATTCCATTGTTTGAGAGCTCAACTACAAACTTTTGGCCAATTTTAGTAGGGGTTTTCAGTTTTAAAAATGGAATTGTAGGGGACGTATTTCCAGTGGGAGTGTTTTGCGGCGATCAGAAACCTGGTTCTCTTTTAGAGTATCTAAGCCCATTTATTAAAGAATTATCCTACCTTAGTGAATATGGATTTTGTTATCAAGAAAGGGAAATAAAATGCAACCTAGATGGGCCATTTATTTTGGACACGCCAGCTAGATCATTTGTGAAAAATACAAAGGGGCACACGGGATATTATTCATGTGATAAGTGTACGATTCCAGGTTACATGCTAGGCCATAACATGATTTTCTTGGAAGATTGCTCGAATGAAATTGTATCCTTGCGCACTAATATGACCTTCAGAAATCAAGAGAATGATGAGCACCATTTACGTGGTGACCGTTCTCCCCTTGAAGCTTTAGATATGGATTTGGTAGCTCAATTTCCTTTAGACTATATGCACCTCGTCTGTCTAGGAGTAACAAAGAGGTTTCTAAGGGCCTGGGTTAAAAAAGGAAAGTTCATAGTTCGGCTTAGTGGTCAACAGATGATAGAATTATCATCTAGGCTAAAAAACAGTTCGCAGCATATTCCTAGTGAATTTGCTAGAAAACCTAGATCATTAAAACACGTGGATCGTTGGAAAGCTACTGAATTTAGGCAGTTTTTGCTTTACACTGGTCCAGTTGTTTGTAGAGGAATAGTTGCTAATGATGTTATGGATCATTTCCGGTTGCTTCAATGCGCAATCTACATCTTAGCTTCCCCTAACTTTAGTAAAATTCTAGCTGATTATGCTGGTGAGCTGTTAGAATTGTACGTTTTATCTTGCCCAGACTTTTATGGCCATAAATTTGTTAGTCTTAACATTCATGCTCTAACCCATTTAGTTGCTGATGTAAAAAGGTTTGGCCCTTTAGATGCGTATAGTGCTTTTCCGTATGAAAATCATTTACAATTTTTAAAAAAAAAATTGCGTTCAGCAAATAGACCCCTTCAACAACTATGCAAGCGCTTAAATGAAGGTCAAAGGCTCTGCACTAGAAAATCAA
Source organism: Odiellus spinosus (assembly GCA_963920705.1). Lineage (NCBI taxonomy): Eukaryota > Metazoa > Arthropoda > Arachnida > Opiliones > Phalangiidae > Odiellus > Odiellus spinosus. Next base: position 824,933 of record CAWUCO010000021.1, on the reverse strand, counting down.
AGAATGTTGGAATAGTTTTGAAACAACCCTTTAATGACAATAATAAAAATGTACCAACAAGTGCTCAGTCTTTTCGCAAGCTTGTAGCCCCAAGTTATACTTTAACCACTCGTTACGCAAACGGTTGTGTGAAGTTAACAACAGGGGAAGTGATTCTGATAAAACAAATTTACCAAACAAGAGGGAAAGAAATAATGTTAGGAGGGAGCTTATGCAACTATCACGATAACATTTTTGAATACCCTTTAAAGTCATCCGCTCTTGGTATGTTTGTAGCCAGAGTTTCAAAACGAGTTAAATTTTACCCTTTAAGTGCGTTTGAACGCAAATGTGTTATTCATTTAAACCGTGAAGATAACTTAGCTACAATTATCCCAGTGCTTCATTACTCTTAGGTTTTATAATTTTAAATTAAAACCCATTTCAAAATTTAACCATTATTCTGTTTTATGAAATTATGAGTACAAATAACTAGGCCTAATAAATTTCATACCTCGTAAATTCGCTTGTTGACTTTTAGAAATTGTTTGCTTTGTTCTTTTTTATTTTCAGATGTTCGTGATATTCAATTTCTCTGAGGGGACTGTAGAAGCAGTTCCTTTATTATGGTGTCCTTCTGAAATATCATGTTATTGGCCACCATCGCGCTTAAACAATGAAGCGGCTAAACTTATTATGGAAATGGCTAAGCCGGAATCGGATTGGGTCTTATATGATGGAAAGATTATTTATAAAACCGGTATACTATAGTTTATAGTATTGCTTTAGTTCATATAGTGGATTTAGAAAGCTTTGCAAGCTAATGTTTACATAAAATTCCATGCTATTAAATGAACTAGAGGAGATACGCAATAAATTATAGATTGATATTCTAAATTTATATAATTTATTAGCTGATTACAGTCGAGCCCGTGAGAAACTGAACAAATCAGAATTTACCTCTGATTTGGCAAGCGATGGAGAGCCAGGTAAAGGGAAGAGAAGGAGGCTTCCTCGTCAAAAAAGTCATTTAGTAGACCCTGCCGAAAGTTCTAATGGTTTGTTTATATTTTAAATTTGAATATCATATTTCTCCATTTTAAGGGAGAACATTTTTCTTTCTAATTTAGACACGATTTTTTTGGCGCCTATGGCAATCAGAACTATTTCCCTACTTAATAATTAGACTATAGACAATTATAAGTAAATTCCCTGAGTCAGATTTTCTATATGCGGTTCTACTATTCGTGGAAGATGCTTATAATAGTCTCTAGTAATAAGTTAAGGAAATAGTTCTGATAGCCCTAAATGAACAAAAAAAATCATGTCTTAAGAAGGGCCCAGAGAAAAATTGCTCACGGCTTGCCCTTCAAATGTTTATATATTATTTTTTGAGGTTAAAGCTACACGTTTATTTTTTGTAAAACTTTATATTATGGCTTTTGAATTAGTTGCCTACAACTGATTTATATAGTTTTTAAATTAAACGAGTTTGAGTCAGATCTCAAATTGTTTACTCAAGAAAATAAATGAGTCTTTTCCACCATTTTAAATCCGCTGCGATGTTTCTGTTAAGCCAACTTTTTTGGAAAATAACCTTAACATCTGTCTGGTTTCCATTTAGATGATGAACCAGTTTTGTTGAACAAAAAACAAAAAAGCGGAAAAGGAAGAAAGCAAATACTTCTACCTAAGCCCCCTGCAATTCCTTTAAATGAGTGTAAGTAAAAATCTGTCCAACGTGTAAATGTGTGTGAACGAACTTAGTCGAGAATGGGCCAACTCATTAGTAAAAACTATCCATAGTAAAAGAGGGTAAAATGCCCTCGCAGATGACATGCCCCTTGTTAGAGAGTAAAGTAAAATTTATATTAATGTAAATCTTCCTTTTTTAATGTTTTTCAACAGTTCTTATTTCAAATTCAACGGAAAATGTCAATGAATCTGAAGTTTCTAGCCATAGCGCTTCAGAAAGTAAGCAATAAAAACATTTTCCAATTAAAAATTCTTGGCCAACCCATTTTTGTCACTTATAAAAAACACTAATGGAATTCATTTGTATTTACAGAAAGTTATAAGAAAAAAGAAAAGCGGTTCGTGAAGAGGAGTGTTTTTAATATGAAAAACAAATTATCAAATAAAATTAACAAGAAACGATTATATGATGACGAAATGGTACTGCCCAAAACTCAAGACATTTGTTCTACATCCAATTTAGTTGACAATGTTGAGTTTTCACCTTCTAGAAGTAAGGATGTAGATAATTTAGCAACGAATCAAAAGCTCTGCACTATGGCACCATTGAAACCTAAAAATTTAGGTAGTGTTGCCTCGAAACACCTTGACCAAAATAGTACCCCTACCAAAAACACTGAACGAGAAGATACTCTTCTAGATGTTTCTTCAGCTGAACACAATGACCAAGATGCTTCTGGCACTAAACATGGTGACCGTTACATTTCTACGAATAACAATGACCGAGATGTTTCCCCAACAAAAGAAAACGAAGGGGATTTATCATCCTCACGACAAGAAGTTTCTCCGTTGAAAGATGGACAACTTTCGCCTATTCAATATGGAGAAAGGGGCAACTTACGGTCAAATGAAAAAGGCTTTAGTTCCCCACCGTATTTCAATATACAGCCTAATAATGTAATCTACGACGAAATTATGTCTTCAGAATCTGAAAACATTGTTTCCTCTTCGGGTTCAGAAGATCGGGGAAATTCTCACTCCTTATCAAAGCTCGCTTCTGCACAAGCTACCAAAGATAATGGACATGGATCTTTAACTAACCACAACACAAAATCTGGACATAGTTTTTTGAGCAAAATTAAAACTAATGCTAATACTTCGAACAAGATAAAATCGTCTAAAATTGGAAAACCTTCTCACAAGAGCAACAGCGGTAGAAAACTGCCACTTTCTTCTTCAGCCAAACCACCAAAAAATCCAGGCATTGTAACTTACAATCACCATATTGAGAAGAGAACAATAGGAGCTTTTTCGCCGTCAAAATCGCGGAAATGTAGAAGGCTAAAAGATTTATCGCCATCAAAAGAAAGATCTTTTACTAGTCTAAGAAATATCTCTCCTTCAAAGCAAAAAATGAAGCGCAGAAGCCTTAAGGATTTTTCACCATTAAAAAATACAGACTTTGATTTTAGGCCACAAGGAGAAGCACCATCTATCCACGAAAGAGACCATAGAATTCAACCAGACATCTTTGAGACAAGAGAAGATTGCCATCGCAGAAACGTAGCTCTTGAAAACCAAAATGGAAATTACATACAATCTAGGGATGATACTGGTTTAAATTCTTCAAGGACGTCTGGATTTTTAAACGCAGATATATCATACCTCGAAAAAATTAAAGCTTCGCATACGGGGATCTGTGACAACAGAGTCAGAAATTTTGATTCAGGTAATTATTAAAATCTCGAAAGAGATATTCCCATCATGGAATCCATAAAATTATATATATTGTTTTTAAGAGGATTTATTGTATAGTGCTTTTTATTAACTAATGAAATATCATGTTAGACAGACCCAAAAAGATGATACAAATGAAACCAGCAATGGATTTTTTATTCACTTGTGAAACTTCAAACCACAACCTTCCAATAACTATTGGGTTTTCTGAGCACCTTAGTTAATGGTGACTCAAACTATTTCACGGACTATATAAGACTACATTTATTGATGTAGATCGTTGTGTATCAACCCTTCCTAAGCTTTTCTTATTTAGTCACCAGCTAACGTAGCAAAGATGCTCAAATGGTCCAATGGTTATTGATAGGTTGTGCTTTTAAAGGGAGAGTGTAAAGGAAAATCAAGAGATTTTTTATCGATTTTTCTATAAGGCCTAACTGCGTAGTTAATCATTTGGGTTTTGTTTGCTTGAAGGCACTATTGTTTGGAAGGTGAGATCAGTGAATTGTGTATATATTTTAATTTTTAAAATCATTGGAATATGTTTTAGAATTAGTAGAAGAATCGATAAAAAATTAGCTTATTTTAATTTTTACCCTCCCTTTAACTTTCACTAGTGAATCATAAGAAATTTCACTGGTTGTTTCGTTTTAAACACCTTTTTGGGTCTGTCTAATCTGATATTTTACTAGTTAATATCTTCAATAAAAAAGTTCTCTATGCGGACTCCTCTTGAAAATTAATAAATGCATATATTCGAATTTTAATAAGCAAATTGGATAGAAGTAAATAGGGGAAAGTAGGGTATAGTAGCCTTTTTTGGGCGAAGTCACTTATTATATTAAATTTTTCCACGGATAAATAAACGAAAAGTAGCACGACATGCTTTGACGATCTCCGCTTGGTATGCTATTTCTTGAATTCAACTGCTTTTTCCCGCCAATAGTTTAACTCCAGTTTTTGCAGTGCAAGCTAGTTTATAGGTGTAAGGAATGATTATCTACTTCCTCCTATTTACTTCTGATAGGTTGTATTCTAATCTGGGAAAACAATTTCAAAATAAATACTATTTTTAGATCAATCTGACGAAAAATACAAAAGAACTGTTATGCTAATGCTAACAGACCTAAATACAAAAATTGATTTTCTGATAAAGAATAACAAAGAAAGTTATGATGGAGGCCCTCTGCTGTTATTGGATATAGAAGGTTTTCCAAAGCTACCAATAATTTCACTGAAAGACCTTAAAACTGTTGAAACACTTTTGGAAAAAGAAGAAATCAGAAAACAAGCTGTAAGTCTAATCTACTTTTAGGTTAAATGTTCAGCTAATTTTTAAAAACATTCATTGTTAACAGATCATGAATTTTTCATCGTATGGAGGAAAAAAGATATTTGATTGTTGTAAGAGGCTTTTCAACAAAGTAATTGCGCACGAGGTTATGCTAGAGTTTAATTGGGTTGGTTCGGAAAAAAAATTTGCATTTTCTGAATTAAGGATTAAAAACGTCATAATAGGTAAAAAGACCTCAAATTATTTTCAGTTACGAACATATAACTAATGTTTAAAAAAATTATTCTATTTTTCTAAGCTGCCATTCAACAGAATTTTAAAGGAGTCAAAGAATTTACAGTTGAAGCAACAGTAAAAAGTTTCATTAGAGGAGTGCCGGACAGGAAAGGAGGACGTAATAGGCGGGCGAAAAAAGCTGCTGTAGAATCTGATATTGATTGAAAAATAAACAAATTTCATTCTACTAAAATTTTTTTTATTTGAAGAATTAAATCTTATAATTATTATTCAACTTGGCTTAAATAGAAAAAAACTAAGTTGATATTACTGAAGGATAATAGATTAAAAATGCATAATTCGAGTGTACGATAAGGGGACAAGTGAAGGCTCGAAAGCGTTCTAAGTGTAGGCTTCAGAGCGGGCAAAGGGTAGGCTTGAAAGCAGGCAAAGTGTAGGCTTGAGAGGGAAAAAAGTGTAGGCTTGAGAGGGAAAATAGTGTAGGCTCGAGTGTAGAAAAAATGTAGGCTTGAGAGGGAAAATAGTGTAGGCTCGAGTGTAGAAAAAATGTAGGCTTGAGAGGGAAAATAGTGTAGGCTCGAGTGTAGAAAAAATGTAGGCTTGAGTGGAGAAACGGTGTAGGTTCGAGTTGGGGCAAAGTGTAGGCTCGAGAGAGGCAGAATGTAGGCTCGAGAGGGACAGAGTGTAGGCTCGAGAGGGGCAGAGTGTAGGCTCGAGAGGTACAGAGTGTAGGCTCGAGAGGTACAGAGTGTAGGCTCGAGAGGTACAGAGTGTAGGCTCGAGAGGTACAGAGTGTAGGCTCGAGAGGGGTAGAGTGTAGGCTCGAGAGGGGCAGAGTGTAGGCTCGAGAGGGGCAGAGTGTAGGCTCGAGAGGGGCAGAGTGTAGGCTCGAGAGGGGCAGAGTGTAGGCTCGAGAGTGGGAAAGGTGTAGGCTTATCTGTTGGGAACCTGCTGGGCTGAAGTCTTAAGCCCAACACCACATACACCAGCAGGCCAGGTAGGACATGCTCGTTGGTTTCCCGTTGCCGCGCCTACACACCTGGCCGACACTTTGCCTACACCAGCTGGGCCAGCATTTTTGTGTTACTAGGGCATGATTTTATACGGCTAAATATGTCAGGAAAAATGGTGACACTGTCACATTAAAGAGAACTATGGAACGCCGCCCTTAGTAGGCTCGCTTTCAAGAAATGGTTTTAGTTAAAAATTAAATGGGATCTTTTATGGTTTCAAGGATTGGTTTTTCAATTGTATTTCTTAAAAATCCAACCCAAAAAAAAAAAAAAAAATCCATCAGATTTAAAAATCACATCTAATCCCAAGGATTTTATTTTGTGTTACTCTTTTGATTCTGTTCGAGGCACAATGAGTGTAATATGCTTATAATTGTATTATTAGCGAAAAACCATTTTCCCTAATACGTTAGACAAATATAGCTTTTATTTGATGTGATGAGCATGATAGTTAATTTTTAAGAGCTTCATGCTCCCTTTAGAATGGTGATCTTTTATATCATTGTAAATGTGGCCCATTTTCCAATCTTTGCTTTCTTGGCTCACATTTAGTTATATATCTTGGCCGGTATTATTTTTAAACATCTGAAATTGGTTAATCCTAGCTAAAAACGTGTCGCGAGTCTGAATTTGAAATCCGTTTAGCTCTATACACTCAAGTTTTTGAGTTAAGCGCTAATTAGGTGGGTGGCAATTAACAATTAATGCCGAACAAGGTCCACCTCCAATTTTAGTTAAATTTTTAGGGAATCACCTACGTATACATATAGAATAAACCCCAAAATTTGGTTTCACAGAAACCACTATTTCTGTCAAAAAAAAAATATATATATATATTTTTGGGAGTGAATTTTGGTATTTCAATGCTAACAAAAACATATTAGCTTCTATGGAGGGATAAAAATAACATTGAGCGCTTGCTAATCGAATTGATTTTTTTAAAAGTCTCGCGAGCGAGTTCGAATTAAATGAAATAGCATAAAACGCATGCGCTCAATGTTAATATTATACTTACATGGAATATTGAGTTTTTTGATAAGAACCACCCTGTATAGGAAATTAACATTGAAATACCAAAATTCACTCCCAAAAATATAATTAAATTCTGTGAAACCAAATTTTGGGGTTTATTCTATATGGATACGTAGGTGATTCGCCAAAAAATTCACTAAAATTGGAGGTGGACCTTTTTCGGCATTAATTGTTAATTGCCACCCCCCTAATTAGCGCTTAACTCAAAAACGTGGGTATATAGAGCTAAACGGATTGCAAATTCAGACTCGGGACACGTTTTTAGCTAGGGTTAACCAATTTCACATGTTTAAAAATAATACCGGCCAAGATATATAACTAAATGTGAGCCAAGTAAGCAAAGATTGGAAAATGGGCCACATTTACAATGATATAAAAGATCACCATTCTAAAGGGAGCATGAAGCTCTTAAAAATTAACTATCATGCTCATCACGTCAAATAAAAGCTATATTTGTCTTATGTATTAGGGAAAAAATGGCATACTTATTGAGTCCATTATACCTATAAAGGGATAATGAAACAAGTTGTTTTTACTTTATTGGGACTTAAAGGGACAATGTGCGATTTTAAAATCGACTTTAAAGTCGCCTTCTTTTATAGCCAAAGCTAGGCTGCGTGCAAAAGGGAATGAGAATTTTAAAGGGTCAAAATTTCAGAGCATATAGGGCCTTTAAGACTTTTCTTAGAATGAAATATCAAATTAAAATTTCTCCTTTTAAGATATACACGTACCATGGGAAATTTTTAAAATGAAAATCAGCTTCTAGCTTATTAATTTCATTCTACAGGTAAATGTTCAACATGCGTTGACTGGTCGGGGCAGACCAAAGAAAATTTCAAAAGCACCCGGGGATAGTGTGATAAAGGAGGCCTTGGTTTCGATGCCCCAAACCGAGGAGGAGATCACTAAATCTCTTTCAGACATTAATCAAGGTCTTGAGGTATTTAATCTAAATCCATGTTCTAGCGTTGCCAACTGTAACTTTTCTTATGAAATAAAGCTGGGTAAATTTTGATAGTAACTCTGGTTTATTCCCACAGGCGATGATTAAAGGTCTGGACAGGAAGTCGCTGGATGAATTTGCATTTACCATGGCCAAAATGATTCCAGAGGCGTCATCCATCTTGAACAAAAGTAACAATATTTCTTTAATACTGAATGACGATTAATTAAAACAATCAGTTATTTTTTTCTTCTTTCTTGCAGTTCTTTATCCGCAAGAAGAGGATTTGTACACCGGGACCGCTGCATCAACCTCTAGTGCACAGCAGCCCTCTGCATCAGCTTCATGTGCACCGCAGTCATCCGGATATGCCTCTTGCGCGGCAAAACCGCCTGGGAAAATTTCTGCCCCAAATGGAAGGCAGAAGAGGAGGTCAGAAAGGAAAGCCTTAAGAGTGAAGGCCCCTACCACGGGCGATCCTCCCACAAATGGTGGATGGTGCGTCTGCGGACAGTGCCGCAACATGCCACTGCAAGAGGAAAATGTTTGCTGTGGGCATGTTGGGAATTGCATCACTTTAGGGGCCCAGTTCCGGCTACTATGCCTCGAGGCGTTTGTGATAATCATGATGTTGCGACTGAGACATCAAGTCTATCGTCGCAATGAAAACTTGGCCATGGACAACGACAACAAACGTTTTGGGGCATACTGCAACTATGTGTTGTGGCAGCATGGCCATTTGGGTGCTGGGAATAGGCGGATTCTCCCATCCTGCTGTGTAACCCGCATACGCACGAGTTTCCCTGACCCAAATGGGTTGTATCAAGGGTTTCATGCATGGTGTTCTGTTTGACATAGGGTTTTGAAAAACTCACACCATGGAAATGAGACTTGCCGTCCTCCACTAGGAAAGCTAATTTCCTATATGGTGCTAAAGTAACTCATAGAGTAAATTTAAGAATCCTCTGCTTGAATTAATCACTATGGCTAATTCTAATAACTAGGTCTCTAACAAACTTTTTATAATCAAAATAATAATTCCTTTTTTTCTTTATTCAAGCGATCTTGATGATGTTGGAAGAATTTTTCAAAGGATGTGGAAAGGTACTGTATAATAATTGTCAAATTTTATTCCCTTTTTTGAAACGATGGCTGGAAGAAAAAATCCATTGGAAGATTCAAACGCTGCAGTGGCGCCACGTAGTGGAAAGGTACTGTATAATAATTGTCAAATTTTATTCCCTTTTTTGAAACGATGGCTGGAAGAAAAAATCCATTGGAAGATTCAAACGCTGCAGTGGCGCCACGTAGTGGAAAGGTACTGTATAATAATTGTCAAATTTTATTCCCTTTTTTGAAACGATGGCTGGAAGAAAAAATCCATTGGAAGATTCAAACGCTGCAGTGGCGCCACGTAGTGGAAAGGTACTGTATAATAATTGTCAAATTTTATTCCCTTTTTTGAAACGATGGCTGGAAGAAAAAATCCATTGGAAGATTCAAACGCTGCAGTGGCGCCACGTAGTGGAATGGTACTGTATAATAATTGTCAAATTTTATTCCCTTTTTTGAAACGATGGCTGGAAGAAAAAATCCATTGGAAGATTCAAACGCTGCAGTGGCGCCACGTAGTGGAAAGGTACTGTATAATAATTGTCAAATTTTATTCCCTTTTTTGAAACGATGGCTGGAAGAAAAAATCCATTGGAAGATTCAAACGCTGCAGTGGCGCCACGTAGTGGAAAGGTACTGTATAATAATTGTCAAATTTTATTCCCTTTTTTGAAACGATGGCTGGAAGAAAAAATCCATTGGAAGATTCAAACGCTGCAGTGGCGCCACGTAGTGGAAAGGTACTGTATAATAATTGTCAAATTTTATTCCCTTTTTTGAAACGATGGCTGGAAGAAAAAATCCATTGGAAGATTCAAACGCTGCAGTGGCGCCACGTAGTGGAAAGGTACTGTATAATAATTGTCAAATTTTATTCCCTTTTTTGAAACGATGGCTGGAAGAAAAAATCCATTGGAAGATTCAAACGCTGCAGTGGCGCCACGTAGTGGAAAGGTACTGTATAATAATTGTCAAATTTTATTCCCTTTTTTTGAAACAATGGCTGGAAGAAAAAATCTATTGGAAGATTCAAAAGCTGCAGTTGCGCCACGTAGTGGAAAGGTTGTGTATAATAATTGTCAAATTTTATTCCCTTTTTTGAAATGATGGCTGGAAAGAAACAATCTATTGGAAGATTCAAATGCTACAGTGGCGCCACCTAGTGGAAAGGTTGTGTATAATAATTAACTAATTTTATTCTTTTTGAAACGATGGCTGGAAGAAACAATATATTGGAAGATACAAGGGCTGCAGTTGTCAGACTGGCGACATCTATAGATTTTTATTTTAGTGTCATTTATATATCACTGTGTTCCTCTAATGTGGATTATTCCTTTTTTTGAAACCAATGGCGACTAGAAAAAAAGCCTTGGTTCTTTTACCAGTGTCAATTTCTTTTACCTGTCACCTGTGTCAATTTCTTCCATGATGTGTTGCATAAATGCTCTATTCTGCAAACACATATGTTATAAAACATACATGGCTCTTGAATAATTTACGTTGGTCTTGAATAAATTGCAATTACAACCTCATAAAAATGCCTCATTTGAATTATTTGATGCCAATAGCCCAATACACAATATTCCTACTTGTTAAGCCTTGGCTAATAGTAAACATCAGTTTTCATTCAAAAGAAGTAGAAGCTTGGGGAGGAAATAAATAATATACCTACTTCCTAATAATTGGAAATTCAAATTTCAACTATAAACGACTTAATAAATAAATTAATTATAATCATTTTATAATCAGCGGTCTTTTTTAGTAAATTTTTTCAGACTTTGCACTCTAACATTTCAAATCAGCCAATCAGGGAACTTTTCCAAGGACCCTGCGCGAAGAATGTAAAATGGATTCATCATTCAAGGGGGTAATGAAAAAGGGGTACTAAATGCTATTAGTATTTTTGTATGCTTTGCAGGAAAGCCAACCCTTAGCCCAAGGGGAAAAGGGCAAGGGGAGATACGCTCTTTAAGCAAGGTTCAATATTTAAATTGCGATAAAAATTTTAATAAAAATAGTTTCTATAATTTTCCTATATTTCACTATTATTAAAGTCTATTTCGGGTTTATTGGAATCGCAGTCCATTAGGTGCATGCGTGTTGTATAATTCAAATTTTCATTTTTAATATCCTGGCAGTGTTCTTTATTTGTATACTCTTATTTCCTTTTACTTTTACCTATATAAAATTTTCCGCATTTACAACACCGATTATATCTAAATTATTTTTACAATGTGTATGGTTTCGATTATTATCCCATTACACCAGCTATTTTTAAAGTTTTTTAACTTATAATTTTAATATTATATTTTCGTAGTTTCCGTTGTAATAATTTATTTGGGGTCTTTGTAGTACGGAAGAACTACCAAACATATTTTTTAATCTAATATAAAATAAAAAATATATTTCGCCATTTCTTCCGTACTACAAAGACCCAAATAAATTATTACAACGGAAACTAAGAAAATATAGTATTAGAATTATAAATAAAAAAGTTAAAAAATTCAAAAATAGTGTTAAAATTATAGTCTTGCTTTGTCACTTTCCCTTTAAAAATAAATATTAAAGTACCTAAATTTAGTAATAGTTATTTATAGTATAGTAATAGTTATTTAATTATAGTATAGTAATAGCCAGCGCGATATATTCAGTGTTGCCAATGTTTGAGAGTCGAAAATCCCGCAGTCGCTAAATTTCCCCGCCCAACCCTCACCCTCTTTTAACTCCGCCCCCTCCCAAAACTCAATGGAAAACATATCAAATATTTTGTGGTTTAAAATTTTCCCAGCGAAAAAAGAAAAAAAAAAATCAAGAAAGGCAGTATGATTTTCTGTATCTCCCTAGCTTCAAAGCTTGACCTCGCTACCCAATATGAATTTAAACTTTCGTTACTTATTTTATTTCTTGGAAACGAGGCATAACAGGTGCTACCCCAGAACAAGAAATAGAGCTAAAGCTAGCTACACACGATGCGATTTCATGTCGCATGCGATTTTTAACTGGGTCGCATCAAACTTCCATACACACGGCGCGACTGCCAAGCCGATAACAATAGAGAGGAGTAGAGATAAAATCAAGCTCGAAAAGAAACAAGACGTCGCTCGCGAATTCAGATGTTTCAGTAGAAGTAAAAGAACGCGTTCGCTAAAGCTCTCATTTTAGTCGAAGAATTTGAACGCAAAGGATGGATAGAAGAAAGCTGTTAGCAATGACCCTAGTTTATTTTGAAACAGAGGATGAAATTATTCCACCTCGAAAGAGGAAAATTCGATCCACTTGGCAAAGGGGATGGATTTCAAAAAGGTCCAAATTAGGACTTTTTCATACTTTAATGAAGGAGTTGGCTGTTTCTGATCGACAAAACTATAAAAAATGGATCAGAATGGATGTAGAATCCTTTGAAATATTGGTAAACAAAGTCTCGCCTTTAATTTCGAAGGAAGACACAGTTATGAGGGAGTCTATTACCGCTTCGGAGAGATTAGCACTCACATTGAGATATTTAGCAACTGGTAAGTAAAAACAAAAAAATTAAATATTAATTACATAATAATTAATATTTTGTTTTGACAGGGGAATCAATGACGTCACTGCACTTTCAGTTCCGTATTGGTCTGAGTACTATTAGTGAAATAATACCCGAAACGTGCAATGCTATTTATGAAGTTTTAAATGAAGATTATTTAAAAGTTCCAAGTACAGAGAATGATTGGGTGGAAATTGAAACCGAGTTCTGCCAAAGGTGGAATTTTCCTAATTGCTTGGGTGCTTTGGACGGGAAGCACGTTGTTTTTGTTCCACCTAGACAAACTGGTTCCTTCTTCCAAAACTACAAAGGAACTAAAAGCATTGTTTTAATGGCGCTTGTTGATGCAAAATACAGGTAACTTTAGTTGTTTTTTAAAATTCTAAACGTTATAAATTGGTTTTTGGGATGTTATTAAATTTTTCCTTAAAGATTTGTATATATTGACGTTGGAACTAATGGTAGAGTAAGTGACGGAGGAGTGTGGAATAAGACTAACTTTAAAAAAATGATGGATTCGAAAAAGATGAGAGTTCCGGGACCAAAAGCTCTGCCTGGGACAGATACCATTGTTCCACATGTTATAGTTGCAGATGAAGCATTTGGCCTAAAAGAATACTTACTAAAGCCATACGCTGCAAAAGAATTGAATGATGCCAAACGAATATTTAACTACCGGTAAATAGTGTACAGATTATATTTTGTATTCATATTCCTGGTTTAACATTAAAATTTTACATTTCACTAAAAAGGTTATCTAGAGCTCGGAGAATAGTGGAGAACGTCTTCGGAATATTAGCTAATCGGTGGTTAATTTTTCAAAGCCCCATAAAATTGGATGCAGAGAAAGTGGAATCAATAGTTTTGGCATGCTGCGCTTTGCACAATTTTCTAAGCGCTACTTAAAGCCAAATTTATATTCCTGCTGATTCTGTGGATCAAGAACATTCTGAAACCGGAGACATAAGAGAAGGAGAATGGAGATCAGAGCCAGAACCAAAGGGACTATTAAACATTCAAAAGAATTCTATAGGTAAAAAATGTAGTAATAATGCTAAACTAATTCGCGATGAATTTAAAAATTATTTCAATACGATTGGGCAAGTGCCATTTCAATGGAAAAAAATTAACGAGTAAGCCATTGTTGTTTAAATTTTTTTAATTAAATCGTTTGTTATTAACTGAATAACAATCACATGAAAAATTGCAAAGTCACACTACATAAGGTAAATTACCAAACATTGTATTTTCTTTTCAAATAAAAAAATTTTAAGATATGATGAATTACGTTTGATTCAAACTTTTGGGGACTTTTTCCCTATGTAGTTTCTTTTGATCTACTATTTAGGTTGAGGCGAAGATTGGGTATTATTTACGGGGTTAAATGATAAATTTGGAATATATGAGTTTGGAATATATGAGTTATTGTAAACTTGAGTACGATTAGTTGGTAGCGGAATTCCAATGAAATTTGCCCTAGAAAAATCTATAGAATTTTGATTATTTGGACTTGTAAAAACTCCATGTCGAACAGACGGATGTGTAGTGGGCACAGGGGAACTTGTTCCGAATGTTGTAGTTAAATTTCTAGGCTCACTAGAACTAAACTTATTAAAATTTTCGCCTCCCCTGGGAATAAAATTCATCTCCGAGTTAACACTTGGCGAAATTGCGTGAGGTACTGAACTAATTGAATCAAAATTAGGATTAGTTGTAAAACTCCTGGGAATCTCTGAGGCTTTTGCATTTGGTGACCCTGCGTGTGGGACTTGAGAATTAGTACATGCAGAATTTCTGGGAATAAATCTACTGTTTGGGGAATTTATAATCATAGGACTAATCGGTCTAAAAGTAGGCGTAGTGGGAAACGTAGTTTTTGTGGGTGTTGTGGTTGGGTGGAGACTTTTATAAATTAATTTCTGGATATCTAGTTTAAACTTCTCTTTTGTTTGAGGCTCCATTCCTTCCATTGAAAAAGCCACGTGTTTTCCAAAAGCCTTATCCGCTGTTTCGTTTTCCGATAGCGCTGATACTCCTGCTTTCAGAAAGTTTCTTTTTTCTTCGAATAATTGATCGTCTATTTGTTTTTTCGGTGGTTTTTGAGACATCTTTACTACTGGCTTAGAAAATGAAGGTTTAGCAGGATTTGACTTAGTTTTTGTTTTCTTCACTTTTTCTTTTGGTTCGTTGTCACTTTCGTTTTCTATATCACTTCCGGATTCTCTCTTTGGAGTAAATAATTTAAGAAATGTTATATATTTTTATAAAATTATAATATAATACTAATATAAATATTATTATTTTAAAAACTCTCGCGCCCCATTGCAGTTTATGAATAAAATTATTCTTCCAATATACAAACAAAATTAAAAAAAAAAAGATTCTATAACAAATGTGCATTAACTGAGATATTACCTCTACATCAATTTGAAATGACATAACTTACAATTTCTTCTTGAAAAGAATCTTCTGATGATTCTCCGGGCGATGCTCCAGGTGTCTCAAAATTTCCGGATTCACTGACGTTTAAATTGCATTTACTGCTACGAGCTACCAAAGTATCTTTTAAAAACATTAATCTCTGAAAATGCTTAGGCATTTGAGATGTTGAAGCTGCCGATCCAGATGGTGTATCTTTAATTTTTTTCCATTTTCTGGCAAAACCGTCTTTTAAATTTCTAAATTTGTTCTTAATTGTTTCAACTAGAATTATGAAAATCGAATTAAAACATTAAAAAATTATAGATTATATTCAATCATAAAAATGAGTTTTCATAGTCTTGAAAGTAAAATTTTATAATATTTGCGTGTGGAAATTGAGGTCGGGTATAATAAGAGGATACATTTTCAAAACAGAATTTAAAAAATATAATTAAATTTCGATTTCATTCAGTTTCAATTTCAGACTACAAGATTCAAAATTATGAAGTAAAAATTACGACTCGTGGGTAAATCACTACTATATAAAGCTTCCTAACTCTCATGATTAAAATTTTAACCACGATTTAATCATTCTACAGTCCAAAGAAACGATCTCATTTCAATTATAGTTTATTAAATCAAGGTTTTCCGAATAATCATGGTAGTGAAGTACGTCTCCGTCGTTATTTAAAAAAAAAAATAATAATAATAAATGGAAAAACTCACTTGGTGCACCAATTATCTGGCTTAAGCGTGATAGATTAATTTCACGTTTATTTTTATTGAAGTATTCTGGGTTAGAATCTTTCCATAAAAACTCATGTTCTGCGTAAAAATCAATAATTTCTATTTCTTGTTCGCTGGTTAATTTAAAATCCTGACTCGTCTTTTTAGATGTACGTTTCGACATTTTAGTAAGACGAAATTTACAGCAAATTATAAACTAGTCACGAAGAGCTAAGCGAAAGTGTGGCCTATGCTTTTAATCACCAACTTCAGCTCCGCTAACGGAAGGCCAAGGTCAGTGCAGACCAAAGAATATAATAGATTTTATTCTCTGCGTTGCACAAACCTGTTTTTCATCGCCAGGTGGGCGATTGCAACATGTATAAACAACAACATGAAGTTTTCTCCGAACTAATTCCATCATTCGAAAACATTTCTGAGCTCTATGTTTCCAAAATTCGGACATCCAACTGTTTTCACTTTCATAAGTTATTCCAAAAAGACAGAAAAACCCAGCTCCGCAAGGTAAAATAGGTTTTAGTCGCGCAGAAGAAACTTTGAAATTTTCCAAAGGAATGTCTCCCGTTTACTCTCACTTTTAATACTACCAAAGCTGCCTGTCGCGTGCGTTAAAATAGGTTCCAACCTATTTTCGGTCGCAGCCGCATGCGACTTCAAAAAACCACTTCACACCACGCGATTTTGGAATTTTGGTCGCATGCAGCTTGTCGCATGCGACAAAATCGCATCGTGTGAAGCTAGCTTAAGGAATAAAAACTAGAAAAATAGGCATGTGTTTGCTTTTACACACTGAAAACTAAATCCATCGCCATGTAATATCATCAGTCTAAGTCTCTAGGAGAAAGAAAGAGTCCCCTAGACTTTGGTAGTGGTGTCAAGTGACTATAGGTAAACCTATTTATTCCCTAAAGGCCTAAACCACCCCCTGATGTGCTGGGCCTTTTGCCGGGTTTGTACAATTAAAGAATTTAAAGAAAGTATTGTTGGTGAAATCCCGTTGTGATAATATAATAAACATTTGAAAACCCTCCCCGATCCTCGTTCATGTCCACCTGATATTTGGTAGCACGCGCGAATGAAGGCTCCCTATATCTCTGAGTAAAAAATGCTTAAAACTAACGGATATCGTAGCTTTGAACACGCTGCAAATTATGGTGAACTTGTTAAAAAAATTTGGTTACTGGGAATGGGAAAAACTATATAAATATTCTCAGAAAAATCTATTTTTTTCTAGGCTCTGGCTAAAGAGTCAAGCTTGATTATATTTTTGGTAAGAAAGGGGTCGTTAAATCCCGTCAGAGTAGAAAATCCCACAAAATCGGCCAATTTGGTTGAAAAATCCCACAATGTGGGATTTATCCCACACATTGGCAACACTGGATATATTAAACCCGATCAAAACCTTTAGGCAAAACTTAAAAATAAAACAATAGCAGTCTATATAAAAACCCTAATAGTTCTCCAATGCAGTCTTGTAGGATGCCGCGAATCTAAAATTCTACAAATAGCTTGATGAAATGGAAAAATGATAAAGAAAAAAATATATATATAATCGGTGTTGTAAATAAGATTAAGGTGGAAAAGTTTATATTGGTAAAAGTAAAGGAAATTAAGGGAAAAAATTGAAGAACATTGCCAGGATATTAAAAATGAATATTGGAATAATGCAACACGTATGATGCACCTAAGGGACAGCGATTCCAATAGAAATAAAATAGTCCTTAATAATATAGAAATTTAGCCAAAGAGAACGACTACCATCGTTGGAATATAAACAAATATATAACAAAAAATAAAATAGTTTCTTAACGCCCGCATTAAAATTGGTTTATAAGGTTTTTCGAAAAATTTATTATATGAGATTGAATAACAAACCACGGTTCGAAACTGTCTCGTGTCATTTTTTTTATGTAAAAAAAACAAAACAAAACAAAAAAGTTTTTATTTCTTAATCACGTGTTATCTTCGCAAATTATTCTTATATTAGCATCTGTAAAATAAATGGTCAAAAAACATTGTCTTAGTTCTGATTTTATAGATGTTAAATTTCAATAATCCAATTTAAAGTTAGCTTTCACTTTCCCTTTAATATAACACCTTGGCGACTCTACTCCATAACAAAATGTATTTATTATCAAATGGCAATTGGAAAAAAAAACCCGACAAATAGAGCGAGAGTAGCTTTGAGAACCTTGATAGGCACTGGGATGCTATTATGACCTCGTGGTGTACGTTCCCAGGACTGTCCGGCGCCGGGCAGCCGTGTATTCAAAAATGGTTCCTTTCTTTTCGTCTTAAAATAGACGTATTGCGTTTATTTTGACCCCTTCAAAGGGGTTAGGCAACCCACAGAATCAGAAAAGCAATGGGGGATGAAACATCATTACGGATATGATTCAGTGATTTCCTACCCCCTTTGGAAGGGGTCAAAATAAATGCAAGAGGTCTATATTTTCTATTTCGATTGCTCATTTTATTGCTCCTTTTGAGAAGATTCTAAGTAGAGTAGTTTAACTCCCTGTTAACTTCCTGTATATGATAAGCCCTAGTACTGTATAGTCAAAGGTAGGGAGCTGATAGTAAATTATTTCGCCAAAGGCAACCCTTCAATTAATGCTCATTCAATTTACACTATTATCACAGGTAAATCATGCTTCAAGTCTACAACCGGGCATATAACGAATGAACTGAAGGTCTGAGAGTTGTGTCGTCACAACTTTCGCGCGGGGAGAGAGGAAAAATCTCAAAATTGTAAAACGGCCGAGAAACAGAAGTCGAAATTGCCCTCTCTAGCGGTTAAGATAGGAACTAAGTAGGCGGTGCTAATTATTTTGCCTTCGTTGAAGTTCGTTCGCGACTTCGCGCGTCGTCTGTAGAATCATTAGAGCCTTTTTTTGTATTTTAAGATATTGCGATGTGATAAACCATGGATAAATTAAATTAACTAGTTGATGAGCTAAGGAAGAAATCGAAATTCGAGATTCATATACAAAAAAACCATGCATGAAATGAAACCAATTTAAGATTATTGAAATCTTCTAACGTGAACCTAGGCCTTGGCGAGTTTTTAAAATTTGCTTCAGAAAATAGCTCATTAATGTGTTATTTACGTGCGGCTTGTAGCCTCAAAGAAAGGTTTCTTTTAGAAAATTCGCACCTTGTTTCTCAAATTGATCATAGATTGAAACCTCTAACAAAGAAAAATCATGAAAGGGTATTTAGACTGACTTCAGCGATTAAAATGACAGATGATGAGAAAGTCGATGGTGATTTACCCATCGAACTAGTGGAACGCGATCGAGGAGGAATGAAGACATTCTATCCTTTCATAACGGAGTTAAATGATACAATTAGGCGTATTGCAACTAAAGATGGGTTTAAAAAACTTGGTAAAAATATTATTAGGGTAAGACCTTATTATTCTTTTACACTACTAAGTCGAAAATTAATAATACTAT
Source organism: Odiellus spinosus (assembly GCA_963920705.1). Lineage (NCBI taxonomy): Eukaryota > Metazoa > Arthropoda > Arachnida > Opiliones > Phalangiidae > Odiellus > Odiellus spinosus. The sequence goes on along the minus strand of CAWUCO010000021.1, from coordinate 805,735 downwards.
TTTTAATTCATATTATAGACTTGCGTTTCTGCAGTAAAAGTAAACAAAAATATTAAGAAACTATTTATGGAAGGAGTCTTATGCCTCAACCTTGAAGACAGATTGTTTGATGATGCCATCAATTTATGTTTTCAATTTTGGACCAGGAAACTAACACACGCTAGGATCCAAGAATTTTTTTCCATTTACTCCAAAAGTTTAGACTTGGGGGGTCAAACCCTTAGAGATAAATTATACCAGTATTCTAAAAAAGCACAATTAAAGAAAAAATTAAAAATATTGGAGGATGCTGAGAAAATGACCTCAGGAAACCTGAAAAGCCAGAAGGCTAAGAAAGAAGGAAAACAGCACGTAGCAAAGGCTAAGAGGGAGGCAATGAAGGATCAAAAAGCTGCGGAAAAGCTGGCAATGAAGGCTCAAAAAGATATGGAAAGGCAGGCAATGAAGCCTCAAAAAGATGCGGAAAAGCAGTTAATAAAGGCTCAAAATTAGCTGAAAAACAAGCAATTAAAACCAAAAAGGAGGCTGAAAAGCAGGCAACTAAAACCAAAAAAAAAAGAAAAATAGTGAAGAAAGCTTCAGAAAATGAGTCAAAATCAAAGTTCCAAAATGGAAATACTAAGTACGCGAAAAAAAATCATCCCAAGTTCCTAGCAATGAAGTTAATAGTAATGTCAAAAGTGATTTAATTAGTGAGCTTAGCCAATGTGATATTTTTAGTGATGAAATTTATCTGTACCATAAATATGGATTAGTTGATGTTCCTGAAACATGTGATATTACTACTACTGAAATTAGTCAAGCTAATAATTATGGTTTAGGCATAATTAATGTTCCTAAAAAATGTGATATTTTTCCAAATATTAGTCAGTCAAATAATTTTGGATTAATTAGTGAGCCAGAAAAATGTGATATTATTTATGATGAGAATAGGAAACCTACAGTATGCTTAGATAACCAATTGAATCTCTCACCCACTTTTTGTAACTACTATCTAAACCAAAGTACTAGACAGGTAAACAAATTAGACCGTATTAATTTATCCACAAAACCACAGACAAAACCTAGCTACATCTGCTCCAGTCCAATTAGCAGCAAAATTAATTGTTCTGAAATGGATGATAATTCTTTGCCTATTAAGAAACTCTTTTTTTAAAATAATGATGTTCATTAGTCCAAAAAATTGTGATTTAAGGTTTCTTATATTTAAACTAAAATATAAATAAAGCAATACATTACCACTACCAACGTACATGTTTCATTGTTTATAAATTAAAATCAAAATTTTTAAAAGTAAGTTCTTAGAACAATATTGAACGAATTAACGAAAATTCAAAAAATTAAGATTATTTTAGAAAAACAAATTGGACTGATTTTTTAATCACTTAAATATCTTTCAGGAAAAGTAATAATGGTTTATCTCTACAATCTTGATTAGCAATAGTGTCACTAACCACATTATGCTTAACAATAACAGATTTTTGTGCTGGTGTGTATTTAAGTCCACTTAATTTACTTCCAGTGGCATACTTTAATTGCGAAAAATAGGACTATCGCACTTCCATTGATTCTAAGTGGTGCAACAAAATGGTCAGGGTAGCGACATAAAAAATCACTGACAAACATTTGAAAACCAAAAACCGCGATTCTTAAAAGATCCCAGGTTTGCCATGAAAGGAATGACCTTTGTTTTGGATCTTCCAGGTTTATTTTTGGATCTATTCTATTGACTTCACAGACCCATTCCACAAAATAGGAATAGCCTTCCTTAATTGAAATCAAAGCTTTGTTATCCAAGGTTATGATTTTTTCGTGCGAAAGAAAACCTCTTTCAAATAATTTATTACAGGCGCGTAAATAATTGTAGCACTCCCTGGCTCTGTGTCTAGCTTGCGGCGAATTGGCTTCTTTACAATGACCAAATGCGTACAGCTCTCCAAGAACCGCTTCCTGTTGCATGATTTTGCTCGGTTTGACATTTAACTTTGTCCACTGATCCCGGATTATATAACTATCATGCATACGGGGAACTGATCTAAGTAATCCTGCTTTGGCTCGTTCGTCATCTCTAAATTTCATTTCCCGAATTTCTTCCCATCCAAAATAACTTCCATTTCTTTGGAAACTTTTTGGTCCATTTTGCCTTGACGAGTGAAGGGCGCTAATCAAACTTTTAAGTTCATGAGTTGGGCATACAACCCAATATATATTTCGATCTTTCAAAAATGGGTTAGGAAAAAAGGGTTTAATTTCAAATTCTTTAGCTGCATCTGCCATGTTGGTTCCAAAGGCACCCTTATAATTCATCGTAGATTTTATAGTTGCGAGATTGGCACTCGCACCATCACAGACTAAGCAAGATGTTTTAAAACCAAAGGCATTTAGAACCCTTACAGTTTCCATTATACAGCCAATCAGTAGATTCTGCTTAACAGAACTGTCTAAAGAGAAATAAGGCTCGATAAGATCATACCCAGAAGTTAGATCACGCCATAGGAACTGTAGAACGTATGATGTTGGCTTTGGTGTCATTGGTTTAGTCAAAAGGTCACTTAAGAACGGATACTCTGATTTGTCCATTGCAAAACCTAGAAGCATGTGGTTTTTTGAATTCCACATGACTTTCTCGATGACTTTGACTTAGTCAAAGATAAGAGCACCATCACCTTTTGGGATTGGCTTATTTTCTTGAATCTTCTTTTCTTGAAAATTTTTATACAGCTCTTGCTGCTCACAAAGATAATCTTGGTCAATACCAGGCTGGTTGTTAAGGTGCTTTGAGCGATTTTTCAAAGTGTTTGTACAAGGTAGGTTCAAAATTTTGAAGGATTTCAAAGCCTTATACGCTGCAGGGCTTCTATAATATATGGCTAATGCTATTCTTAAAGTAATGGTATTCCAACGATTACCAACGTTTGACGAGTCTTGACACTCAAGCTGATTTTTGAAAAGTTTAGCTCTGTTAGTTTGTGTCGAGTCTTTGTCCCATACATTTCTTAAAACTTGACTATATAACCCAACATCTTTCAAAGTCTTGTCAACTTCATCTCTGTGATCACGATTTATAATTTCAGTGATTGATCTCATTTCTTCTGACTGAGAATCCCCTAACAAAATATTTCTGTGCACTAGCTGGGATGCGAGTTTCTTAACTCGGTGGTTTAGAAGAGACCTGGCTTGCGATACTCGTTTCAATCTAATTCTTCTAGTTTCTGGAGTAGCTTTTATTAACGAGCATTTGCTGTTGATCTTTCTTCTTTTTAATTTTTTTGTTGGGGTTTCCTCCAATTTTGTCTTTAATGTTTTTTTCATTGAATTTGTACTTCTATTGCAATTTATGCACTTAACAATCTTCTTTGTAAAATTTCTATCACTTGTGTACCATACTGGGCATGAGTCAGACTGAAGTCTCGTAAACGGGTGGCAATGTAAGGTTGTATCGATTGGTGTTCGTTCACTGCCGATAAACTTGATGCCAGGACAGAAAACGTAATTTTTCCCAATTATTACATTCAGAACTTGTTTAAGCTCAACTTCCCAATTGGAATTAGATGGTGACAAATCAAAGACGCAAACTCTTTTAAATATTAAATGCAAATTGCCTTTTCTATTTTCATGGAACACGGCGTACACCGGATCAAGGTCATCTTGAATTAAGCCAAAATTGTTTGTATTGGTCACCGTAACTGTGCGTTTTCCAAAAATATTTCTGCGAAACAGAGAAAATCATTAACATAAAAACTAGGTTTAATCCCCTCTACTCCTGCTATAACTGTCAATGCTAATACCTTTAAATCAAGATTGAGGTTGATACATTTTTCAACTAAGATTGAAAAAACGTCTTGCGGAGTTTTTATACTTTTGATTAGATTCACTAGTGTTTCTCCCTCATGTAGTGAATGAAATAAGTCGAAAACATCAGTTTGTACGCTAGCATCATCTTGACTAACTTTTCCGTCAACTAAAACATTTTAATATTAGTTGAATTGAATTATCAAGAATAAAAACTCGAAAGATTTACAACAGGGTTCTGCAAACTTCACAGGAATGGTTTGGGTTGATTCATTTTTCTCTACAAATATTTATATATACAAGAAATTAATTAAAAGTAATGATATATTTAAATAATTTAATGCATCTTATCACAAAAAAAACTTACGGCATGTTTTACCACTCTTAGCGTTTGGTTCCAAAAATTTAACAGAACCTGTTTGAGTTCTTGAATTTACACCTAGAGAGATAATTTTTTCACTTAGGTTAAATGATTTAGTTGTGGTTAAATTAAATAACGTAGGCCTAATCACGGGTGATTTACTTGTGGCCTAATTAATCAATAAATGTATTGAACTTACATTTAGGCCTTAGTTCCACAGTTGTTTGAATTGACTTAACCAAAGTTTTAGGCTTGATTGGAACTTGAAAAGATTTATTACGTAACCTATTGGCTGTTGCTTTAAGAATAACTTCTTCTGCCGTGAAATTACACTGAGTTTGTTTTGTTTTTGATGTTTCCATTTGAAAACTTAAAACATTTAATTCAGCCTACAAATTTCCACACAATAGGATAAATTTCACTTCGATCGTCTGCTAATTTTCCGCGTCTTTATTGGCTGCGAGGTCACTCACGTGAGGAAATTAACCACCAATCCAAAAAATCGAACTTTTCAGTCGTTAAGGGGGGTAGGAAATGTAACTAAGAAACACGGCTTTCTCTCTCTCGCGAAACGAAAGAGGCTCTTGCCGGGGCGTCGCGAGTTCAAGTTTGATTTACTCTACCAGCAATACTGCGCCATACCGCTCTTCTGTAGAAATTTGGAATACTTAGGGTGGAATCATTGACTGAGGAAATCGGACCTTCATCATTGTAACCCGTAGTATGTCGTCTTGTAGACTTGGGGATGATTTACTTGTGCTATTATTTATAGAAAGAGAAGAACCACTCCTATTTTAAAAGGAATAATAATACAAGCAGAAATAAGTAGATAAAAATCTCCCATGGATGGACAAACGTAATTCATTATTTTATTTTAATTAATGATATTATCCTATAATTAATGATTTTTGACTGGATGAAATTTTTTACCTCAGGGTGAAAATGAAAAATAAAACCTTCCTTGGATGGATAGAGGGTGAGTTGACGAACTTTATTTATTAATCTATTTTAACTAATGAAATTATTATTTTTTTTTGGACTGTATGACAAAGAAAAATAAAATCTCCCTTGGATGGATAGAGGGTGAGTTGACCAACTTAATTCATTAAACTATTAATAAATGAAATTATCTTTCAATTAATGCTTTTTGACTGGATGACATTTTTCGCCTTATTGGGGAGGTGTGACTAAAAAGCGGTTGAAGAAGATTGACGATTCCATTGATGAGGGGTTTGTAATAGGAACTCGACTACTTAAAAAGCAAAATACTTTAGATGTGCCTTTAAAAACGGTTATAGCAGTTATACGTTTAAGACTTGTTCCATATACAAGAAGGTTGACCAACTGAAAATTTATTGTTTTTATAATAAAAATGGCCAGAATAAGCCAAGGTTAGGGACAGATCAGTAGTAATAGTGGGACCTCGAGTGCAGCAAACCTGTTTAATAGATGTATGCAACGGGTTAAGGTGAAAGGTTAAAGGTCAAAGGTCAAAAAGGTTAAAAATGTCAAAAAAGTCAAAGGGTAAAGGTTAAAAGCACCCGTGACCTCGATAGAGAATCCCCACCACCTATATATGAAACCCTCGCTTATCATTGTAAACCATTCGACGATTAATCATGTCCATGTTATCACCGAGCGAGGATAATTTTTATATTACGTTACCAAGTAACGCGTCTATGCATATTTATCCTGATAATACAAAAACTAGTTATAAAACGCAATTAGCAGCGACATTAGATTTAGAAGATGGTAAATGGGAGGCGGGGGTATCGGAAATAACTATGCCGTCGAAATGGGATAACATTACGGATCGGTATAATGAATTTACGGTTAGGTACGCTGACCCGCATTATGAATATAAATTCGCTTCAATGGATGTGAAGAAAGGGGGTTTGATTAAGCGTGAAAAACATGATGATATGCATATCTACTATCGATTGTTAGATACTCTAATTAAGGGTGAAGAAAAAAGTGGTTCGCAAGACAAAGTAAAATTTTTTTTAATACCCTCATTGCAGGGTAAACAATTTACTATTAGAACGAGTGACAGTGATGTAGCTATTAAATTCCCGCATCAGTATGCCGATGTATTAGGCGTACCACCTGATCAGACTAATGGGTGGTTGACTGGTAGACGAGTCTATACATTTAGAGCCGTAGATCGCAAAGTTAAAGAAATAGATCTAAGAAAGATTCCTCCTATCCAGATTAGATATAAAGTGAAATTGGATGATGCGTTGAATAAAATAGATACGAGTAAAGATACGATAATAATTGAAACTAAAACGTATTCTTTAACGCGCGGTTCGTACGAAAGTATAGAAGCGGTTTTAGACGAAATGCTACGTTGTTTACCGATTCGAATTCGTCCTTACTTTGCGTTTAAACACGATAAAAACGGAACCGTGAAGCTTAAATGCGGTGTAGGACTCAATAACATCCCGGATGTTGAATTAACGCCCGAGCAAAGAGAATATTTGGATATTTTTTCCGTTAAATTTAGTCAAGACAACCCCGGGTTAGGAAAGATGTTAGGTTTCGACGAAAATCTCATTGATAAGTATCTAGTTAATAATACAGATGGTCAATACGTGGCTGATATAAATAGGGGGGGGTCATGAGTTTATTTATTCATACTAACCTCATCTATCCGCAGTTGATAGGTGACGCTTGGGGTGGCTTAATTCGAATAATTAGTCGACCAGAAAACAATAAGGATAATATACCTCATAATATAATTTGTAATCCGATAAATTACTACCCGCTACGCGTCTCTAATTTTAACGTGATTGATATTAACATCACTACAGATTCCGAAGCGAAAATACCATTAAATCTGGGAAAAACGGTTGTTATTTTACATTTTCGAAAAAAAAGATAATGTCAGGGGGAAAAAATCCGTATTATTCCTACTACGCCCAACAAGCCGGCGGCGGTTTTCAAGGTCCCGTCTTCCAACGGGGGCACGGAATAGGATCGATATTTAAAAGCCTAGTTCGTTTCATTACACCAATTTTTAAACCGGCTGTTAAAGCGGTGGGGAAAGAAGCGTTGGGTATAGGCACCCGTATGTTCGGGGATATCCAAGCGGGTCAGGATCCTAAAACTTCATTCCAGAGAAATCTGAGACTCGCCGGCTCTAATTTATTACACAAAGCGGGTGATAAAGTAGCGCAGTACGGCAGCGGTAAACGAAAGAGAATCGGCCGGAAGAAAAAGATTAAAAGAAGGAAAACAGATTTTTTATATTGAAAAGAAGAGTGTTAGTTGATTAAGCTTCCAGTTGATCTTCACGATGGAAGGAATGATGTCGGAATTAGATTTGTTCTCTGAACCCCTTAGTAATTACAATATCGTAGGAAGTAACGATGTAGAGTTTAAAACTATTAATACGATCACTGATGGAGGTCCGCTGGAGTTTTTTATACCGGGTAATGACGGAAACTATACTGATTTAACAAAAACCAAATTTAAAATTGAAGCTAAAATGGTACAGCAAAATGCCAACGGCTCGTGGGAGGATATTACGGCGGCCACCCCCAAAGTAGGCCCCGTTAATCTAACGCAATGGGCCCTCTTTTCTCAAGGGGAAGTCTCGTTTAATGATACCCCCGTTCAGTCCTTGAACACTGTTTTCCCTTACTCGGCTTATACGACGGCGCATTTAAGTTACGGAGAAGACGCGAAAAAAACCCAATTGCGGCTACAAATGTATTACAAAGATAAATTCTTGACAGGCGATGAAATATTTAGCGACGATAATACGGGTATGAAGCACCGAAAGCATAGAACCGATAATTCTCGAACAATCGTAATGATTGGGGTGCCCCCCTTTGACGTCTGTATAATGAATAAATTTTTGATTAATAACGTTGACATGAAATATAAATTTATCCGCTCTTCTATACCAGCAGCTGCGGCGCAAGGTGCGGCTGCGCCGGCTATTGTTAATTATAAATTTATAATTACCGACGCTTCTCTCTATGTTCGGAAAGTAAAAATTAATCCCGATATTATGTTAGCGCACGCCATGGTTTTGGAAAAAGCCAACTGCGTCTATCCTATCAATCAAACGGTAGTAAAATACTTTAATATCGAAAGCGGAAATAGCGACACGGTAAAAGAAAATTTATTCTTGGGGCGTGTCCCGAATAGAGTTACAATATCGTTCGTAAAAACAACAGATTTCAACGGCGCCTTAAACGAGAACCCCTTTGATTTTAAGCATTTGGGTATTTCGCAATTATACTTATCGGTAGGGAATAAAAACTACCCCGACCAAGCTTTTCAACCCAAGTTTGATAACAAACAATGGACGCGCGAATACATGAGTTTATTTACGGCCACGGATACTTACGGAAAAAATAAAGGAAATGATATTACGTACGAAGATTACGCTAAAGGCAATACTTTCTTTTTGGTGGATACTACTGTGGAGGAAAAAGCCGGGAGTGAACATATTTCTTTGTCGCAGAGCGGTAGCGTACGCTTAACCATTAAATATAAAACTCCATTAACCTTCTCAGTGACGTGTATAATCCAAGCCGAATTCGAGAACCAAATATTAATCACGAAAGATCGAAACATTCTTTACAAGCTGGAGTAAGAGGATGGACGACTACATTTACCTCGCGCGCCGTAAAGATTTGAATTTGGTTATAACAGTCCGCGATAATGTTAGAACCGTAGCCTTCGTTTCGTCTCGATGGAACTTTGACGCGCTGAGAAAATCTTTAAACGAGATATAAGAGGGAAAGAAAGCGCGAAAACCGTATCAAAATCAACCTAACCGTACACCATGCAGGAGCACGAATATTGCCTCTCCGAAAAACAAACTATCGGGATAAACAACTCGGGTCTTTTTATTCGGCGGAACGATACTAAGAGTAGCGTAACGATTAATCAAAACGTTTGGGATAGCATCTGGTTATGGGAAAACGACATTGAAGCCTTTTTCGAAGACGCGCTACATCGTTTTCAATGCTGGTTACCGGATAAATATCAAATTGAAGGAATAGCGTCACCGGATGGTGTCAAATTTATAGACATTCGGCGCTATAATCGAGATTCCTCGAAATATTCTACCTTTTACCAGACTTGGTTCTCGACCTCGAACGGCTTCTCCTTCAAGAAATCGACTTGGAAACGCCTGAAACAATTGAAAACCAGCTTGGATGAAGTCTCGCGAACCAAAATTACGATTAAAATCTCTTCAAAAACCTGATTCTTCGAGAAGTGATTGAGAAGATGTATAATATCACCGAGGGATGCTTTAATCAAGCCTGTAACGAGAAATTAGCCCACGATAGTTCTTGCCCGACAAACACCGCGCTGGAATTTGATGAAAGAATGGAAAAAAATATCGCTAGCGCTATTCAGATGTTAAATATGGAATCTATCGTAACCAATTTTCAAATCACGCACGACGAATCCGAGGAGGATTTGGAGCGATTGTTCTTGGACATCACTAAAGATACGATCGACTTGAAATACGAAATTATGTACGATATTTAAATAAAAACTTTTTGAAATAATTGTTATTCTTATTACGATGGTGGGGAAACGAGTAGCTCAAAAATGAAGCCGAGTGTATTACGATCCCCAACACGCCGCTAGTCTAGGTTCCGCGAAAAAACTAGGAGAGGCGAACCCGAAAGTCTCGAAACAAGATGTGCAAGACTGGTTAGTAACTCAACCCGCCTATACGAAACATAGAAACAGACGTAAAAACTTCCCTAGGAATCAAATCTACGTCACGCAGATGGATGAAGTATTCCAAGGAGATTTAATTGACCTACCTAAACTAGTTAAGCGGAATAATAAATATCGATACGTTTTAACGGTAATCGATTTGTTATCGAGATACGCCTGGGCCCGACCGTTAAAAACCAAAAACGGGTCTGAAATGATTAGAGCCCTGGAATCCATTTTTAAACAACGGACCCCTTCGCGTTTTAATACGGACGAAGGTAGCGAGTTTATTAATAAACCGGTTCAGGCGTACTTAAAGAGAAAAGGTATTCACTGGTACCCTAGCTACGGCACTTTGAAATGTAGTATGATCGAACGCTTTAATAGAACTTTAAAAAATCGAATATTTAGATTAATGACTAAAAATAACGATTCGAATTACGTGAAACATTTGCAAAAAGTGGTGGAAGGGTACAATAAAGCGAAACATTCGACGATTAAAATGGCGCCGAAGGATGTGAATATTGATAACGAGCATTTAGTCTGGAAACGGTTATACATGAAAAAGAAAAAGAAAGTTAAGAAGCCCAAATTACGTCCGGGAGATCGAGTTCGAATTTCGGCGGATAAAGGCATTTTTGGGAAAGGATATACGGGTTACTGGACGGACGAGATCTTCGTTATAAGGAAAGTCCTCTATCGCGATCCACCCGCTTACGTCATTGAGGATGGAACTGGTGAGGTTATAAGGGGTGCGTTCTACGAGCCCGAAGTTCAAAAAGTATGAATACCGAAGAATTAACGTCTTTTCTACAATGCGATACCCGAACGCGACCCTTTTTTGTCGGTGTGTTTCCCCAAGATATCTTACCCGAGAAACCCGACTTTAAACCCTATTGTTTCGTGATTAATTCGGAACCTGCCTCCGAAAGCGGTCTACATTGGGTAGGCGTTTTTGTGGATCGAAACGATGTCGGCCATTTCTTTTGCTCTTTCGGAAAAGAACCGAGTTATTACGGATTGGATTTATCTAGATATACCACCAAGTGGAAATACAACGCTACGTCGTTACAGCCAAAAGCGTCGTTCACCTGTGGAGGTCACGTGATTTTTGTTTTAACCGGTTTATGCGCCGGTCTGTCTTTCAAAAATATCCTAAATGAAATGTATTACTTGAGAGATAAAACGTATAATGATATTATTATAATGTTAAATATGTGTATGCATTTAATGAATCACGAAAACGGTTCTTGTATCGAATAATTTTATTAAAGAGTGTTTACAGATTTAAACATCTTAACATGTTTTTTACAAAAATAACAGTATAAGTGTTGGGGCGAATTGAAAGCGCCGTGAAACGCGAAAGCGAAAGTGAGAAAGAAACTGCCGAGTGCTTCGAAGATACTTAAACTTAATATATTTATTAAAATTAAATATGTATTTACTATAAACAGATAACAAATTGCATAAATAAAATAAAAACACCTATGAATCGGGTTATCTTGAAAATATAGACATATAAATAAGGAACATTCGCACTCGACGGAATTCCGGTGTTTAATCTTCGAATATATTAAACAAATAATCAAAACAGGTATTAGCGCGATTAACACGCAAACTGTCAAAAGAAATAATAACGGAAGTCCTAATATAACGCCAAGGCAGAGAAGAAAGCGACCGGTTGTCTTCACAAGTCCCATCTTCTTCCAGTTTTCTTTCTTAAGGTCATACGCTCTTGATTTTCTTCGTTCGATTTATCGAGAGTTTCCCGGGCGTATCTGCGCTGTTTTTCCTTCAATCTTTCGGCCGTACTTTGTCTCGGCGGGGTGGCTTTCGGTTGCTTGGCTATAAGAGTACTCAATGCTTGCGCGAGAGGCGCGAGTTGGCTAAGAGACGCCGGCTGATTTAAAAATAACTTTAAAAAATAACTTCAGACGCCTGTTATTATTATTTTTTCCTTTATACAGAGTGAGAAAAACTGTGAATTAATGGCAAAAGATGCGACAAATGAAGAAATGGTTGTTGTATTTTTGTCAAACCTTGAAGGTTTGGTTGAACAGGCATACGGAAAAAATTGTTTTTGTGGAGCAAACGTTATCTACAAAAGAGCATTTCAGGGGTCTGCTGTTATTTTTTCATGGTATTGCCCAGTCTCTTCTTTGCCTGGTACTGGCAAAACCCACAAAAAAGTACACATAAAATTATATAAAAAGCATTAGCACAGTTTACATAATCATTATTTTACAATTTAGGGTTCTTGGGAAAGTCAAAAAATCTTCCATGGAGTTTATGCTGGCAACATAAAAATTGCAAGTGGAATATTGTTGGCTGGGAATGAATTTGCTAAGGTAGAGAAAATGGCCAAATTTTCGAAAATTCAAATGATATCAAAGGATACTTTTTACCGGTACATCTTATAATAATGCATGACATCATGAAAGGATAGAAGTTCCCCTGGAAATTCTCAACTTTCAACTTGTTCAACGTTGGAACTTCTGTCCTTTTTTAATGACACTAATGAAATCTGACAATTACTGTCTAATGCAGGTATCAGAGGCATTTCATTGAGCCTGCAGTTTCTAAGTATTGGCATACTCTTCAAGAGCGTGTGTTCAACATTTTACGGGGAAGAAACTTAACAATAGCTGGGGACGCGAGAATGACTTCTCCTGGTCATTGCGCAGCTGAGGGGACTTATACCTTCGCGGACATAGAGTCAAAATATATACTCGCAATTTGCAATGTCGATGTTCGAGAAGCTAAAGGAAATAGCAATGGAATTGAAATCATAGGTTTTCGGAAAGCGGCCAAAGAAATTTTAAATAAGGCACCTGGTTACGATATCAAAATTGTGGAAGTTGTGAGTGATGCTCATCCCCAAGTAAAGGCAGAAATGGGTAAATACTGAAAATACTGATTGAAATTTATTTTTTAAAGTTTAAAACACATCTAAAATTATGCAGAAAATGAGAATAGATTATTCAAAGAGGCCATATTCTCAATGGACACTTGGCACTTGGCGAAAAACACCTTTAAGAAAGTGTTGGAGGTTTGTAGATACGCGACTTCTATCATAGCTGTAAGAGGATCTTACGTACATGTATATATTTTACAGGCATCTAAAGCAAAAGGATGTTCAGATTTAGCCATATGGGCCAAAGACATAAGAAACCACCTTTGGTATTGTTGCAGGGAATGTGGTGGTGATTACGAAACTCTAGTCGTAAGATAACTTTTAACTGGTTTACATCTAGTATGTTATATATGAGTAAATTTTCTATCTTATAAGGCATCATTTCAAAGCACATTGAATCACGTTACCAATTATCACGAATGGGCAGTGGATTTTGGTGCTGGGTATGCATGTAGGCATACGATCCCATTGCCTGAAGATGAGAGGGACAAGCCTTGGCTAAAGATTAATTCAGCCCCCTACTTGGCTTTGGAAGAAATTCTCTTCAATAAATATTTCGAAAGAATTTTGAAATATTATGTGAGATTTAGACACACCGGCTTTTTAGAGTCCTTTCACAATCAAGTGTTAGCTTACGTGAGCAAGCGAAATTCGTACACGTAAATATATTTATTATATTATTTCTCTCTAGTGTTAATTTTAATTTCTAACTTGCATTCATGTATTCAGCTGGCCCAGCTATACTATACGTATGTTATTGGCTGCAATCGATTACAATGAACACGCTAATAGAGCCCAGGCGCGCACTCGAGAGGGTAAAGGGAGATACAGATTTTATTATAATAAAAAATCAAAGTCCTACGTAGTTGGGAAAGTCTATGAAGAAAAGAAATATATATACATAGACTCAATTGTGGAGTTAATTTTTGATGAAAAACGAGAATTTCAAGTTAGTAAATAACTGTAAATTAATTTCAAGCAACTTTTAGTAACAATAATAATAATAATAATAAAATATTTAGGGCCAAATAGCAAATTCTAGAATTCGTGAAGCATCCGATCCAAGGAATTTTTTCCAAAGTATTGGAATGATTGACAAACCTACGAATGAAGAACTCCTTGCTAAGCATTTAAGCAGGTTCTAGAAATTACTTCCCTTATTCAATACATTATATTGTCAGGGCCTATGAGACCCTTTTAAAACCTTTATATAATGATTGTTTTTTTTAATAAATTGCAAATAATTCACCATTTCAATAACCATTTATTATGCGACCTCTTTTAAAACCTTCATACATTCCATCTGGAGATGGAAATTGCTCTCTTTTGCGTAAAACAACGCATGAGGGAATAATTATCCTAACTCCTACCCCCAAACGGCCAAAATCCATCAGCGTAAAGTTACGGTATGCATGGTATCTGTAATCAAACGAACTTCAAAAAATTGATACACAAGTTTAACTTTATTTTTTACCAGAAATTTTTAGTTGTGGCATTTAGGCCTCTCCTAATAGCCGCTTCATTTCGGAACCTCATGCTAATTTGCAAGATGGCCTCATAAAGAGACACCATACGAAACATAGCTCTATTTGTAGTGCAAATTCTTTGCCTGCAACATACATTTTCAACCATTAGCGGCATTACCCTACAATTGCCGCAGATGCATTTTTTGGGCTGTGATGTTGATGGGAAGTTAGTGTTGGCCCTATTGTCCGCTTCTACATCAATGACAAATGGAACCGCATTCATTTTTTCAGCATCTTCTACAAAGAGCCATTTTAAATATAGGTTAGAACAACTAAGCTTTAGTTTACATGTTGTAAACTAAATATTATTTTGAGTCATTTCACAATTCAAGGTACTAAGAATACTTACTGTCCAATATCGTATATATAATTGATAATGATTCTGGGAGCTTTGGAGCCACTTCCAGAAAAAAGGCTTCCAAGGCCTCACGGCTTACAGTTTTTGCAGCCAGCTATTTAAAAAATTTAAAATCTCCATTTGAAATTCATAATTTAAAAAAGTTAAATTAATATAAAGTACCTAGAAGCTACAAGCAAAAAGTGGATTATTCATAGTGATTATTAATTACCTCTATTTCTACAAGGTTTTGGTGCATCAGCTCCACTGGGTTTAGAGCACCACTCTCAGTGGCAACAGCAACCACTGCCTTAGCTTTAGACTTTGTAATTTTCTTTTCTTGCGGCTCTACCAATTCAGTAGAGCTGCTACTTAAGTCATCATAAATAACCTCATCGATTGATGGTACTTCCTATAGATTATATTTAGCAAATTAAATTTAAAAGAAGCCTCGAAAAATATTTAATAACTGTACTTTGGTAAGTGTTTTCAGCACATCCCATTGTGGCGTGTATGCCAATAGCAAATATCTATAAATGAGCATTCATTTGCTATTTATAAGATTATTTTAGAATGTAACTTGGACTTACCAAACCTTCTCCTCCTTCTCTACAGGTAGACGCAATGGCTATCTCAGTTTCGTTTGATTCATTCAATAATTTCTCAGTTAAAGCCACCTATGATGAAATAAGTCAGGAATAGTAAGGCATCTGATAATAAGGTAATAAATTAAATGGGGAGGAGGATGATAGGAAGTAAATTAATTCTTGATTATCATTCCCATAATTCCCCTTAACTCCCCAATTACCTCACTTGATTCATACTAGTTACCTCTATTTCTTCAAAGTTTTGCAGCATGGATTCCTCTGCAATTGATCCTTCAGATGTTACTTTCTATCAATGATATTTAACAAATTAAAATAAGCATGTTCAGAGCCGCTAAAAATATTTAATGTCCATTCTTTGGGTACGTGTTTTCAGCACATCCCAGGGAGGGGTGTATGTTATGAGCATTCATTTGCTATTTATTTATGATTATTTTAGAATAAAACTTATCCACTTACCAAACCTTCTCCTTCTTCTCTACTGGTAGAAGCAATGGATATATCAATATCGTTTGTTTTTTTCAATAATTTCTTAGTTACCGCCGCCTAGTATAAAATAAATACAAGTTCCTAATGTTACTTTGTAGAATTGACACAAAGGGGAGGAATTTTCTCATACAACTTTAGAACTCCTTATTTCATTACTGGCAGAAGCAATATCTACTTTCTTCCTTTTTTTCTGCAACTTTTGAGTTACACCCTCCTAAAGGAAGTTGGATATTAATAGGTATTCATTTAAACATAAAAAAGTTTTTGCTTACCAATTCTACTTCTCCCTTGTTAGCACATGGGACCTTCCCAGGGGCACAACCACAATCATCTCGGCAATTTATTCCAAAAGCTTTACAAGCACACCCGCCTCTGGGGCCTTTTTCACTCTCGCCGCTTTGGTTTATAATTTTCGCGGCACGGGTACAAGAATTGCGACACTTACATGGTTTTAATGTAATTAGCCCTTTGGCTAATTCAACTGGAAGATCCAAGATATTTTCCATAGTATATTTAATTTTAAATATATTCGGTATATTCTTTACAGCTACCCAGTAGCCCAAAAAAAGCTGAACTAGACTTGAACTTCTCAGTTTGGCTCGGCAGAGTAACCAGTGTTGCCAATGTTTGAGAGTTGAAAAACCCACAGTCTCTTACTAAATATCCCCCCCCTAGTAGGTTTATACGCCCTACCAACATTCAAACATGATAGCATGCGTAAAGGGTGGCTCTGAATATCATGATATACAAACAATTGACAGATATAAGGGATAGTATAAGTTTGTACGCGCTGCAAACTATGGTGGACTATAATAGCATAGAATTGAAACTTTCTTGGAAAGAGGCACCCCCACTGTGAAAATTTCCAAAAATTCAGAATTTCAAGGAACACGTGGTATAACATTGATGGAGGGGAAAAAAACTAAAACGACCTTGTACTATTATTTTTCCTCCTGGTTTACTGAATTTGATATTTTGTACTGTATAAATGAAAATTTAGGAAAATTATTTCCAAATTAAATAATAGCAGGCCTATTGATAATGTTACAAAATGAGTCAGAACATACTCATAGCAAGAAAATTCTAGATAAATACACTGGTGGTATTAGCATATTAATTATTATAACAATAATAATAAGTTCAATAATTACATTATGGACACAAGTTATTGTACTATCAAGAATAATAATATTAATCATATATTAATAAGAATAATTATAATATTAATAATGATATTAATAATATTAATAATAATAATAATAATAATAATAATAATAATAATAATAATAATAATTGAATTGAATTTTATTACGTGCATAGCAACATACAAATTGTACTTTTAACAGCTATACACGTTTTAAATTAGGTCTATCCCATACAAAAAAAATCAAAAAGGTCTATATATTATACGCTACAAATAAATAAAATTAAATAAAAATAAAAATATAAAAAGAAAATTACAATAAATTACAATCCTGGCTTATAGCAGATCATTGAATTTGTCAAATTTGAGTCTCTAGCATCACTTTTTTAAGATTGTTTATAAAGCGCGATTTTCTTATAGTAAAGAGGTCAGGTGCGTTTTCTAAATTATTTTAGGTATTTTGCATTCTTTCTAGATTTCCACAATAATTAATATTGAGTATGTAAAAAAGTTGTTTACTTCTGGTTCTTTGCCTACCAATTTTGAAATTTAAATTGTTTAAAAGTCTGGGGCAGTCAATATTGTTATTAATTAGATTGTAGATGTAACAAATCTCCAAGTATTTAAATCTGGTCGTGATATGCATTAATTTCAGGTCTTTTAATATCATATTATAGCCATAATTTGACCTATTATTAAAATTATTATATTAATTATAATAATAATAATAATATTAATATTAATATTAATATTAATATTAATAATAATAATAATAATAATAATAATAATAATAATAATAATAATAATAATAATAATAATAATAATAATAATAATAATAATAATAATAATAATAATAATAATAATAATAATAATAATAATAATAATAATAATAATAATAATAATAATAATAATAATAATAATAATAATAATAATAATAATAATAATAATAAGTACAATAATTACACTAATTAATTATTGTATTAGCAAGTGGTATTTGTTATAAGAGAATTAACTTAAAAACGTAAATGAAAATAAATATTGTAAGCTCAAAATATATTGACCAAACAGGCCAAACTAAAATTCCTTTCTAATGGATATTGCAATGCTGTCAATTTACTAAGACGTAAATCGGATAGCATATTGAAGTATTAAATATAATGTAACAGTTTTTCTTGCACATGGGGCTTCGATTTTAAAATGGGTCCCATGTGTATTTAATTTTAAGAAAACTGTGATTCCTTTTAGTTGCCATGGCCCGCGCATACAGCGGCATGGTAGCAATTATTTTTTTCTTATCTGGTACCCGAAGGTTGGAATCCCCTGATCCTTTGTGTGTAGCTCTCGTTCGCGAAGCCCATTGTGCCACGCGCGCGGGGCTCACATCTTTAACTATTTTCCACCGGGTTCGCTATCTTTGAAATTCTTCAAGGGATAGCGCCCGCGTCCTTTTTCTTAATGGGTCGCTTCCCAGAACTCAAGCTTTTAACTAGCTTTATTCGGGGGGGAAGCGAATACCCAAAAACTATATTCTATTTTAACTTCGCCTTGAAAAACTATTTTTTTAAGGAGGAGAACTTTAGGACCCGCGTTTCGGACAAGACGTAGGAAAGATTTTGGTCGCAAAATGGTGCCTCCGTGACGTATCACGGAGGTACCGAAACTTCTAAATTATTTCTTTTAAACCTATTTAAATTATATGTTTTAATCCGCAATATCGCGATTACACCAAGGGACATGGTTCCCTAGGTTTTATGATGGACGCGAGGGGCGCGACATCATTTTTGACGATGGTGCGCGTTTTGTGCGCGGAAGAAGATTTTCGCGCGCTTTCCTAACTATCCGGTTAAATTCGTGAGTTCTCTTAACATTTAATTCTATCAGGGGTACCAGCCTTCAAATCTTCCTTATTTAATTTATACATGAGTGCACCATGGTTTTATTGTCTATATATTATTATTTTATTATTTATTATTTGATTAGATTATTGTTTATATTATTTATTTGGCCCATAGAGGTTTAAGGGTTTAAGCCCCAAATAGATTTTATTAAACATTTTGATATATAATCTAAATTACCCGAGTCATACCTTTATTTCATCTACTAATAATTATTTTTATCTATCTAACCAATGACAACCGCTTGCTCCTGCGAAACCCTTTTTATTTAATAACTTTTAATCTTTTAATTTTTACCCCATTTCCCCTAGACTTGGCATTGTATATCTTTAGTAGGAGCAAAACGTTTCAATAATCGACGTCAGCTTAACATTACAGTGGGCTTCTGTTGGAGGGGAAAGCCACAAAAAGTTTCCAGAACTGTAGTCGATGGAATAGGGGATAAAGATAAATCTTGAGAGGACGGACGGACGAAATGAAATTTTGCAAGGGGGGAACTGAAAAAGAGAAAAAGAAGAACATGTGACTAAAGTTTGCGTTTCTTTCCGGGTTTTTAGTGGTGGCGCCACTATGCAGGAGACAAAAATTCACCATTATGAGACTAAGTTCTTTGCCCGAAAGTGGGTGATAATGTACCTTTAACACTGGTTTTTGAGTAAAATAATATATTGTAATGGGCACCCCTTTATACCTTTAATGAAAGACCAAAAGCTTATCTAGGTTCATGAACTGCATGCTATTAAATGGGAATCGATCATGCTTTCAACACCTGAAGAAACCTCCTGTAGAGGGCGCAAACGGCGCCTTGTGTCATGTGGGATCATCATTATCATACCTAGAGTGTCACGTGACTTCCAGGGAAATCATTCATAAAAAGAAAGCTACAAACCTAGGGAGATCAAACTCAGGATATCATGTTTAACCTTGAATTATTTATAATGTTATTTGTTTAAATTATATTATATGATCCCATTAAAATACTCTAAGAAGTGAAACCAGTTTGATTATTCCCAGTTAAAAACCCACCAGTTACAAATGGAGGCATCGCTGATTCGTTTTTTTTTTTTTTTTTGCGCCCGTTATTGTCATTTTTTTTCGCGCCGTTGTTTAGTTGCCATTAGGGCCATTGCCGATTAGTTTTTCCGCTCGTTGGTTTCGTTTTTTCGCGCCGCCGTCTTTCATTTTTTTTTCGGTCGGGGGTGTGTGCAGCCCCATCTGCTGTGAACATTAATTTCCAGGGGACACTACTAATTTCTGTGCCTAATTTCAGCCCCATGTGTTTGGACAGCTATTGAACTATCATCCCAGGAAGTGTTACATTTACGTTTTTTACCTTTGCGTTAAGGTGTTCGGTTCAACTGTTTGTTGTGAAGTTTTTTTGGGGTTCTTTGTATTTGATAAGTGCGAACCTCCATCAACGCTCGCGGAGGCCTAAATGTGCTCATTGCATTGATTCCCTTCAATTCTCCCTTCAGAGGAACAAGTTCCTCTTTTTGCCGACATAATCCTGGACATTATCTTCAAGTGGTATATCTTTCTACAACGGCTATTAGTGTTGTGCTTTATGGAAACATCTTCCTGGAACTCCTCAATTTATTGTACCTGTTGCTGAACAATTGGAAGAATTTGAGTATCATATCCATGTTATATTGCTTGGATTATAGTTTATCTAACTTACCCAACAAACATTTTTTCTGACTAATTAGACCATGGGTAGTTAAAAAAAAATAGTTAAAAAAATATTGTTCCGCCGCAAATATTTATATTTTTTTTAATAATCCTACCCTAATCCTACTACTAATCAACGCGTCGTACATACTCGTTCATCACCCTTGGAGGAAGTATGTTAGGTGGAGGCGCCGACTGCCTATAAACTTCGTTACTCGTAGCGGCCTCTCCTACGGCGACGCGCATATTTAAGGGGGGCGTCACGACTCACTTGGCTCGGGAAATCCTTTTTACCTTTCAAACTAAACGGCGGTTATTCCGGTCTACACTTGCTTGCTTATTCCATGACGTACGGCGCGAAGGTAGAAGCGCGCGAACGCCGGAGCTAAGGGGTCACATAAAGGGGAAAACACAGCGCTCTAGACCCGGCAATCCTAACCATCGTTTCAATAGAAAAACGAACAGTCGGCGCCTCCATCTAACATACTTCCTCCAAAATCACCCGAAGCAGATTACCACCGGGCTAGTATAGCCCTGTCTATTTATGCAGGTTAAAACAGAGCTAAGGGGTCTTAAAAAGGGGAAAACGCAGCGCTCTAGACCCGGCAATCCTAACCATCGTTTCAATAGAAAAACGAACAGTCGGCGCCTCCATCTAACATACTTCCTCCAAAATCACCCGAAGCAGATTACCACCGGGCTAGTATAGCCCTGTCTATTTATGCAGGTTAAAACAGAGCTAAGGGGTCTTAAAAAGGGGAAAACGCAGCGCTCTAGACCCGGCAATCCTAACCATCGTTTCAATAGAAAACGAACAGTCGGCGCCTCCATCTAACATACTTCCTCCAAGATCACCCGAAGCAGATTACCACCGGGCTAGTATAGCCCTGTCTATTTATGCAGGTTAAAACAGAGACATCAGTTCAGTTCAGTTCTATAACAAAGCAGTGGCGCCCTCCATAGGTTTCCTCAAGGGTTCAAATTATGATAAAGTCCCATTTAACAGCATGCCGTTCATGAACCTAGGTAAGCTTTTGGTCTTTCATTAAAGATAAAAAAGGGTCCCCATTACAAGGTCATAGAGGTAGAACCGCTAGCTATGCCAAAATTAGGGCTCGTTATTATCATCCTCAATTGTACATCCTGGTAAAGAAATATGTTAAGGAATGCGAAGTTTGTCCACGATGCAAGAGCAGAAATACAAAGCGTCCAGGTCTTATGATCCCCTCGTATAAAATACACCCTGGAGATTTAGTGGGAATAGATAATATGGGTCCATTACCCTGTCCTAAAAATCAGAATCGATTCCTGGTAGTAATGGTCGATTGTTTTACGAAATATGTTGAAGTTTTTCCCGTCAGAAGCATTACAGCTCCATTATTGTGTAAAGTGTTGCTCCAATATATTTCTAGGCATGGTACTATGGCTGCCATTTTATCAGACAATGGGACAAAATTTATATCTAACCTTTGGAAACAATTATGTCATAAGTTGAAGATTAAAGTAAAATTTACTTCTCCTTATCATCCCCAGGCCAATATGACTGCACGAGTTATGGGTGAAATCATGAGTATATATACAGGAAATTTACATATAATATGGGATGAACATTTACCATTGATTCAGTTAGCTATTAATAGTACAGTACACGCATCTACTGGTTATTCCCTTTTTTATCTCCACCAAGGTTATGAACCCACGTTACCCTGGGATGAAAGAAGTTTTTAGGGAGTCCCAATTAATGTAGAAACTGTTTTAGAGTATGGAAAAGGACCTAAATAGCTATAGATTTCGCACAGGAAATAAATAAACTAGCTAGCATGAAACAGAAGTATTTTTATGATAGAAATTATACCAGCGGAGAACTTGAAGTGGGTCGGTTAGTATGGAAGTTGGGTCATAGATTGTCAAATGCTGCTGCCAAGTTTTCTGCTAAGTTTGCACCTCGTTGGGAAGTCCTTTTCGTATTGTTGAAAAGATTTCCCCAGTGAGTTATGTAATTATGGAGATGAGTACTGGAGCCCTTGCTGGCACCTGGCACATTAATCAATTAAAATTATATATGTGTACGGCATCCCTAGACACGCAGGAAGTCTTAGAACCTCAGATTAACCCAACCGTTGTAATAGAACCAGTTGTAGAAGAACCTCCCGTCGACCCAGATCAAACTTTTTTGATGTTTCCTCCAGCCAGAATTGCTCCCACTGATATCGTCGATGATTCAGAATTATTAGAAGTTATTGTAGTACAGGATAATACAGTACCGGAATCCGTAGAACAAATAGAATCTTCCTCGTCCCATATTTTAACCCAATAGATACCAGTTTCGATACTTCAAATATAACCGATTCAGATGAGCCTTTGAATGACAGAAATATAAAAATATATAAATGGGTAGCTCTATAGTTATCGAGGAGCCTTCTAGTGGAAGTGAGAATGAGGAAATTCCTCGTTATTATTTATGGTCAATTGTCAGATTTTCTAATCCCCTTATAGAAGAGATACCGGTTGTTTTAAACCCAGTAGTTGATCCACAACCCCTTGTTGTTAATACTGACCCTGTTGTAGCTACAAGTATGGGAGAAATTGTTAAAACCTTTTTC
Source organism: Odiellus spinosus (assembly GCA_963920705.1). Classification (NCBI taxonomy): domain Eukaryota; kingdom Metazoa; phylum Arthropoda; class Arachnida; order Opiliones; family Phalangiidae; genus Odiellus; species Odiellus spinosus. Next base: position 782,707 of record CAWUCO010000021.1, on the reverse strand, counting down.
TTATGGTTGGCATAGGGAAGTGGTATTCCGTAGATCCCAAGTTTCGCGTCTTGGAGACGTCCATTATTATACCCCGGTCCCTAATGATAGAAAATTACGTTCATTTCCTGATATTGAAGATTATCTCTTATTACATGCAGTTGCGCCCCAGATTCTAAATAGGTCTAACTTTTCAATGAAAGCTATACCTATTGCTTATCCCTAATATGAATCTGTACGCCATTCGTGATTTTATTGTTGTTCATATATTTTTATAGATGCATTTATCTAGAGGGTCTTATCGAGGAGGCCTGTCTCCTTCTAGGAGTCGTGCAACGTTGCATTCTAACATTGATATGGAACAAACGTCATTCGATGCACTTAAGAGAATTCAAACATTAGAAACCAAACTACCAAGTACCCCTGCATCGAGTGAAACCCATTTGAAGGAAGAATCTTCAGTAGCTCTTAATTCAGCAAAGAGTCTTTCCAGCCAAAACCCATCGAAAGATGAACCTTCATTACCGCTTAATTCAGAAGAAAGTAGTTCAAGTCAATCTCATCTGACGGAGGACTCTTCATTACCGCTCAATTTGGTAGAAGAAAGCATTTTAAGTCAAACCCAAATGAAGGAAGAATCTTTAGTAGCGCTTAATTCAACAGAGAATCTTTCAAGTCAAACCCCATTGAAAGATGCACCTTCATTATCGCTCAATTCCGAAGAAAAAAGTATTTCTAGTCATCAACAGTCGAATGACAATGAAACTTTACTGTCAGTAGGAGTCTGTAAGGAACTTAGTCGCAATTCTGGAAAAGAAGAGGTAAGTTCCATTTGCTCCCAAACCGTTCTGTCCCCTTCAGATGGAAGTGTTTCACAGGACATTATTGGTTATGCTCACCCTGAGCCTAAAAACGTTTCGCCCACTCATTCTTTATCAGTGCAGGATAACCCTATCCTTTATGTGAATATTTCGTTTTCGTTAGGCCTATTTTCCCATGAAAATAAAGTAACGATACCCTTTCATAAATATGTTGAAACACATCCCCACTTATTCCCCGGCAGCTTTGAAGGGTGTGTTGTTCACGTGGGAGCCCTACGACAAATCCCCATTAATCGTATCTTAGTAGAATATAATGCCCCGATGATAAAAACCATTGGTCTTCCATTACCTGAAAATAGTCCTAGTACCTTGGGGGTAATTCACCCTTTACTCCACCTTATGGCTGAGATCCGTAAGGAGTCGGTATCCCAATTTGCTTACCATATAAAGAGGAAGAGCGGAGATGAGGTCGTTCGAGGTCTGAAGGAGATTTTCGCCGATAGCGTCCCGCGCGCCATCTATAGTGATAGTGGGACTGAATTTTTTAACACTAAAGTGCAAGCCTTGCTAAAGAAAAGTAATGTTAAGTTTACAGCTATGGTATCGGAACCGCACCACGCCCCCTTCATTGAAAGGCTTAATCGCACTATCAAAGGAAGAATGTTCCGTTATTTCACGCATAACAATACCCGGCGTTACATTGATATTCTTCAAACTTTAATCTCCACGTATAACGGGGCCAAGCATTCAACGATTAAAATGGCGCCTGATCAAGTCCATAGCGGAAACATCTTACAAGTTTATCGTAATATCTACGGGGTTGCTAAAAAACTTAAAAGTCAAGCCCGCTAAATTTAAAACTGGTGACCATGTCAGAATTAGTAAACTTCGTTCGGTTTTCGCTAAAGGTTTCTCGGTCGAAGTATTTAAAATAACTGGGGTACTAGAAAACCAGACGCCACATTTGTATAGGCTTCAAGACTACAATGGTCAAGATATAACGGGGCTCTTTTACGCTTTTCAACTCATTAGAACCAAGGTACCCGACCTGTACAGTATTGACAAAATTCTGAAGAAAAGGAAACGGAAAGGGAAATTGGAATATTTTGTTTCATTTATTGGCCTACCTAAAGACCAGAATTGTTGGGTTAGTAGCGATAATGTCAGACCTTTACCTAACGCTCCCAAGTGATACCTCAATGGATATTTTCCCCGACAACACAATGGCTTCATACGTCACGAAACTACCAAATCCAATTACCCTCAAGGGGTCGTGGGAATGCGCTTTGGTTGAACTAATATATACGTCTAGTTTTTTCAACGTGAAAAAGGACACCGCTGCTGAAGTAAACGTCACACGTCGCTCGACATCTCGACCTCACCGGGGTAACGTTACGAAACTCGGTATGATCGACGTGCCCCCCGGTCATTATCAATCGATTGACCATTTATTAGGCGTCATTAATGACGTTGAAATCTGTCTTAAGAATCAAGCGTTCTTTCTCCATGACGCTACGACTGGTTATATCAACCTAAAGACTAAAGCGGCTGGTTCGATTGAACCTGTTTTGGCCATCCCTCGCGGTATCGCCAATATCATGGGTTACGAGGATTCCGAACATGTAAACGGGCGTACAGATATTGTAGACAATGTAATAGTGGGTGATTCTTTAGTCGCTCTTTTAAGGATTATTCCAGTTGAAAACACCAATTACGGGGATTCCGTAGTAAAGACCTTTGTTTCCCCCTATTATTTGCCAATAGGGAAAAGCTACTTTGACACCATTACCGTACATATAAGAGATCATCTCGGCGAGCTCGCGCCATTTGAGTACGGGACACTGTCCTGCGTAGTACACTTGAGACAATGCGGCGGACGGCTAACTTAGAAAAGTGCAGCTATAGCCAATATTACCTGGCTCAGGCCCAGGGCCAAGCGGGTAATGGCGTAGGACCCGTGTATATTGGGCGAGCTTACCAGCGGGGACTAGGAATCGGTAATATTTTAGCCCGCTTTGGCCGCTATATCGCGCCTATCCTTTATAACGGCGCAAAATTTGTCGGCAAAAAACTATTGGGGACTGGGAAGCTCGTTTTTAATGACGTCATGAGTGGCCAAAACCTGCAAGAGGCCGTTAAGCGGCGTGGTACCGAAACATTAGACGAAGTCCGAAAACAGTATGGCTCCGGAAAACCGCGGAAAAAAAGAAAAACTGTTAAAAAAGTCTCAAAAAAGCGGAAAAAAACTATAAAGAACGTAGGCAAACAACGAGCCAGATCAGTTAAGCGTCAGCTCGCATTCCGGACGGTTCGCGACATATTTTCGAGATAAAAATGGGCGAAGTCATCAATTCAGCGTTAGACCTTTTTACGGTGCCCCCAATTCAAACTTCGATTGAGCGCATTAAAACTGTAACGTATCAGCCATTAACTTCCCTCAAAGGGGATCAACCAATAGAATTTGAAATTTCAGCGAACAATGACGAGTACATCGATACGTCACTTATGCTATACACCCGAAATAAAATTACAAACAATGACGGGTCTGACCTTGTTGATAGTGATAACGTTGGACCTATTAATAATTTTCTGCATTCGCAATTTGAACGCATTGACATTTACGTAGGCGATTGTCTAGTAACGCCCTCAGCAAATCACTACGGATATAACTCTCTACTTTCAGCGTTAACGACGTACGGGGGCGATGCTAGTTATTCGCACTTGCAAGCCGCCATGTATTTTAAAGATACTCCCGGTCACATGGATTCCACGACCGATAACAAAGGCCATGTACAACGACGTAAAGCTAGCGCGAAATCAAAAGAATTTGAAATGTACGGGGCACTATACTTAGACTTTTTCAATATCTCCAAATATCTTCTGAACGGGGTGCCCCTTAAACTGAAATTGCATAAAAGCAAACCTAGTTTTTGTTTGTTAGGGAAAAAGCCCGCCGGGAACGGCGGTTATAAATCACACATTCTAGAAGCCGTTCTTTATGTTCCTAAAGTCCAGGTGGCGCCAAAAATTTTATTAGCCCACGAACGAGCTTTAACAGCGAAGCCCGCCCAATACCCTTACACCCGAACGGAAACAAAGATATTTACAATTTCACCCCATCTCCTGACCACGTCTATTGAAAATCTTTATCTCGGCGTTCTGCCCGAGCGTGTTATCGTTGCTTTGGTTAATCATAAATCACAAACGGGTGATCTGGAGACCAATCCTTTCAATTTTGCGAATTTTGGATTAAACTATATTTCATTATTTGTAAACTCGGATCAAATCCCCGCCAGGCCTTTAAAACCCAATTTCGCCAAAAAGCTTTTCGCCCGCGAATACTATACGCTGTTCTCAGGCGCGGATACCCATTATAGCGACAGGGGGCTGAATATCACCCTCGAAGATTACGGCGAAGGCACAGCGATTTATTCATTCGATATCTCAATGGATCAGAGCTCTAGCGAGTCAAGCCATTGGAATGTGACGCAGCATGGACAACTCCGACTGGAGTTGGGCTTTGACCAAGCGACGGCGAGCACCGTAAGCTGCGTCGTCTTCCGAATTTCAGGCTTTGCTACAAATTGATAAGAACCGTGCTGTCACTATCACAGTATAACCATGAACGGCCCCCAGATAAGACATTGTTTGAGAAGCGTCCCTAGTTTTAAGGGAGTTTATTCAAGTGACACACTACCGGCCCAGATTGATAGTTATCCGGCTTCGTATATCGTGAATTTCGATAATAGCGCCCAACCAGGTACGCATTGGGTGGCCATTTATTTTGACAAGCGAGCCCACGCCGATTATTTTGATTCACTAGCGTTTGGGCCGAATTTTATACCCACCATTGCGCGGTTTATCACTCGAAACTCTATATCACGGACATACAACAAACGTAGATTCCAGTCATTCACAAGTTCAGTGTGCGGGAAATACTGCGTCCTATATCTACTACACCGATCAATGAAAAAGGGAACGCCCTCATTTATAAAGAAGTTTACTCGTAATGCCGAACACAATGATAAACTTATTTCAACCCTCTTCAAAAGACGAGGGTTCTAACCTCAGGAATGATAGGACCTCCCATATCCTGGGAATTTTCTAACGCGGGCTCCGTAACGAATGGAGGGCTTTTTTAAAGGGTATATAAACCCGAACTTTCCGATCTAAAAATCACAAGTTTCTCAAGTTCTCTCAAGTCTCAACGTACAAACAGAAAGAAATGACAGCCGCCATCATCGAAATGGAAATGTTGTCTGGGCGGAACAGGGTCCGCTGTTTTGGAGACGGACCGGATCTAATAATTAAGGAGCTGGCCGTCGCCACCGTCGGCATCACACCCACCCTCGTCTCCTGGACCTTCCAGGCCCCATATGAGGCCAAGTACCTCCCGCCAGCCATTGCCCGGACCAACAGGCACGTCACCGCCCGCATCCACGGGCTGTCGTTCGAAGGGGGTGACGTGCCCTGTGACCAGCTCGAGGCGCTTTTGGAGCGCGCCACCCGCAACTCCCAATCCCTCTGGACCACCGGGCCCGAGAAGGCTCGGTTACTGGAGGACTATCTCAACAGGCCCGTGGGGGACCTAAACGACGTGCTTTGCCCGCGACCGACCGTCGTCGACGTCACCCTTCGGTGCGGACACCCCCACGGGTCCACCACCTCCACCCGGCCCTGCGCGACGGAGCGCGCTTGGGCTAACGCCAAGTTTTTGGCGGTCTACCCGCATTTTTTGTTTATTTTTAATTATTATTTTGTATTGTGTTTTTTTACTATTAAATTTTTTTTTGAAACTACTTCATTCTCCCTTTTATTATATCATAAGCCGATCCTAAATGCTATAAGCCTAGCAGTCGTCACTTTTTTACGTTTTGAAATTACTTCATCACCCCTTTATTTACTAGAAAAATACTTTAAATACTATAAGCCTGTCATTCGTTTGATTCATTCAGACGTCGCTAGCCATGGAAGACACCCGTCTCAGATATGGCTCGTTCTTTGACTATCCCCACATACGCGTGTCGCAGTTGTTAATGGCTAAAGCCGGGTTTTTCTATCTTAACAAAGGGGGTGATACTGTCGAGTGCTTCGCGTGCCACGGGAGGCTTCAAAATTGCAAGACCACCGACGATCCTTTATTTGAGCACAAAGAAAAATTTCCTCATTGCGCATTTATTCGCAGCATCACCCTGGACGGTGAAGGTAGAGCGGCTGACGAGCCGGGGAAATATCAGAAACCCTTCTGTATAATTGATGGACGGGCCGAAAACCACGAGAGCTACCACTTGAAACCTCCCGTCGTCAAAGAGAAGTCGATACCGGACAATCCCCCTTTTATCACGGTCCGCGCTTCCAGGAGGGAAGTAGAAAAACTCGTATTGGCATATCACGTAAAGAAAATAATAAACAATGGGCAAGGTTCGTTTTGACGATTTTGTAACGACTTATTACGTAAGTTCCGAAGACCGGACAAATTACGATATACGCGACGCCATGAGATTTCGGTACCGGATTAAAAAAAAGAGTTATTGTTACAACCTGTATTAAACTCTATGATATTTCGGTATCGTACGACGCAAATGGAAAAATTGCTAACGCCCCTCCTCTCTAACAGACTTGCTAAAACTCGCCCAAACATGAAATCATGGGGGTAAATTCCCACCCCCCACTACAATACCCTAAGACCCTCGGTACGAAAAATCTTCAAATCATTGCCCTTCTACGATCAAAACAGCTAACACGGTCAAAATATGCTCTCGAATCGAAGCCAAAAACGCGGAATTTCCGACGGTCCATCGTCGAGCGGAACCCGGGAGCGAGGAATTATCGACCACCGCGCCGTCAAAAACATCGCAAAATTGAATCGCCTAAAAAACTTAACTCGAGATTCCCTCTCGGTAAAAACTTGTACGTAACTTTCGGCCTGATAAACTACGATCGGTTCGAATTATTTATTCGCCGAGTCGACTCACTGGTCGGAAATCTCGCTCTGCCAATGGGTAGCCCCTTCTCTCGTTTAATGTATTCAGCAAAAGCCGGCGTGGCGTTAAAAGCATTGTAAACAAAGACACCTTGTGCCTCCCTCGTGCACTTTGTGTGGCGATTGCTCATCGTAAATACCTTGATGACAGCACGGGTGGTGAAAACCTTAAAAAACATTATGAAACGATTTCAAATACACGACCTAATAACCCCCTATGTCCAGCGGCGTGAAGCACTAGATCTTTGTTGTCTTATAGAATAAACGTTTTTCTATCCAAAATACTAAACCGCTTAATTTTATCATAATTAGAAGTTGAGTTATAAGCATTTTACCAGACCACCTATACTCCCTTTCGATCTAAATTGGAGGGGGTACAAGGGGTAAAGCATGCGCATGCGCAGAGCTAAGGTTTGGATCATACCGAAATCGTGCATTCGTTTTTTCCATAGTGAGTGTATGTAGCTAGAGGATATAGCGAGTTTGGATGATTATTTCATAATTTTTGAGATGGTTTGCTGTAGTTTTGTCGGGTGTAAAAGTAAAGTAGGAAGCCCAAATATAAAATTCCATAGAATTCCTAGAGCTAGGCTTAGGTTATGGGGAAAAATTATTAATAGAATAAATTTCAAACCCACGGTCGATTCGAGAGTCTGTAGCAGACATTTCGTTTCGGGCTATCCTGGATGGGACAAAAGTGACCCTGACTGGATACCCTCTTTGAATATTCCCAAGAATAAGAAATCCTTATCTGAAAAACAAATACAATCGGATATATATAGAAGTCAAAGACAAACAAACAGAAGTAAATTACAGGTAAAGTATTTATTATAATTGTAACCTTCAATCTTTGTGTCAAATCGTTAAGCCTTGTCTATTTTTTGTATGGAAATCGGCAGGAAAAAGTTTATGAATCTGTAATGAATCAACGCTTCGAAAAGAAACAGCTCATACTTTCTGTAAAATTTCACGACTACGCCAAAAATAGTATAAGTATGGAAGAACTTGCCAAATCCACAACAGAAACATCAGTACCTGTAGCTGCTCTTAATATATCATCGATACCAATGGAAAATATGGATTCATCATCAGCAACAGAAACTACAGATTTATCAGTAATTGAAAGCCCCAACTTGACATCTGTACCTGGGTCATTAACTTCGTCCACTGGTGGCATTAATTCTTCTCGTAACCAGAACCACCAAGGCACACAAACAGATTATTACGATTTGGAAGTAGAAAATCACATGTTAAAGAGTAAAATAAAGCAGCTTGAGGGGGATATGGTACAGAAGACTTGGGGGACTCATAAAATCAAAGACAATGATGAGAAGACCAAGTTTTATACTGGACTGCCTACCTTCGCTGTTTTCATGTGGCTTTTTAAGTAAGAATTTTGTTGACTATAATAAAAACTAACACAATTGAACAGAGTTAATATAATATCTAATACTGTTCCTCTATGTTTAAAGTGTGTTAGAACCTAAAGCAGAACGGATGCGCTTTTGGAGAGGAAAGAAAAAAGAAGGAAAAGCCCCAAAACCGAAGCGCGTATTTAAGATTTCTCTTCTGGATCAGTTCTTTGCGGTACTAATGCGTCTCAAAGTCGGACTTTTTACTCAAGATATTGCGGAACGTTTCAACATATCGCCTTCAACATTTTCTGACATATTTAACACATGGATTAAACTAATGGAGCTAGAACTTCGTGACATGTTCCCCTTTCCGACCCGAGCTTTAGTTGACAAGTTCATGCCGCAAAGTTTTAAAAAATACCACAATACTAGGATTATCATAGATTGTACAGAAATTTTTGTGGAACGGTCTACATCGTTAGATGTTCAAAATCAAACATTTTCAAGTTACAAACATCACAATACAATGAAGTTTCTAGTTGGAATCACACCAGGAGGAGTAATTTCCTTTGTATCTGAAGGTTGGGGAGGACGGGTATCGGATAAAGTTATTTCGCAAGACTCAAAGTTTATATGATAATGTAATGGCTGATAAGGGATTCCTAATAGCGGATTTATTAAAACCAAAAAACTGTACTCTTAATTTACCTCCATTTTTAAAGGATCAAGCTCAGTTCTCGGAGAAAGAAATTATAGATACCCGAAGAATTGCGGAAGTTAGAATTCACGTCGAGAGAGCTATCGCTAGAATTAAAAAAATCCATGTTTTTGATGGTACAATGCCAATTAGTATGGCTAGAATGACTAGTAGTATGTTTGCTGTCTGTGCATACATAACAAATATATATGAACCACTAATTTGATTTTTATTAAAATTAAAACCTTTTATCTCAAAGTAATTTTATCACAAAATAATTTTATCACAAATTATCACTCCTTATAAATAAAATACTGATTAGCTTGTTGTTTGACTACTTGAATTATTTAAAAGGAAAGGGACAATGTATGTTTTAAAAAATTGCACTAATTTGGGCAAAAGTTTCTCTCTCCAATATTGTTTGTCAAACAAAATTCTTTCCCTAAAAAGTCCACCTTCTTTTGCTTCCCTAAAAATAACAAAATCTGCCCATTGTAAATTTTTCACTCCCATTTCTCCTTGTACTTGGCAATAATAATGGGACTTTCTATCCAACTGGATATTTCCGTCTAGTTTTTTCAAACAAAAACTTGGGTAGTTTTGAACAATGTCCTCTATTTTCATCTTAGATATGTCCGTACCTTTAATAGAGCAAGGGCACTTTATTTCAAGAACCCCTTGGGTTGTTTCTGTTGGGTCAGAAATCAAACCATCTCCACTCGCACCTATGAAAGAATACTCTTTCATTAAAGAAAAACCACTGGGTTCAACTTTCACTTTGAAAAGTTTTTCGTAGAGTTGACGAGCTACTGGCTCCAAGTTTCTTCCTCGTAAGATTGCTGGTGGCAGCCTCTTGTAACTTTAAAAATTAAATAACTTAGACATCTCTTCAAGGCTATTTTTACTATTTTATAATTGAAAATATTTACCTGTCTAGTTTTGTTGGATTTAAAATATTATCCACGATTGAAGTTGGAAATTTTTTCTGTCGACAACCAAAAATTAATCCAAACATTGAGCTTGACGGTCTTCCAACTTTTATAATCTTCCACAGATCACTTTCTGATTGATTAATAGTCCCCTTTTCATTATAGTCAATAACATCCTGCGTTGTGCATTGATTTCTCACAAATTCCTCCCGTAAAGCCTCATCAACCTCTTTATACGTCAAAGCTGTTATATATTAATATTAGAGCAAAATTTGTGAATTATAATAATATCTCCCTTATTACTTACAGGGCTTGTAAACTAATTTAATCACTTTCGTCTTTAATATATCTGCCTCGTTATCAGTAGAGACATCATCTATAGTTAAAGGAGTATCATATTGGACAGTTTGAAAAACTTCAGGATCAGAAATGGAGATTGAAGATATTTCAAGATCATTATCCAAGTCCCAAAATTGTTGCGCTCCAGTTTTTGGATAGATTTCTCGCAGGTCCATTATAGCATTTTTAATCCGTTTCTTATTTGGAGATCTATCCTCCGGGTGTCTTGGATCAAACTTTGAATAGTCAAGACTATTATTATCAAGGGAAAGCTGTTTCTTTCGACAATATAAGTTCGGCTTATTCCAGGATATTTCAGATAAGGGCTTGCAATCAACTTTCCTAAATTTTGGCGCATTCCACGAGCATGGCAGAGACGTGCATGAAACCTCAAAATCTTCATCTTGAATGCCTGCGTATTTTTCCAATAATAGTAGAAGAGCACCAACATGACTACAGGTGCCGGATTTTCTAGATAAGTGATATACAAAATAGAGTAAATGTACATTTGATCATAAAGGTGATCAAGGCTTTATTCATACCCTACTATACATTCACAAGCTCCTCCGCAGATGTTTCTATCAAGTGAATCAAGCACAACAACAACTCTATAACTTTCTGGTTTCATAGACGGATAGCAGCTGGATTTGATATACAAAAATTGATCAGAGACCTGAATAAATAATATTTGTTATCGACACTATTAAAAATATTTCCTTTCCTCTCATTTAGCTTACTAGACTAGTTTCAATCCCATTAATGATATCCTTTGCCGCAAGATGGGCGACAGATTTGTTAAAGCCCTTAAACTGCTTCGTGCTAACATTGTCAATTAATGATTTACGCTGTACCAGATAATTATAGATATCAACAACGGACAGTTTAGGAATTGTGGATGGAAGGGGATTTTTCCTCCAATTGGTTATTTCGTCAGGTTGTGGAGCGTCTTGTCCACGAATAGCTGTTAAATTTTTGATATACGACATAATTAAATCAAGGTGAAAAATACAGGCAGCAGAAATTGTTTAAAGTTACCATAAGTTACGTACTTTGGAAGAACTTGTGAGTGCTTGAACTAAGAAAGAGAATGCCTCGTTTCTTTTTATTTTTAGGAATTGGAGTCGATGTTGTGGCTAAAAACGACAGGCGGCCCAGGCCAGAATCTCCCCCAATACTTTCTTCAGTTTTTCGAATTTCTACTACCCCTGCTGATAAGCCAAGGCTTAGTTCGTTTTCATTCCTTACTTCTTCATTTTTTCTTTTTTCCTCTATTTTTTTTTCTATTACCTCAATATATTCTCTCTTTCTCCATTTAGTTTTAAATTTAATGCCAAAAGAGCCACACAAGACTTTTAATTTGGGGATACTTAATTTTATCAGAGATTCCCTATGATGTTCAACCTCCATTTCGTCTGCTCTGTATCCAAACGACTAATAGAGCATGCGCGAAATTTCCAATCGAAAGGGTGTATTAACCAGAAAGGTAGTGGCTTCTTCTCGTTACTTTTACCGCTCGCCGCCAATATCCTTGGGAGTCTCGTAGGACAATGAAACAATTCGTTAAAATACACCTTGTTCCTATATCTCGGACTCCCCTAAATGCCGAGAATGTTAGCGGGGCCATCCCTTCAGAAAATTTCGCCTCGCCGGCCGGAGGGGCCGTGCCGAAAGAAAAAGCTGTTTTAAATACCCTGGAGTCTGAAATGCGAAATATATTAGATGATTGCGATCTTGACGATAGGACCAAATGGATACACTATAGTCAAATTTTACAAAGAGCCCAAAATATAACCAAGAAAGAAATTAGTAAATTACCCTATGAACGTTGGCTAAATTTATTTCCGCTCAAATATAGGGGGCTCGTAAAATTTTCGATCATTTGACAGAAAGCGATAACAGAGTAACGTGGTCTACAATAAACGGTAACATCGTCATCGACGGTCACGCCGTTAAAGATTCTGATATCAGCGAATTAATTTTTCATACGATTAAACTTAGCGAGGGCAAAAGCCTCGGAACTCAACCGGTAGGCTGGGTCGAATTCGCGCCTTTTGTTAAGACGTTTTTACCGTAACACTCCACCGTTACCACCCCCGTACGCCCGTCACCCCTCGCAACACCGACCCGTTCGACGCCGTTAAAATTAAGATTACGCAAAGCGAAAAAGCCGCCCACGAAAATTACCAGCAAAACTGTACACACAATTAGAAAACGGCTCGGGCTACCACGTAAAAGCCCCAACTCCCAAGAATGGCTAACGTTCAAAACGACCAAATCAACACCCTAGAAGGAATTTATTTTGATGAAAGTAATCCGGCGTCATTTTCGAGTATCGAATCATTATACCAGGCCGTTAAAAATAAGGGTATTTCGAGGGAGAATGTGAAAGAATTTCTGGAAGGGTCCGAAGCTTATACACTTCACGTCACGGCTAGAAAGAAATTTAAGCGAAGAAAAATTCCCGTCACCAATATTGGCGATAGGTTTGAAATTGACCTTGCTGACATGCAGTCATTAGCAAAATACAATGTTTTCTAAAAATATTTGCTAAAAGGTATCGATTGCTTCTCGCGAAAAGCCTACAGTATCACTTTAAAGAGGAAGAGCGGACATGAGGTCGTTCGAGGCCTGAAGGAGATTTTCGCCGATAGCGTCCCGCGCCATCTACAGTGATAGTGGGACGGAATTTTTAAACACTAAAGTGCAAGCCTTGCTAAAGAAAAGTAATATTAAATTTACCGCTATGGTATCGGAACCGCACCACGCCCCCTTCATTGAAAGGCTTAATCGCACTATCAAAGGGAGAATGTTCCGTTATTTCACGCGTAACAATACCCGGCGTTACATTGATATCCTTCAAACTTTAATCTCCGCGTATAACGGGGCCAAGCATTCAACGATTAAAATGTCGCCTCATCAAGTCCATAGCGGAAACATCTTACAAGTTTATCGTAATATCTACGTGGTTGCTAAAAAACTTAAAGTCAAGCCCGCTAAATTTAAAACTGGTGACCATGTCAGAATTAGTAAACTTCGTTCGGTTTTCGCTAAAGGCTTCGAAACCAATTTCTCGGTCGAAGTATTTAAAATAACTGGGGTACTAGAAAACAAGACGCCACATTTGTATAGGCTTCAAGACTACAATGGTCAAGATATAACGGGGCTCTTTTACGCTTTTCAACTCATTAGAACCAAGGTACCCGACCTGTACAGTATAGACAAAATTCTGAAGAAAAGGAAACGGAAAGGGAAATTGGAATATTTTGTTTCATTTATTGGCCTACCTAAAGACCAGAATTGTTGGGTTAGTAGCGATAATGTCAGACCTTTACCTAACGCTCCCAAGTGATACGTCAATGGATATTTTCCCCGACAACACAATGGCTTCATACGTAACGAAACTACCAAATCCAATTACCCTCAAGGGGTCGTGGGAATGCGCTTTGGTTGAACTAATATATACGTCTAGTTTTTTCAACGTGAAAAAGGACACCGCTGCTGAAGTAAACGTCGCGCGACATCTCAACCTCCCCGGGGTACCGTTACGAAACTCGGTATGATCGACGTGCCCCCCGGTCATTATCAATCAATTGACCATTTATTAGGCGTCATTAATGACGTTGAAATCTGTCTTAAGAATCAAGCGTGCTTTCTCCATGACGCTACGACTGGTTATATAAACCTAAAGACTAAAGCGGCTGGTTCGATTGAACCTGTTTTGGCCATCCCTCGCGGTATCGCCGATATCATGGGTTACGAGGATTCCGAACATGAAAACGGGCGGGCCGAAAAACAAGCGCGTATTGACTGCCATATCCTTTCTTAATTGCACATTTATACAGATATTGTAGACAATGTAATAGTGGGTGATTCTTTAGTCGCTCTTTTAAGGATTATTTCAGTTGAAAACACCAATTACGGGGATTCCGTAGTAAAGACCTTTGTTTCCCCCTATTATTTGCCAATAGGGAAAAGCTACTTTGACACCATTACCGTACATATAAGAGATCATCTCGGCGAGCTCGCGCCATTTGAGTACGGGACACTGTCCTGCGTAGTACACTTGAGACAATGCAACGGACGGCTAACTTAGAAAAGTGCAGCTATAGCCAATATTACCTGGCTCAGGCCCAGGGCCAAGCGGGTAATGGCGTAGGACCCGTGTATATTGGGCGAGCTTACCAGCGGGGACACGGAATCGGTAATATTTTAGCCCGCTTTGGCCGCTATATCGCGCCTATCCTTTATAACGGCGCAAAATTTGTCGGCAAAAAACTATTGGGGACTGGGAAGCTCGTTTTTAATGACGTCATGAGTGGCCAAAACCTGCAAGAGGCCGTTAAGCGGCGTGGTACCGAAACATTAGACGAAGTCCGAAAACAGTATGGCTCCGGAAAACCGCGGAAAAAAAGAAAAACTGTTAAAAAAGTCTCAAAAAAGCGGAAAAAAACTATAAAGAACGTAGGCAAACAACGAGCCAGATCAGTTAAGCGTCAGCTCGCATTCCGGACGGTTCGCGACATATTTTCGAGATAAAAATGGGCGAACTCATCAATTCAGCGTTAGACCTTTTTACGGTGCCCCCAATTCAAACTTCAATTGAGCGCATTAAAACTGTAACGTATCAGCCATTAACTTCCCTCAAAGGGGATCAACCCATAGAATTTGAAATTTCAGCTAACAATGACGAGTACATCGATACGTCACTTATGCTATACACCCGAAATAAAATTACAAACAATGACGGGTCTGACCTTGTTGATAGTGATAACGTTGGACCTATTAATAATTTTCTGCATTCGCAATTTGAACGCATTGACATTTACGTAGGCGATTGTCTAGTAACGCCCTCGGCAAATCACTACGGATACAACTCGCTACTTTCAGCGTTAACGACGTACGGCGGCGATGCTAGTTATTCGCACTTACAAGCCGCCATGTATTTTAAAGATACTCCCGGTCACATGGATTCCACGACCGATAACAAAGGCCATGTACAACGACGTAAAGCTAGCGCGAAATCAAAAGAATTTGAAATGTACGGGGCACTATACTTAGACTTTTTCAATATCTCCAAATATCTTCTGAACGGGGTGCCCCTTAAACTGAAATTGCATAAAAGCAAACCTAGTTTTTGTTTGTTAGGGAAAAAGCCCGCCGGGAACGGCGGTTATAAATCACACATTCTAGAAGCCGTTCTTTATGTTCCTAAAGTCCAGGTGGCGCCAAAAATTTTATTAGCCCACGAACGAGCTTTAACAGCGAAGCCCGCCCAATACCCTTACACCCGAACGGAAACAAAGATATTTACAATTTCACCCCATCTCCTGACCACGTCTATTGAAAATCTTTATCTCGGCGTTCTGCCCGAGCGTGTAATCGTTGCTTTGGTTAATCATAAATCACAAACGGGTGATCTGGAGACCAATCCTTTCAATTTTGCGAATTTTGGATTAAACTATATTTCATTATTGGTAAACTCGGATCAAATCCCCGCCAGGCCTTTAAAACCCAATTTCGCCAAAAAGCTTTTCGCCCGCGAATACTTTACGCTGTTCTCAGGCGCGGATACCCAATATAGCGACAGGGGGCTGAATATCACCCTCGAAGATTACGGCTAAGGCACAGCGATTTATTCATTCGATATCTCAATGGATCAGAGCTCTAGCGAGTCAAGCCATTGGAATGTGACGCAGCATGGACAACTCCGACTGGAGTTGGGCTTTGACCAAGCGACAGCGAGCACCGTAAGCTGCGTCGTCTTTTCGGAATTTCAGGCTTTGCTACAAATTGATAAGAACCGTGCTGTCACTATCACAGTATAACCATGAACGGCCCCCAGATAAGACATTGTTTGAGAAGCGTCCCTAGTTTTAAGGGAGTTTATTCAAATGACACACTACCGGCCCAGATTGATAGTTATCCGGCTTCGTATATCGTGAATTTCGATAATAGCGCCCAACCAGGTACGCATTGGGTGGCCATTTATTTTGACAAGCGAGCCCACGCCGATTATTTTGATTCACTAGCGTTTGGGCCGAATTTTATACCCACCATTGCGCGGTTTATCACTCGAAACTCTATATCACGGACATACAACAAACGTAGATTCCAGTCATTCACAAGCTCCGTGTGCGGAAAATACTGCGTCCTATATCTACTACACCGATCAATGAAAAAGGGAACGCCCAAATTTATAAAGAAGTTTACTCGTAATGCCGAACACAATGATAAACTTATTTCAACCCTCTTCAAAAGACGAGGGTTCTAACCTCAGGAATGATAGGACCTCCCATATCCTGGGAATTTTCTAACGCGGGCTCCGTAACGAATGGAGGGCTTTTTTAAAGGGTATATAAACCCGAACTTTCCGATCTAAAAATCACAAGTTTCTCAAGTTCTCTCAAGTCTCAACGTACAAACAGAAAGAAATGACAGCCGCCATCATCGAAATGGAAATGTTGTCCGGGCGGAACAGGGTCCGCTGTTTTGGAGACGGACCGGATCTAATAATTAAGGAGCTGGCCGTCGCCACCGTCGGCATCACACCCACCCTCGTCTCCTGGACCTTCCAGGCCCAATATGAGGCCAAGTACCTCCCGCCAGCCATTGCCCGGACCAACAGGCACGTCACCGCCCGCATCCACGGGCTGTCGTTCGAAGGGGGTGACGTGCCCTGTGACCAGCTCGAGGCGCTTTTGGAGCGCGCCACCCGCACCTCCCAATCCCTCTGGACCACCGGGCCCGAGAAGGCTCGGTTACTGGAGGACTACCTCAACAGGTCCGTGGGGGACCTAAACGACGTGCTTTGCCCGCGACCGACCGTCGTCGACGTCACCCTTCGGTGCGGACACCCCCACGGGTCCACCACCTCCACCCGGCCCCGCGCGACGGAGCGCGCTTGGGCTAACGCCAAGTTTTTGGCGGTCTACCCGCATTTTTAGTTTATTTTTAATTATTATTTTGTATTGTGTTTTTTTTACTATTAAAATTTTTTTGAAACTACTTCATTCTCCCTTTTATTATATCATAAGCCGATCCTAAATGCTATAAGCCTAGCAGTCGTCACTTTTTTACGTTTTGAAATTACTTCATCACCCCTTTATTTACTAGAAAAATACTTTAAATACTATAAGCCTGTCATTCGTTTGATTCTATCAGACGTCGCTAGCCATGGAAGACACCCGTCTCAGATATGACTCGTTCTTTGACTATCCCCACATACGCGTGTCGCAGTTGTTAATGGCTAAAGCCGGGTTTTTCTATCTTAACAAAGGGGTGATACTGTCGAGTGCTTCGCGTGCCACGGGAGGCTTCAAAATTGGAAGACCACCGACGATCCTTTATTTGAGCACAAAGAAAAATTTCCTCATTGCGCATTTATTCGCAGCATCACCCTGGACGGTGAAGGTAGAGCGGCTGAGGAGCCGGGGAAATATCAGAAACCCTTCTGTATAATTGATGGACGGGCCGAAAACCACGAGAGCTACCACTTGAAACCTCCCGTCGTCAAAGAGAAGTCGATACCGGACAATCCCCCTTTTATCACGGTCCGCGCTTCCAGGAGGGAAGTAGAAAAACTCGTATTGGCATATCACGTAAAGAAAATAATAAACAATGGGCATGGTTCGTTTTGACGATTTTGTAACGACTTATTACGTAAGTTCCGAAGACCGGACAAATTACGATATACGCGACGCCATGAGATTTCGGTACCGGATTAAAAAAACTGAGGTATTGTTACAACCTGTATTAAACTCTATGATATTTCGGTATCGTACGACGCAAATGGAAAAATTGCTAACCCCCTCCTCTCTAACAGACTTGCTAAAACTCGCCCAAACATGAAATCATGGGGGTAAATTCCCACCCCTCCCCTCCACTACAATACCCTAAGACCCTCGGTACGAAAAATCTTCAAATCATTGCCCTTCTACGATCAAAACAGCTAACACGGTCAAAATATGCTCTCGAATCGAAGCCAAAAACGCGGAATTTCCGACGGTCCATCGTCGAGCGGAACCCGGGAGCGAGGAATTATCGACCACCGCGCTGTCAAAAACATCGCAAAATTGAATCGCCTAAAAAACTTAACTCGAGATTCCCTCTCGGTAAAAACTTGTACGTAACTTTCGGCCTGATAAACTACGATCGGTTCGAATTATTTATTCGCCGAGTCGACTCACTGGTCGGATTCTCCATTCCTCTTACCGCCTGGGAAAAGCTGATGGAAAATTACGGGATCCTTCTCAAGGTGACTAAAACTACAGACGGCTCATCGTGCGAACTATTTCTGGACGAACAAGACGAACAGTTCTTCTACACCATGTCCGACCGCTCCGGGATCACATTCACCCTATCCGGGGATATCGAACAAAAATTCAAAATCCCTTGCGAAGAAGCGGAACTCCTCAAGGATGAAATGTGTCTCATAAACGAACATATTGGTATACTGAAATTAAACGCCAAAGCCATTGGCTGTATGTTTGGCGCCGTGGAAGACTTGATTGTTTCTTTACACGAATCCCTGTTTACTAAGAGCTATATACGCGGCAGCAACTCTTCGTGGGAATCAAGCGGGCAAAAATTTGATGAAATAATCAATTATATTACGAATTACGTAAGCATGAGCGAAATTTTAAAGAAATTTAACGAACGGTTAGCCGCGCGCGAATGTACGTGTTCTTTAAGAGCCGATAATTTGTTTATGCTGGTATTCTCACAACGACGCAATCTAAAAGAAGCCTTGAGTTGTGCCATTAAACATTTGTAATAACTTTGAATAAAAAATTGATTTTTGTGAGACTTTGTCTTTGAAACTGTGATTTTTATTTATGTTGAAGCCGATTTTAAGCCTATCTTTTTCTAGCCGCAGACCTACAGGAGCTTATATAGCTGAAGCCGATTTTAAAACTTTTTCTAGCCTCTAGGTCGAGACACAGTAGAAGCCGTAGGGTACCGGAACGCTACCCTTTGGCAGATTTAAGGGGGGCCGGTAAGGGGGGCGAGAGTGCTCCCTGTTGGCGGACTCCAGGAGGGGGACGGGGGAAAAAGCTGTTGACGGATTTTAAGGGGGGTAGGGGGAGGGGGGGGGGGTCGAGCGCTCCCGGCTGGCGGATTTTAAGGGGGGTGGGGGGTGAAATTTGTAGGGGGGGAGGAAAAGGGGGAAGGGACGGATTCGAAAATCCGCCAAAGGGTAGCCACTTCTCTTTTCTGAGAACTCTTTTGTTGCAACGACCTGACAGGTCTACTTTACCCCTACATCAAATTTTTCATTCCATTCTAGGGAGGGAACTAGAAAAACACATTCCTAAGATCCCTTTGTTGAAACAACATGACAGGTCGACTTTAAGCCTACCCATAGTGCCTTTCATACCGTACAACCCAGGGAGTCATGAAAGGTCCTCGTATTTCACCATTGTAATTATTGTGTAGGGTTTATAATTCGGTAGAAAAAATCCCACGCTTGGGTGGTATTTAAAGTTGGGAGGGGTCAGAGGATTTTGTGGGTATAAATACGAAGGTTGGTAAAGTCATAAAATCAGTTCAAACTTTAACATCTACACGCCTCATCATGGCCGGAGAATCTTTAACATGGTTTCTCGAGGAAATGGCTGTTTCTAGGCCATGGCCCCTGAAGAAAATCTATGCTTTCTATTTCCGGCTTTATACAAAAGTTTGATTTTTTTTTCTCGTCGAACTAAACTTCTTGTTATTAATGTTTTTTACAAAAGTTAAATTAGTTTTTTTCTCGAAGAAATGAAATATTTGTATAAAATGATTAATAACAATAAGTTAAGGTAGCTTTTATAGACTTTTTTAAAACCATTGCGAAATCTGTAAAATAATGCCTCTTGAATCTGTGTTGAATTTAATTATAGTTTCACTCAAGCGTTCAATAAACGATCCAAAAAATGGTTTGCCCGGCCGATTTTAGAAGAAAAGTCATAAAGCCATTTATCCGATCTTTTAAAAGGAATTTTTGAGGAAAGAGCGAAATTTGAGGTATTGTTTGATTTTATTAAATATTTTGATCTATCTGGATCGGCTTTGATCAAACCTATGTCTTGAGAACATGTAATAAAACTTTACAAGGGCTAGATTTTGGTTGTAGGTTTGTTACTGGGCGCTACGATATATTTACTACATTAACCGATTCGGTTAATAAGCCCAATAAAATTATACTGATTCACTAAAATGTAAAGTGATCTATCAAAATGAGACTACTATATATGGGTTTTAATAATATTCTTAGCGGGAGATACCCAAGGCTGCTCGACATTCGCTAATAAGGAGACACCCCCGTTTAAAGGGAGGGTCAAGAGGAAAATCAAGTGATTATTTTATAGATTATTCTACTAATTAAAAGTCCTATCCGCGTTGTTAATCACGCAGGAAATATATTATTTAATTTTAAAGAACATGAAATCTGGATCTATTTTGATTTTTAAAATCCATGGGATGTATTTCTGAATGTCTTATAATTAGTAAAATAATCGATAAAAAAATCACTTGATATTCCTCTTCATTTTCTTTGCGGGGTGGCCAACCAAAGTTTAAACTACGCGTGCGCTACAGTTATTTTTTAAAGAATACAGAATGTCCCGCGTGGTATCAAACTACCAACTTTACCCTAAATTTGGAGATGATTCTATTGTAGCCGATTATATAACAGGTTGCTTTTGCTAATGTATCAATTGCTTGTTTACAGGGTAGGTTAAAGAAAAAGATCATCCTTTCTCAAGATCATCCCCATCATATCCATAAAAATAGATGTATGATCACACCACCTACAAAGGAAGAGTTGATCAATGCCCAACAAAGTAGATTTGTATCTGAATCTACAGAATAAGAAAGAAGCTATCCTCATTTTAACGCGTTTAAGCTTCCTGAGTGTAGCTATTACAAAAGTTGAGGCGTTGCCGCCGCCGTTGGAAAATACGAAAAATCTTGATTGAAATCGGGGCTTAACTGGGTTGCCAGACACCTGAAAAAGTCAGGGAATTTCAAAATAGATAAAAAAGTCAGGGAATTTTGAAATTTTCCTAAAAGAAAAATGTCGAATCTAGTATTATTCCGTTAGACGGTTAGAACATGGAGGGTTTCATAAATATGTGTAAAAATTTAATCATTGGGATAGGAAGATGGAATGCAATTTAAATCCAAACTCGCTAGAAGTGAGATTGTTTATTTTCTTGGAAAAGAAGTGATTTTCTTTAAGACCAAAAAATGCGGCCGAAACGCTTTCATGTCGGTGTCTCCTCCCCAGAAACAGGCAGTCCTTAAAAAATCTCTTAGGTTAGGGCTAGGCGTATTTCGTTGACATGTTGCTATACAAATAATATACCTAATTTACAACCAGCTTTCAGATGTTTCACCGTTTTGGGATCTACTTTAGCACGATCGATTTTAGCGCTCCAAAGAAAATATTCGGTACCAGGCACTCTCCTTCAATTAGCCACTTCAATGGTAGAAAAGGGGGTAGGCACCCTTCAGTATCAGGCATACAAAGGGGGATGAGTAGTAGTAGTGGGACCTCGAGTGCAGCAAACCTGTTTAATAGATGTATGCAACGGGTTAAGGTCAAAGGTTAAAGGTCAAAAAGGTCAAAAGATCAAGATTAAAAGTGGCCAATGATCTCGATAGAGAAATAAAAATGGTCAATGACCTCGATAGAGAAACTTGTATATATGAAATCTCGCGTGGTAAATCATTCGATGATTCATCATTGGTTAGTGTGTTTCGTTGTATTAGTTGAAAGCTATCGTATCATACTAATAAAAATGTGTGTAGAAAATGGTCGCGTCTTGTTGGACCTATGTCAATGTGGTCGTTGGACACGTTATTTTTATCACGATTCTTTTTGTCTAAGACGTTGGAAATATTTTGCTAGCGTTCTTATCACGCCCGTTACATTACCAGTTGGTCTAATTAGATCAATTTACAATCGAGATGGTCGATACAT
Source organism: Odiellus spinosus (assembly GCA_963920705.1). Classification (NCBI taxonomy): domain Eukaryota; kingdom Metazoa; phylum Arthropoda; class Arachnida; order Opiliones; family Phalangiidae; genus Odiellus; species Odiellus spinosus. Next base: position 760,639 of record CAWUCO010000021.1, on the reverse strand, counting down.
CTACGAATCTATTTTACACATTCTTGGCTTGATATTAATCATACCATATATATGGGAGATTTATGATGATTCTTTGGATAATCTATGCCGTCGGTGTGATGGTTACATCGTTCGGAGATCTAAAAGATAATAGGTGCTAATGTATGTTAAATAAAATTTGGTACAATAAAAATTGATTGAAAAAATATTTGTTTTTTATTCAAGTATTATAAATTTCGTCAGATACTTTTTGATATACAGAATCATTTGAAAACACTTTTCCACTCGGATTATAAAACCAGGCTTTACGTAACGATTCCACTTGCGGGCTTAAATAGCTCCCTTCTTGTTGAGAAGCGTAGTTGCATAAATGTTTGTCTCTTAGCCATATAAGTATTTGATTTATCTCCATTAATTTGGTGATATTCATTAAATATCCGTGACACCCTCCGGATTTGTTTACAGTCTTGTTTTTCACAGTCCGCGTTGACGCTAGCTCATAGAGTCTTTATCAAGCCAGTGTTAATTACTCCTTCTACAGCGGCTTTGGAATGGCATATATACCCGAGTATATAAGAGGCTTCGTTGAAATTTTGGCATTGATGAATTTCGGATTCAGAGTATTTGTGCATAGTTCCTAAAGAACATTCGGTTTGCAATATATAGCGACCACAATCTTTACTATCGATAAAATCGATCATTGTAAACCCGCGTGCGTATTGAATTCTTATATCCAGAGCTAGGCCGCAGTCGTTTTTTAACATTTCATTGCATACAAAAACACGTATTATATATTTTATATATTCCAATTGAGCTTCCGCATTATTGTTATTTATTACTTCAACTAACGCTAAGGTCCCTAACCGCGGCACTTTAGAAGGTAAATTTTCACTGAGAAGGGATTTACATCCACGGTGGAACGAGAAATAGACAGGCATATACAAATGGTAATAATTTTGGAGAAAATCCAATTGTCCATAGTCTTCTTCGACGAGCTCCATTTTTATCTTTCGAGTACCTACAGCAGTACTCTTGGTTTTCGTCCTCGGGGAAGGCTAGACACGAACTTCTATACCGATTCGCGTGCGAGGAATACGTGTCACAGTTGATACAAAACCACGATGAGGGGAGAACTTTAAGATAAATCGCGGGGATGGTGAGGTTAAGAATGTGCCCTCTTTGAACGTATATAGCGTGTTTATAGCTCAGGCAGTCCTTGTTAACGCAGTAGTGAATAGATCCACCGCTTATAGGTAATGAAACCTCGCACACGTCCGTGCACCAGTAACACGGTACTACTTGGCGCGCACGAATCTCCGTCTCCCCGTCGCGAACTAAGCGTCAGAACTGTTGTCTCGTAAAAGCTGAAAACGAAATTAATGTTACACAACACCTATAAAACAAAAATACATTGACCATCTAAATAACAGCGTGGTGTCGGAATACAGTCTATCTCCTGAGGTTTTTTTTTCTAAGAGGCTGATGACCTTACGGTGTTTTTAAAGTATATATATATATAAGGTTGTTGTGACTAGTTATAATTCGTTAGCAGACCTCGATACGAACAAGTGAGTTTTTCACTCTCTCTGATATTCTATAATACCGCTTTAAAAACTTTTACTTTCTCTCTAGTCTTTTTAGCGAAACGACTCAATTTTTTAACCACTTATACCCAGTAAGAAGGTTAAATTATTCTTGTTATTTATAATTTTTTACATTAACCCGATGTTCTGGATTAATATTTAATTAAGAGGTGGATAAGATTAATCATGTAGAAGAAAACGGTAGCGAGCAGGGGGAAGAGACTGAGTTCGAATGTGAGTCGTGGCAGGGGAGCGTTAAAGATGATGAAGAATTTATCGAAGACGTGGTTGAGATCGGGTGAGCTATACTAGTATTATCATAATTCATTAAATGTTTTTGAGAAAGGTTTAGATTATACTAATTCTCTTCTAGCCTTGTAATTTGTATACCGGTTACACTGAATTTATGTTAGAAATTGAAAATGTTATAGGGATTTGGAGTCTCCAGCCTCCCCTGATCCTGATTATTTTAGGAATTTCTGCGAGGGTCAGGTGGAGGTTGAAGTGAACAAAGAAGAACAGTCTAGGGAGATTTACCGCGGGGAAGAAGATTAAATTATACGCGTTGTTTATATCAACCCCTGTAAAACTGTTTCAACCCTTTTGCATTAAAGCTCGTTGGTTAGTATATAGATAGGGGTAAATTTCATAAGGTGTTTCCTATTAACCCCTGTAAATCTCTCTTTATTAGTGAAGATGACGAAAGCACCGAAACCGACGCGTCCGAAACCGACGGAGAAGAAGAGGGGGCTGTTGACGTTGTAGCCATCGATTCGGACGCTTCGACAACCCCTTGCTCTGCCCCCGACGTTGATGATAACGAGTAAGGAAAAACAATTCATATGTTTTAAATCTTTTTTAATTAAAACCAAACCCTTTGGTTTTTTATTTTAAAAATTAAATAGTTTATAGTTCTTGAAAAGTTTTTATCCGTCGAGCACACGCACATACATATCCCTAATGTTTTTAAAGTTTATTTTTTAATAGTTTAATATTTTTTTTCCGCACTTTACGTCGGACCGAGTGTTGGAATTTAAAAAAGTTGATAATTTTCCAACACCCAGTCCGCGTATATCCGAACGCTTTCCCGGGCGCACTTCTTGACTGCACCAATGTGCATACTGCAGGGGTTAGCTACCCATGGGACGACGGGGCATCCATACTTGTCCAGGTCTTCTACAGCGGCACCGATCAAGTCGGTCGCTAGTAATGTCTTCTCGTGCCCCTTGCACAAATTTTTTTTTAAACCCTTTAAAGGCTTGGCAATGGGGCACGAGACGTTCATAAGGGAGTAGCCCCGCCGTCCAGCTCAGTCCGGTAAGGTTACCGACCGCAAAATTGTTTGATTTTTGAACGGGGGCGGATACATCACTTAAGGCGTAAGGCGGTAGATAGGTTGAGAGGTCGATGACCTTAGTGATGTACCCATCCCCACATCCACACTTCGCGAATTTCGCAGCCGATAGTTCTTTGACGACAAAATCAGCGTGTTTTTTCCCATTGCGGGGGTTGACTACGGGACGCCCCCGCAAGTAAATTAATTCTACGACAACGATCTCCTCCAATTGATCTAAAATATATATAAAACTCCTTTTTAGATTATATCAAGGGTATATCAGCTGTTTAGGCTGCAAACGTTTTCTTCTCCACAAGATTTCACCCAACAATAACCTTCGTGCCTATTACTGTTTATCTCCCGACTGTACTTATTACAGTGCTCTAATCGCCTTTATTCACGAGAACTGTCCTCATATTGTTGATATCTATAAACCTCTCTCCGAAAATGAACTACCTATTTCCCTTAACCTTCTCGCCAGAATAGATCTATAACTTAAAAACTTCAATTCTTTATCTTGTAAATATCAATGTTCCATCTCCGCAAAACTGGCAGCTAACGACCACCTTAAACCTTTCCTTTTCTATTGTTTAAAAATGTTCTAAAACTGTCTAAAATTAATCTTGTATAATTTCTAAACTATTTTAATGTTCCTGTATTATATATATATATATATATATATAATTTGTAAATATAGCTAAAAACTAATATTTTAAAAATAAAAACACTTACAAGTTTGAGTAGCGGCGTTCATTCTCCAAGAAGTTTAAAAAATTTAAAGTTTTTAAATTTAAGACTTGAAAAGTTAAAAGTCGAGAAGTTTAAGATTTTTAACTTAAAGTTTAAGTTTTTAAGTTAAAGTCGAAGATTTTAAGCTAGAGTTTTAAAAGACGAAGATATTTAAGTTAAAGTTTTAAGTTTAAAATTGTAGAGAAGGGACATATGATGATCCGGATTACAAAAGCGAGATACTGTTTAACGTGGTTCCATGAAGCTTATATAGTCTTTTTTTTTTTTTTCGACCAAATTAGCGATTTTTTTTTGGTTAGAAAAAGTTGTTTTAGAGATATTCGCATCATAAAACACCAGTTAATTCCAGTTATAACTAGTTCCAAAGCGTGAACTTAAATTAACTATTCCAGCTAACCAACATTTGAAGTCCGAACTCGATTTATAGGAAGTAAATACGTATTTTTCTGACAGTTTGAACTTCTTGATATATAAAATCGTATAAGGCCTATTCAGATCTAAAAATCCGGACAATACTTGTTTGGAAGCGTGACCCGGGAAATTAACTACTCCAGCTAACTAACATCTTGAAGTCCGGACATGTCTAAATAAAATAGGTCCCACTTTTCTTAAAAAATAGACAAAAAAACGCCCAAAAGTTGTTTCGAGGTGTGACCTAGATGATGAACTATCTTGAAAGTTCATTTTTTTTTCGATTAAAATACCTATACAAGGGTGTATATAAACCACTATTTTTAGTTGAAAATATCACAAACTCTCTCGATCATCATCATGGCCGGTAGCTCGCAGAAAAGGAAATTGGACTTGGTCAACACGCTACCCGACTTGTCCGAGGTGGACGACTGGCGGTCAGAATTGGAACAACATATCCAGTCAATGGTTGAGGAATCAACAGTCGATCGCCAGGGTGGCATTGTTCCGCGGTTCGATATAAGAAGTGATAATTCTACGTATACTATCAAGCTGCCGGCGACCAAAGGAGAGGTCTACTTCGATATTCAGATTTACAATTATTCTGATATAAAAGATGTCGCCGCGTCCCAAATCTGGGAACAAAGTTCGCGGAGATTGAAGTTCATCGTTGACGAGGATTCCCGCGAATCAAAACTGATCAACACCATGGTAGCCCGAATTGCCAGAGCAATGAGGGAGAACCCGGAGAAGGTTATCGTCCCTCCAATCAAGCGCTCAAAGAAAACTTCAGTATTGATTTTCCATTTTTTTGAAAAAAAAAAAAAAACAATTATCAGGTTAGTTAACTTTTGTGTGCATTAAATATGGATCCGCCTACTCTCTTAATCCTAGCAACTAATAGCGTTGTTTGTACTGGACAGACAAGACGGTTTGTCAAGTTAGGACTTAATGAATTTTTAGTTGCAAAAATTTATAGAGAGCATTTAGAATATTGTAGATTTTTATGGTTCTTGCATGCTCTAGAGTGGGTACACGTAGTGCCTACGGATATAGTGCGTAAATATTATATAAACGGGAAATATTGTTCGAAAGTTACGATTTTTAAAAGAATTATAATAAACCACCCGTGGATTTCGGACTTTGGTTTTTGGCGCTTAGGCCCAAATCCATCAGATAAACTTGGTATTCAAAAAATTTTAAATGAACAAAAATGGTTGAGAAGGTTACCGACTTTCATTGACGGATTATATATAACTAATCCCGATGTTGTGGTTTATATTCTGAAAAGTCTTAGAAGACAATTAACCGAGAGTTTTAATGAATTAAAGAGCAAATATACCTTTAAACATACCCCCCATTTAAATGTCGGTGATGGATGGCATCTTTTAGATCGTGATCCAACCCCGCAGGGTATTAACTTTGCGTTCATTCGTAGTGACGATTTTATGACGAATGCTTTTAAATTCTCATACGATTTTCACCAATTTACGAAATACGCGAAAGGCGATATTGTTTGTATATTCAGTCTTTAAGAATTAAAATTCCCGATGTGTCGTTCATGCAAAGTGTTGTTTCTTACAATAAAGAGGATTCTTTAAATTATATCTACGAAAGTTGGCCTAAACTCCCTCTCGTAAAATTTACCGGTTTGAAACCGTTAGAAGTACGTCTTTTATTAAAGTGATAGGGAGTTTCCTCTTCAGTCTATCGCGATGAGTGAGAGCGAGCTCAGCGGTTCTGAAACGGAGGCACCGCCCTTGGATTTATCTACAAAGCGCGATCCTAGCCGGTTTTATTCTATCGATAAGCTATTGGACAAGAAGTCGAGAAAGTACGGGTGTAGACAAATCGAATCTAAAGTTAATTTTAAGAATTTAAACGAAATTAAATTAACTGAATTCCACGACACGTTGGTTAATGTAATTAATTCTTTGTTGCATGACCTTTTAAAAAACCATGTTGCATGACCTTTTAAAAAACCATGTTGCATGACCTTTTAAAAAACCATAGTGAATATAATCGGATAAGGTTCGTAATTAAATCAGATGAATTAGATAACCCTGTCAATTTAAAATTTATGAATGTAAACGAATTAACAGCCGAACGAGTTCTACATTCGATAAGTAGAATCGCGCAAAGTAACCGTCATTTTAATCTGTACGCTTCTCTCGTCTTTGATATCATCCTCCTCCAATGCGATGCTCAAATTGGGGGACGGCAAAAATCGATAGCGGCCCGAAATGTAGTCGCTTTGGATTCGTTTTTTAAATCAAACCCTAATTATATATGCTTGGAGAATGATGATGACCTTTGTTTTGGTCGAGGATTAGTAATTGGCTTTTTTATCGCTGATCGAAGGATAGCGAAACGCAAAGATAAAATATACAAGCTTAGCGAGAAACAAAAGCAATACTATAGATTATTGAAAAACGGCTCTAAACGCTTGCAAAAAGACGAAGCCCTATTACTGTATGGGAAAGCTAATATAGAGCCCGGCTCTGTAAATTTGGATGGGATTCAAAAATTCCAAAATTATTTAACTGATTATCAGATTATTGTTTATAAGTTAGAAAACTTGGAGCCGTATTTCATTGGTCCGTTTCGAGAGAAGCAAATTTTTTTGGTTACTTTGAACCAACACGTACACGTCCTTAAAGATTTGCACTACCTTAAAGGCGGTCGTGGGTACTGTGTCCTGTGTTTAAAAATATTTACCAATGATAGACAGAAACTAACTCATACGTGCGAAACGGTTTTAAAGTGTCATAGATGCAAGGCTAACGTCTTTCACGAGCTAGCCTCAGTGAAACTAATAAGGTGTAGAGCTTGTAATAGATATTTCAAGGAAGGTGATTGTTTTAAATTACACGAATCGAATAATATCTGCTCGGAACTTCGGAGGTGCATCGACTGTGGATTAGAAATCGGTGACAAACACGAATGTAACAAACCGTGCCGCAACTGTAAAAGGAAACACGAGAAGAACAAGTGTTACGTCATGCCGATTGACACTGTTTACGAGAAAGTTAAATACTGTTATTTCGACTCGGAAACTATTGTTAAGAATAAAGAGCACGTTCCGATACTTCTCGTCTCGGCTATGGAAATCGACGACGGAGAATACGATTACCAAACGTTTCGGGGTTTCGACTGTTTTGATCTATTTTTGACCTATTTGTTCGAGACGAAAGAGGATTACGTTCAACACGCTACGAAGCGAGTAAAAGTGACACTTCCCCTTTACTCTAAAGTCCAAGCGGTCTCGCATAATGGCCGTTCGTTTGATAGTTTCTTCGTGTTAAACGCGTTACTCAGGATGAAGATTACTTCCCTGAAAAACCACTTCCGGGATAAACTTTTAGGAATTTTTCTCAAAAATCAAAAAATGAAATTTATCGATAGTTTCAGCTTTATCCCTCAACCTTTACGGAGTTTTTCAACCACTTTCTCTCTCGGCGCGTGCCAAAAACAATTCTTTCCGTATATATTCATGAACGAAACCAATCTCGATTATAATTCGAAAATACCCGACAAGAAATATTTCCAGCCGGAATATATGAAGACTAAAGATTACGAATCTTTTCTCGAGTGGTACGCCAGAAATCTTTACAGCCGAGCTACAATTTACAAGAAGAATTGGAGTACTATACTATTATGGACGTGAAAGTACTGCAAAAAGGACTAGATAAATTTCGGCTAATGTTCAAGCAAGAAACCGGTTACGATATATTAAATATGAACTCTCTGACAATCGCCGGAGCTTGCACAAATCTGTTTCTCCATAAATACGTTGAAGAGTTCACGCTAGCTGTAATACCCGCTAATGGGTATGGAGATAATGTCTTCCAAAGTAAAATAGCTCTCCAATGGCTGGCCTGGCAGGAAAGAAGTCGCGGGGTTAAAATCCAAACGTCTCGGTCTTTGGAAGGCGAAAAGAAATTTGGAAGATATCCCGTGGATGGTTTTTCGACTAATCCAGATACCGTCTATCAATTCGACGGTTGTTTCATTCACGGTTGCCCTTTACATACCAAAGGGGGACAATTGAATCCTTTATTGCAGGAGACGTTCAAGAACCTCCACGAAAAAACCTTGGATAGAGACGAAGCTATTAAAACTACCGCTCCCAACGCGGAATATAAGCAGATATGGGAATGCGAATGGATAGAGCAAATCAAAAACAATCCGGAAATTCAAAAATTCTGCGAAACGCTAACTTTCCACGAACCAATCGGCCCTCGGTTAGGCCTGTTCGGCGGCCGCTGTGAGGCCTATTCGCTTTACCATAAGGCTAAGCCTGACGAAACAATTGAATTGTTTGACATTTGTAGTTTATATCCCTATATATGTAAGACAAAGGCTTTTCCAAAACGTTTTCCGGAAATCATACGGCACGATTTCAATTACGAGAAAAACGCGTATTTCGGTTTAATGAAATGTAAAATCCTTCCTCCTCCCTCAGCCTATATCCCCGCCCTACCTTTCAGATCGAGACAAAAGCTATTCTTCGCTCTCTGCCGAACATGCGTGGAACAAGATGTGCAAGCCTGTACTCACAACGTCGAGGAACGAGCGCTTACCGATACCTGGGCTACTATCGAGATCTATAACGCTATGGAGAATGGATACGTATTACTCCGGATCTACGAAGTTCACCATTACGCCGAGAGGTTCACATATGTTAAAGGAGAGGACCCCGGCTTGTTTGGTAGCTATATCAACGCTTTTCTCAAACTAAAAATACAAAATTCGGGGTGGCCGCATGACGTGGTGACGGATCTCGAGAAAACTGAATATTTACAGTCAATTAAAGAGAGAGAAGGGTTCGAGATTAAAGCAGAAGACGTGACAAATAACCCTACTCTCCGCAGTGCTGCCAAATTAGGGGCGAACAATATTTGGGGGCGGAATTCTCTCAACCCCTCCAGACCTAGTAGTAAATTTATCAACAATTATCAATCTTACATTGATATAGTAAATGACCCGACAAAAGAATTGACAGACATTCGACCATTCGATGAAGAAATCTGCCTGATAACTTCGGAATTTAAGAAAGAATATTCCCCCACCTACTTCAAGGGTAGTTGCGTAATTGGAACGTTTGTCGCCGCGTATGGACGGATATTCTTATACAATACATTAAAGGTTTTAGACCGTAGAAATTTATACGCGGACACTGATAGTACAATCTTCATTCGCAAGAAGAATGACGTCAGTAACTTTCGCCCCATAGGCAAGATGATAGGGGAATGGGTTAATGAACTCCCCACAACGACAATAACGGAGTATGTTTGCTCCGGCCCTAAAAGTTACGCGTACAGGTGCTCTAATGGCAGTAGCGTCGTTAAAATGAAAGGGATCACCATGAACAGACGTAATGAAGAAATAATTAATTTTGATTCAATTAAAGAGGCACTAGAAATCCCCGGAACTACATACGTCGCTGACGTGCCTTTTAGCGTGGTTCGAGATAAGAGTCGAGCGAAACTTTTTCTCGGGGGCTTAAAGAAAACTTTCGGGGTCACCTTCGACAAGCGTATGGTTCTGAACGACCTCTCGACATTACCTTACGGATATTCGAGAGAGCAAGATGAACATCGAATCCCAGCGCCTTAAATCTTTCAACGTGAACTGGTACACCAAGCTACCTAATCCACCGAATTGGAAGAAGCCCGACGCATTCGCTAAAGCCGGTTTTTTTTACCTCAATGACGGTCTAAAAACACAATGCTTTAGCTGTCACAACGTCTTTGATAAATGGGCCGACTTGTATACCGACGATCCGATGACCGTCCATCAAAAACTGGCCCCTTTCTGCGAGTTTGTTTTGGGTCGTGACGTGACTAATATCACCCGAAGCGAAGAACAACGACGCGAAAACATCGCTCGGGATTGTCTGGAACAATTGGCTCCTTTAATTGAAAATACGACTATCTTGAAGGTATTGCAAGTGTTTCAACAAGGTATTATTGATTTCCAACAAAACATTATCAATGGAAAAGATATATAAACGCGTAACCTTTGACGATTTACCAGTCGTGTGGTATTTACCTACGGAAGACCGCGTCGATTGGTTTTTCAGAGATAATCTCTATTTCAAAAAACGGATTTCGGTCTTCGAAAATATATTTAAAAAAATGTGTTGCCGGGTAAAGTTTCAAGCCCCGATGCAATTGTTGTTAGCGGGCTGTACCATGTCGGGAAAAACCACGTGGATACATAATCTTTTAAAAACGCTAATTGTTTAATAGACCCGCCTCCGGACAGAATTGTTTATTGTTATAAAGAGTATCAACCTTTATTTGACGAAATTAAAAAAGAAATTTGTAGCGTAGAATTTTTGGAGGGTTTACCGCCGGATGGTTGTAATTTTTGGGATCCAAAATTAAATAACTTTTTAATTATTGATGATTTAGCATCGACTTGTTATAATAGTACAACTGTCTCAAATATATTCTGCGTCAATAGCCATCATAAAAATCTTTCCGTAGCATTATTAACTCAAAATTTATTCGGTCAAGGCAAAGAAAGCCGAACGATTAGTTTAAACGCGTCTTATATAATTGTATTTCGAAACCCGCGAGATGGATCCCAAATTAATTATCTGAGTAGACAAATATTTCCTAATAATAAAAAACTCGTAACTAAAGCGTATGATTTTGTCACTAGAGATAAACCATTTTCTTATTTGTGTATTGATTTAAAACAAAATATTAACGACGAATTACGGTTAAGGTCTAACGTTTTTCCAAATGAAGGAAATATGATTTTTGTACACGAATAAATATATATATATATATCGTAACAATGCGTGTCTTTTCTTTATTCTTGCTTAAGCTTTACAATGAGTCGAAAGGTAAAAAGCCTCCTGAAAAAAATGAGGAATGTTAGACGTCGTAAACCCCACCCCTTAAAAAAACACGTAAGATTCTTCCGAGACTTAAAGAAAGCTAGTCAGGAAGGGGGAGGTAAATTGACCCGTATCTTGAAAAAAGCGAAAAATAATCAAATGAAAGCGATGTATAATTCTTTCTATAATTTATTACGAGGAAATATCGCTTTGCCAGAGAAGGAGAGATTATACGTGAAACAGCACGGAGCTTTCAATCGAAAAATAGCCAATAAACGTGTCTTAGATAAAAACAAACGAAAAATCCTTATAAAGCAAGTCGGCGGTTTTTTGCCAGGTTTATTAGGCGCTCTGATTCCGACCTTGATCTCCACGATTTCTTCGTTCGCGCAATGAAACGAATGATTTTGGTTCCGGAAACGACAATCTTGTCCGATCCCGAGAAAGAAACTAATCAACTTGACCTAGAAATGTCAAAAATATTACGGGATAAAACTTTCTCCAGCGAACAAAAATTACGTTTATATTCGGATGTTTTCCAAAAATACATCAATATGAAAAGCCTGATCGAACCCCCCTTCGTTAACGTGAAAAATCTACCAACGCCGACCCCGCCAGCTAGTATCCCTACGCCACCCGCAACGTTACAATCAATGCCTTGGTTAACTCCTAACAACGCTACCATGTTTACTCCGACGCAACATTCGACACCGGTGGCGCTGGCATCTACTCCCTCGATAACTTCTCAAACTCCTAAACGCTCAACGCAACAGTCAGTCCAAACTCAGCCGGCGTCTCTTAGCCAACTCGCGCCTCTCGCGCAAGCATTGAGTACTCTTATAGCCAAGCAACCGAAAGCCACCCCGCCGAGACAAAGTACGGCCGAAAGATTGAAGGAAAAACAGCGCAGATACGCCCGGGAAACTCTCGATAAATCGAACGAAGAAAATCAAGAGCGTATGACCTTAAGAAAGAAAACTGGAAGAAGATGGGACTTGTGAAGACAACCGGTCGCTTTCTTCTCTGCCTTGGCGTTATATTAGGACTTCCGTTATTATTTCTTTTGACAGTTTGCGTGTTAATCGCGCTAATACCTGTTTTGATTATTTGTTTAATATATTCGAAGATTAAACACCAGAATTCCGTCGAGTGCGAATGTTCCTTATTTATATGTCTATATTTTCAAGATAACCCGATTCATAGGTGTTTTTATTTTATTTATGCAATTTGTTATCTGTTTATAGTAAATACATATTTAATTTTAAAATGTAGACCGCTTTCGGAGGCAGGTTCCAAATTAATCACGAAACAATAGGGTTTAAAGTCGGGTTTCTCGGGTAAGATATCTTGGGGAAACACACCGACAAAAAAGGGTCGCGTTCGGGTATCGCATTGTAGAAAAGACGTTAATTCTTCGGTATTCATACTTTTTGAACTTCGGGCTCGTAGAACGCACCTCTTATAACCTCACCAGTTCCATCCTCAATGACGTAAGCGGGTGGATCGCGATAGAGGACTTTCCTTATAACGAAGATCTCGTCCGTCGAGTAACGCGTATATCCTTTCCCAAAAATGCCTTTATCCACCGAAATTCGAACTCGATCTCCCGGACGTAATTTGGGCTTCTTAACTTTCTTTTTCTTTTTCATGTATAACCGTTTCCAGACTAAATGCTCGTTATCAATATTCACATCCTTCGGCGCCATTTTAATCGTCGAATGTTTCGCTTTATTGTACCCTTCCACCACTTTTTGCAAATGTTTCACGTAATTCGAATCGTTATTTTTAGTCATTAATCTAAATATTCGATTTTTTAAAGTTCTATTAAAGCGTTCGATCATACTACATTTCAAAGTGCCGTAGCTAGGGTACCAGTGAATACCTTTTCTCTTTAAGTACGCCTGAACCGGTTTATTAATAAACTCGCTACCTTCGTCCGTATTAAAACGCGAAGGGGTCCGTTGTTTAAAAATGGATTCCAGGGCTCTAATCATTTCAGACCCGTTTTTGGTTTTTAACGGTCGGGCCCAGGCGTATCTCGATAACAAATCGATTACCGTTAAAACGTATCGATATTTATTATTCCGCTTAACTAGTTTAGGTAGGTCAATTAAATCTCCTTGGAATACTTCATCCATCTGCGTGACGTAGATTTGATTCCTAGGGAAGTTTTTACGTCTGTTTCTATGTTTCGTATAGGCGGGTTGAGTTACTAACCAGTCTTGCACATCTTGTTTCGAGACTTTCGGGTTCGCCTCTCCTAGTTTTTTCGCGGAACCTAGACTAGCGGCGTGTTGGGGATCGTAATACACTCGGCTTCATTTTTGAGCTACTCGTTTCCCCACCATCGTAATAAGAATAACAATTATTTCAAAAAGTTTTTATTTAAATATCGTACATAATTTCGTATTTCAAGTCGGTCGTATCTTTAGTGATGTCCAAGAACAATCGCTCTAAATCCTCCTCGGATTCGTCGTGCGTGATTTGAAAATTGGTTACGATAGATTCCATATTTAACATCTGAATAGCGCTAGCGATATTTTTTTCCATTCTTTCATCAAATTCCAGCGCGGTGTTTGTCGGGCAAGAACTATCGTGGGCTAATTTCTCGTTACAGGCTTGATTAAAGCATCCCTCGGTGATATTATACATCTTCTCAATCACTTCTCGAAGAATCAGGTTTTTGAAGAGATTTTAATCGTAATTTTGGTTCGCGAGACTTCATCCAAGCTGGTTTTCAATTGTTTCAGGCGTTTCCAAGTCGATTTCTTGAAGGAGAAGCCGTTCGAGGTCGAGAACCAAGTCTGGTAAAAGGTAGAATATTTCGAGGAATCTCGATTATAGCGCCGAATGTCTATAAATTTGACACCATCCGGTGACGCTATTCCTTCAATTTGATATTTATCCGGTAACCAGCATTGAAAACGATGTAGCGCGTCTTCGAAAAAGGCTTCAATGTCGTTTTCCCATAACCAGATGCTATCCCAAACGTTTTGATTAATCGTTACGCTACTCTTAGTATCGTTCCGCCGAATAAAAAGACCCGAGTTGTTTATCCCGATAGTTTGTTTTTCGGAGAGGCAATATTCGTGCTCCTGCATGGTGTACGGTTAGGTTGATTTTGATACGGTTTTCGCGCTTTCTTTCCCTCTTATATCTCGTTTAAAGATTTTCTCAGCGCGTCAAAGTTCCATCGAGACGAAACGAAGGCTACGGTTCTAACATTATCGCGGACTGTTATAACCAAATTCAAATCTTTACGGCGCGCGAGGTAAATGTAGTCGTCCATCCTCTTACTCCAGCTTTTAAAGAATGTTTCGATCTTTCGTGATTAATATTTGGTTCTCGAATTCGGCTTGGATTATACACGTCACTGAGAAGGTTAAGCGTACGCTACCGCTCTGCGACAAAGAAATATGTTCACTCCCGGCTTTTTCCTCCACAGTAGTATCCACCAAAAAGAAAGTATTGCCTTTAGCGTAATCTTCGTACGTAATATCATTTCCTTTATTTTTTCCGTAAGTATCCGTGGCCGTAAATAAACTCATGTATTCGCGCGTCCATTGTTTGTTATCAAACTTGGGTTGAAAAGCTTGGTCGGGGTAGTTTTTATTCCCTACCGATAAGTATAATTGCGAAATACCCAAATGCTTAAAATCAAAGGGGTTCTCGTTTAAGGCGCCGTTGAAATCTGTTGTTTTTACGAACGATATTGTAACTCTATTCGGGACACGCCCCAAGAATAAATTTTCTTTTACCGTGTCGCTATTTCCGCTTTCGATATTAAAGTATTTTACTACCGTTTGATTGATAGGATAGACGCAGTTGGCTTTTTCCAAAACCATGGCGTGCGCTAACATAATATCGGGATTAATTTTTACTTTCCGAACATAGAGAGAAGCGTCGGTAATTATAAATTTATAATTAACAATAGCCGGCGCAGCCGCACCTTGCGCCGCAGCTGCTGGTATAGAAGAGCGGATAAATTTATATTTCATGTCAACGTTATTAATCAAAAATTTATTCATTTTACAGACGTCAAAGGGGGGCACCCCAATCATTACGATTGTTCGAGAATTATCGGTTCTATGCTTTCGGTGCTTCATACCCGTATTATCGTCGCTAAATATTTCATCGCCTGTCAAGAATTTATCTTTGTAATACATTTGTAGCCGCAATTGGGTTTTTTTCGCGTCTTCTCCGTAACTTAAATGCGCCGTCGTATAAGCCGAGTAAGGGAAAACAGTGTTCAAGGACTGAACGGGGGTATCATTAAACGAGACTTCCCCTTGAGAAAAGAGGGCCCATTGCGTTAGATTAACGGGGCCTACTTTGGGGGTGGCCGCCGTAATATCCTCCCACGAGCCGTTGGCATTTTGCTGTACCATTTTAGCTTCAATTTTAAATTTGGTTTTTGTTAAATCAGTATAGTTTCCGTCATTACCCGGTATAAAAAACTCCAGCGGACCTCCATCAGTGATCGTATTAATAGTTTTAAACTCTACATCGTTACTTCCTACGATATTGTAATTACTAAGGGGTTCAGAGAACAAATCTAATTCCGACATCATTCCTTCCATCGTGAAGATCAACTGGAAGCTTAATCAACTAACACTCTTCTTTTCAATATAAAAAATCTGTTTTCCTTCTTTTAATCTTTTTCTTCCGGCCGATTCTCTTTCGTTTACCGCTGCCGTACTGCGCTACTTTATCACCCGCTTTGTGTAATAAATTAGAGCCGGCGAGTCTCAGATTTCTCTGGAATGAAGTTTTAGGATCCTGACCCGCTTGGATATCCCCGAACATACGGGTGCCTATACCCAACACTTCTTTCCCCACCGCTTTAACAGCCGGTTTAAAAATTGGTGTAATGAAACGAACTAGGCTTTTAAATATCGATCCTATTCCGTGCCCCCGTTGGAAGACGGGACCTTGAAAACCGCCGCCGGCTTGTTGGGCGTAGTAGGAATAATACGGATTTTTTCCCCCTGACATTATCTTTTTTTTCGAAAATGTAAAATAACAACCGTTTTTCCCAGATTTAATGGTATTTTCGCTTCGGAATCTGTAGTGATGTTAATATCAATCACGTTAAAATTAGAGACGCGTAGCGGGTAGTAATTTATCGGATTACAAATTATATTATGAGGTATATTATCCTTATTGTTTTCTGGTCGACTAATTATTCGAATTAAGCCACCCCAAGCGTCACCTATCAACTGCGGATAGATGAGGTTAGTATGAATAAATAAACTCATGACCCCCCCTATTTATATCAGCCACGTATTGACCATCTGTATTATTAACTAGATACTTATCAATGAGATTTTCGTCGAAACCTAACATCTTTCCTAACCCGGGGTTGTCTTGACTAAATTTAACGGAAAAAATATCCAAATATTCTCTTTGCTCGGGCGTTAATTCAACATCCGGGATGTTATTGAGTCCTACACCGCATTTAAGCTTCACGGTTCCGTTTTTATCGTGTTTAAACGCAAAGTAAGGACGAATTCGAATCGGTAAACAACGTAGCATTTAGTCTAAAACCGCTTCTATACTTTCGTACGAACCGCGCGTTAAAGAATACGTTTTAGTTTCAATTATTATCGTATCTTTACTCGTATCTATTTTATTCAACGCATCATCCAATTTCACTTTATATCTAATCTGGATAGGAGGAATCTTTCTTAGATCTATTTCTTTAACTTTGCGATCTACGGCTCTAAATGTATAGACTCGTCTACCAGTCAACCACCCATTAGTCTGATCAGGTGGTACGCCTAATACATCGGCATACTGATGCGGGAATTTAATAGCTACATCACTGTCACTCGTTCTAATAGTAAATTGTTTACCCTGCAATGAGGGTATTAAAAAAAATTTTACTTTGTCTTGCGAACCACTTTTTTCTTCACCCTTAATTAGAGTATCTAACAATCGATAGTAGATATGCATATCATCATGTTTTTCACGCTTAATCAAACCCCCTTTCTTCACATCCATTGAAGCGAATTTATATTCATAATGCGGGTCAGCGTACCTAACCGTAAATTCATTATACCGATCCGTAATGTTATCCCATTTCGACGGCATAGTTATTTCCGATACCCCCGCCTCCCATTTACCATCTTCTAAATCTAATGTCGCTGCTAATTGCGTTTTATAACTAGTTTTTGTATTATCAGGATAAATATACATAGACGCGTTACTTGGTAACGTAATATAAAAATTATCCTCGCTCGGTGATAACATGGACATGATTAATCGTCGAATGGTTTACAATGATAAGCGAGGGTTTCATATATAGGTGGTGGGGATTCTCTGTCGAGGTCACGGGTGCTTTTAACCTTTACCCTTTGACTTTTTTGACCTTTGACCTTTAACCTTTAACCTTTCACCTTAACCCGTTGCATACATCTATTAAACAGGTTTGCTGCACTCGAGGTCCCACTATTACTACTGGGATGAACCCCGCTCTATCACTGCGCATGAACTAATACTATAGAGGCCCAGTGGCCCACGACTCGCATCATTATAAAACAACCAAAAAAATCACAGCTCTCTATGCTAGAAAGTGGCCAGAGAATTAACATATTCCCTAAAATAATAATCTTGAAAAAGATTATTAAAAAAAATTAAAATTTCGCGATATTACTGATTTTATACGGCTAAATATGTCAGGAAAAATGGTGACACTGTCACATTAAAGAGAACTATGGAAGGCCGCCCTTAGTAGGCTCGCTTTCAAGAAATGGTTTTAGTTAAAAATTAAATGGGATCTTTTATGGTTTCAAGGATTGGTTTTTCAATTGTATTTCTTAAAAATCCAACCCAAATCAAAAAAAAAAAAAAAAAAAAAAAAAAAAAAAAAAAATCCATCAGATTTAAAAATCACATCTAATCCCAAGGATTTTATTTTGTGTTACTCTTTTGATTCTGTTCGAGGCACAATGAGTGTCATACTTTCTTTAATTACGAATATAAAACCTTTCTGCAAACATATGCCTCTCTCTGTTTATTTGGTAATGAGAAAAGCTTTAGCGGATTCATACACATTGTGAAACCACACAAGGAAAAAATCGTCCTTGAAAACTTCCATTGAATATAGGGAAAATTACTGTCTTTCAGCAGTTTGCGAACTACTTTCATCCCCATTGTATTAATTTTCTACTTTCTGAGCTGTACAGGAAGGACCCAATATCTTATCTTTTAAATCACCAGAGATGTTGTAAAACCCCTTTATGCAAGTTTAAGGGGCGGCGGTTCATAGGCGCCAGTCACGAATGTCAAAGCATCGATAGTCTGAGGGCATGATTTTTGAACACCTCACGCTTATCTCTTTCTCTTTGCCTTTTCCTCTATTGCTTATTGTGCCATCCCTGAGAAAGAGAATGATTCTCTAAGAGACATTCGCCCATTCCTTCTTTTCTCCAGTTGAGAAAGGAACTGATGGATTATAGCTCTTGATTTCAATTTTCATTTTAGCCATTATTTTTTAGTTTCGATTAATTTTTAGCTATGGAATTAGTAAAACCGTGGAACGATAATGCAATCTGTTATTGTAAATCTATGTGCCTATCCAGCACAAAGTGCCCTTGTAAGGGCAGCAATAACCGGTGCTCCGACCTCTGCGGTTGCGGAAAGGTAGGCGGCAAGGACCTAACTCAAATAAAGGTCCAATTCAAAAGAATAAACAGTCTAAAAGAAGATTAAAGAGTTGGAAGAAGAAATTCCTCAAACTCCAGATTCTTCTTCAACTGAAAGCGATTTTATCGACGAAGTTAGTCTACTTCCTATTTTATTGATAGTTAAACACGCCTTATAAAAACAAAGTAAGTGATATATTTTTTGTTCACAGGTTGATGAAATTGTACCGCCTAAGAAAAAAAAATTAAAACTGTAGTAAGTTATTTTTTGATACTATACTCATTGTAAAACAATACACCTTCACTTTAACCAACTCCCACTGAAGTATCAAAACAGTTAGAATATGCTTATAATTGTATTATTAGCGAAAAACCATTTTCCCTAATACGTTAGACAAATATAGCTTTTATTTGATGTGATGAGCATGATAGTTAATTTTTAAGAGCTTCATGCTCCCTTTAGAATGGTGATCTTTTATATCATTGTAAATGTGGCCCATTTTCCAATCTTTGCTTTCTTGGCTCACATTTAGTTATATATCTTGGCCGGTATTATTTTTAAACATCTGAAATTGGTTAATCCTAGCTAAAAACGTGTCGCGAGTCTGAATTTGAAATCCGTTTAGCTCTATACACTCAAGTTTTTGAGTTAAGCGCTAATTAGGTGGGTGGCAATTAACAATTAATGCCGAACAAGGTCCACCTCCAATTTTAGTTAAATTTTTAGGGAATCACCTACGTATACATATAGAATAAACCCCAAAATTTGGTTTCACAGAAACCACTATTTCTGTCAAAAAAAATATATATATATTTTTGGGAGTGAATTTTGGTATTTCAATGCTAACAAAAACATATTAGCTTCTATGGAGGGATAAAAATAACATTGAGCGCTTGCTAATCGAATTGATTTTTTTAAAAGTCTCGCGAGCGAGTTCGAATTAAATGAAATAGCATAAAACGCACGCGCTCAATGTTAATATTATACTTACATGGAATATTGAGTTTTTTGATAAGAACCACCCTGTATAGGAAATTAACATTGAAATACCAAAATTCACTCCCAAAAATATAATTAAATTCTGTGAAACCAAATTTTGGGGTTTATTCTATATGGATACGTAGGTGATTCGCAAAAAAAAAATCACTAAAATTGGAGGTGGACCTTTTTCGGCATTAATTGTTAATTGCCACCCCCCTAATTAGCGCTTAACTCAAAAACGTGGGTATATAGAGCTAAACGGATTGCAAATTCAGACTCGGGACACGTTTTTAGCAAGGGTTAACCAATTTCACATGTTTAAAAATAATACCGGCCAAGATATATAACTAAATGTGAGCCAAATAAGCAAAGATTGGAAAATGGGCCACATTTACAATGATATAAAAGATCACCATTCTAAAGGGAGCATGAAGCTCTTAAAAATTAACTATCATGCTCATCACATCAAATTTGTCTTATGTATTAGGGAAAAAATGGCATACTTATTGAGTCCATTATACCTATTATATCAAAAATGTCTTTGCGAACAAAGACCCAGAAGGACATGTTATGGCCTTGAATGTCTGAAGTGACAGATATTTAATTTTCTTTTAAAACATTAAATTTAAATACAATTAAATTTTCTTTTAAAACATGAAATTTAAATATAATTAGATTTTCTTTTAAAACGAAATTTAAATATAATCACAATCTGGCACGATTTAGAGTTTCAAATTTCAAAACAACTGTAAAAATACTCGCCGGTTTATTGGAATGGGTATATGATAAAGGGAAATGTGTTTTTAAAGCCCGTTTAAAGTCAGCTTCTTTTCTAACTTAGCAGACGATGCAAACCATAACAATTTGTACTTTCAAAGCTATATTGTGCGCGCAAGGGAAGAGAACTTCAAAGCGACGATTTTAGAGCTGATAAGGTTTTTAAATAAATTGTAATACTTTCATTTTTCTTTTCATTAAAACCGTACAATTAAAATGATGATTTCCATAAGGGACCACTAATTAGTTATTATTAGTTATAATAAAACATTATCCATGGATTAGGTTTGTTCGTTTGCAACCTAAATTAAAAATTAAAATATGGGAAATTTTTATTCCCTTTAAATTCCTTGTATAAGCATCCGTAAGCTAACATGAACGAATTGCCTCGACTAAAGTCGAGGAGTTGTAATAAAACATTATCCATGGATTAGGTTTGTTCGTTTGCAACCTAGATTAAAAATTAAAATATGGGGAATTTTTTTCCCTTTAAATTCCTTGATAAGCATTCATAAGCTAACATGAACGAATTGCCTCGACTAAAGTCGAGGAGTTATAACAAAACATTATCCATGGATTAAGTTTGTTCGTTTGCAACCTAGATTAAAAATTAAAATATGGGGAATTTTTATTCCTTTTAAATTCCTTGTATAAGCATCCGTAAGCTAACATGAACGAATTGCCTCCACTAAGGTCGAGGAGTTATAATAAAGCATTATCCAATTAAGGTATGAGATCAGATCATAGAACTTTGATTCTATGCCTAAAGCCAAAGCTAAATTAAGTATATTTTTCTATCGAACGAAAAGTTTCGTTTTGTTTGACACGTAATCCCTGAAAAATAATTAAGCGAAATTTAATGTTAAGCGTCAATGGGAGAAAATCGTCTGTTATGTTTTTTCTTAAATATTTCCGAGTGAATAAAATCAGTTGTTTTGAAATTTGAAACTCTAAATCGTGCCAGATTGTGATTATATTTAAATTTCGTTTTAAAAGAAAATCTAATTATATTTAAATTTCATGTTTTTAAAGAAAATTTAATTGTATTTAAATTTAATGTTTTAAAAGAAGATTAAATATCTGTCACTTCAGACATTCAAGGCCATAACATGTCCTTCTGGGTCTTTGTTCGCAAAGACATTTTTGATATATCTGTCACTTCAGTCTAACACGAAAGTGTTAACTTCTATATTAAAAGACTAGCCCTTTAAAAAGTGATTCAGTCAAATCTCTAAATTTTTACCATTGCCCTTTAAACCCAATTAAAATTAATTTTTTCATAATTTTTGATGTTAATAGCTGCGGCAGCCTCACTTGATTCAGTCAGATCTCTACATTTTTACCATTGCCCTTTAAACCCAATTAAAATTAATTTTTTTTCACAATTTTTGATGTTAATAGCTGGGGCAGCCTCACTTGATTCAGTCAGATCTCTACATTTTTTCCATTGCCCTTTAATCCCAATTAAAATTAATTTTTTCATAATTTTTGATGTTAATACCTCCGGCAGCCGCACTTGATTCAGTCAGATCTCTACATTTTTACCATTGCCCTTTAATCAAAATTAAAATTAATTTTTTCCTAATTTTTGTTGTTAATAGCTGGGGCAGCCGCACTTGATTCAGTCAAATCTCTACATTTTTACCATTGCCCTTTAATCCCAATTAAAATTAATTTTTACATTATTTTTGATGTTAATAGCTGGGGCAGCCGCACTTGATTCAGTCAAATCTCTACATTTTTACCATTGCCCTTTAATCCCAATTAAAATTAATTTTTACATTATTTTTGATGTTTATAGCTGGGGGAGCCGCACTTGATTCAGTCAAATCTCTACATTTTTACCAGTGCCCTTAATCCCAATTAAAATTAATTTTTTCATAATTTTAGATGTTAATACCTCCGACAGCCGCACTTGATTCCAGTCAAATCTCTACATTTTTACCAGTGCCCTTTAATCCCAATTAAAATTCATTTTTTCATTATTTTTGATGTTAATAGCTGGGGCAGCCGCACTTGATTCAGTTAAATCTCTACATTTTTACCAGTGCCCTTTAATCTCAATTAAAATTATTTTTTTCATAATTTTTTATGTTAATAGCTGTGGCAGCCGCACTTGATTCAGTCAAATCTCTACATTTTTACCAGTGCCCTTTAATCCCAATTAAAATTAATTTTTTCATAATTTTTTATGTAAATAGCTGCGGCAGCCGCATTTGATTCCAGTCAAATCTCTACATTTTTACCAGTGCCCTTTAAACCCAATTAAAATTATTTTTTTCATAATTTTTGATGTTAATACCTCCGGCAGCCGCACTTTATTCCAGTCAAATCTCTACATTTTTACCAGTGCCCTTTAATCCCAATTAAAATTAATTTTTTCATCATTTTTGATGTTAATACCTCCGACAGCCGCAGCGAAATCTTCATATTTTTCCCATTACCCTTTAAACTAAATTTAAATTATTTTTTTTCATTATTTTGGATGTTAATACCTTCCTTATTGCCGTTCGAAATGCTAAGTCGTTCGGACTTTCACATTTTTAAAAAAGGAGAGTACTTTTAAGTTTTAAGGCGGAGATATTGAAACTTAATGCTATTCTATGGGATTTAGATATTTTGTACGAGACTTACCTTTCAGATTTATTTTCTAATGATTCCAGATATTTTTCGGGCTTTATTTTAAGACTAATTTCATAATTTTACACCGATTAGTTTGGCCACAGTCTATTTATATAAACGGCAAAAATATGAAGGAGGAGAAATTAAGTCATTAGCGCTCAATACCCAAGCGCGCTCCTGCACGTGAATTTAAAAAGGTATAGAAAACCTAAGCCTAATTTGTCAAATAAGGCTTAGGTTTTTGCTCACTGAATTTCTCCGCTTTAATTTTTGGTCCGTTTTCATAAATAGATTGTGGGCCAACTAATCGGTGTAAAACTATGAAATTAGTCTTAAAATAAAGCTCGAAACTTAATTCATACCACACGGAAAATCCAAGTTTTAAAAATATCCGGAAGTATTAGAAAATAAACCTGAAAGGTAAGCCACTTTCAAAAAACCAAATCCCATAGAATAACATTACGAATTTGGCCATGCGCGAAACCAGCTAAGTACCAAAAAAAAAGGGTCAACTTTAGAATTAATTTTAAAATACTTAGACTTAATATTTTTAAATGAAACTTGAAAAGTTCAACATTCGAACCTTGGTCTACCATTTAAAAGTGATTATAACTGTAACAAATAATTCCTCTTTTAGTTCTGCGATGCAAGGGATTTAGATTTTTTGAAAGAGACTTACCTTTCAGATTTATTTTCTAATGCTTCCAGATATTTTTCGGGCTTTAATTAAGATTAATTTCATAATTTTACACCGAATAGTTTGCCCACAGTCTATTTATAAAAACGGCAAAAATATGAAGGAGGAGAAATTAGTTCATTAGCGTCCAAATCAAGCGCGCTCCTGCTCGTGATTTTAAAAAGCCATATAAAACTTAAGCCTAATTTGTCAATTTAGGCTTAGGTTTTTGCCGAATCTATTTCTCCGCCTTGTTGTTCCCTCCGTTTTCATGAATAGATTGTGGGCCAACTAATCGGTGTATTATTATGAAATTAGTCTTAAAATAAAGCTCGAATCTTAATTCATACCACAAGGAAAATCCAAGTTTTAAAAATATCCGGAAGTATTAGAAAATAAACCTGAAAGGTAAGCCACTTTCAAAAAACAAAATCCCATAGAATAACATTACGAATTTGGCCATGCGCGAAACCAGCTAAGTACCAAAAAAAGGGTCAACTTCAGAATTATTTTTAAATACTTAGACTTAATATTTTTAAATGAAACTTGGAAAAGGCACACATTCGAACCTTGCTCTACCATTTAAAATTGGTTTTAACCGTAACAAATAATTCATCTTTTAGTTCTGCGATGCAAGGGACATGTCCTCGAAAGAGTCGATTTTAATGTTATTTCAATGGGGAAATGGAGCGTTCTGATTGGCTAAAGGTCCAATTTTTTAAGGAAATCAAAATTGCATTACAGATGATGATCAGCCCATAACATAGAACCCTACCGGGTTCTCCGAATAAAGGGATAATGAAACAAGTTGTTTTTACTTTATTGGGACTTAAAGGGACAATGTGCGATTTTAAAATCGACTTTAAAGTCGCCTTCTTTTATAGCCAAAGCTAGGCTGCGTGCAAAAGGGAATGAGAATTTTAAAGGGTCAAAATTTCAGAGCATATAGGGCCTTTAAGACTTTTCTTAGAATGAAATATCAAATTAAAATTTCTCCTTTTAAGATATACACGTACCATAGGAAATTTTTAAAATGAAAATCAGCTTCTAGCTTATTAATTTCATTCTACAGGTAAATGTTCAACATGCGTTGACTGGTCGGGGCAGACCAAAGAAAATTTCAAAAGCACCCGGGGATAGTGTGATAAAGGAGGCCTTGGTTTCGATGCCCCAAACCGAGGAGGAGATCACTAAATCTCTTTCAGACATTAATCAAGGCCTAAATCCATGTTCTAGCGTTGCCAACTGTAACTTTTCTTATGAAATAAAGCTGGGTAAATTTTGATAGTAACTCTGGTTTATTCCCACAGGCGATGATTAAAGGTCTGGACAGGAAGTCGCTGGATGAATTTGCATTTACCATGGCCAAAATGATTCCAGAGGCGTCATCCATCTTGAACAAAAGTAACAATATTTCTTTAATACTGAATGACGATTAATTAAAACAATCAGTTATTTTTTTCTTCTTTCTTGCAGTTCTTTATCCGCAAGAAGAGGATTTGTACACCGGGACCGCTGCATCAACCTCTAGTGCACAGCAGCCCTCTGCATCAGCTTCATGTGCACCGCAGTCATCCGGATATGCCTCTTGCGCGGCAAAACCGCCTGGGAAAATTTCTGCCCCAAATGGAAGGCAGAAGAGGAGGTCAGTAAGGAAAGCCTTAAGAGTGAAGGCCCCTACCACGGGCGATCCTCCCACAAATGGTGGATGGTGCGTCTGCGGACAGTGCCGCAACATGCCACTGCAAGAGGAAAATGTTTGCTGTGGGCATGTTGGGAATTGCATCACTTTAGGGGCCCAGTTCCGGCTACTATGCCTCGAGGCGTTTGTGATAATCATGATGTTGCGACTGAGACATCAAGTCTATCGTCGCAATGAAAACTTGGCCATGGACAACGACAACAAACGTTTTGGGGCATACT
Source organism: Odiellus spinosus (assembly GCA_963920705.1). Taxonomy (NCBI): domain Eukaryota; kingdom Metazoa; phylum Arthropoda; class Arachnida; order Opiliones; family Phalangiidae; genus Odiellus; species Odiellus spinosus. The sequence continues at coordinate 735,101 of CAWUCO010000021.1, read as the reverse complement.
GCAACTATGTGTTGTGGCAGCATGGCCATTTGGGTGCTGGGAATAGGCGGATTCTCCCATCCTGCTGTGTAACCCGCATACGCACGAGTTTCCCTGACCCAAATGGGTTGTATCAAGGGTTTCATGCATGGTGTTCTGTTTGACATAGGGTTTTGAAAAACTCACACCATGGAAATGAGACTTGCCATCCTCCACTAGGAAAGCTAATTTCCTATATGGTGCTAAAGTAACTCATAGAGTAAATTTAAGAATCCTCTGCTTGAATTAATCACTATGGCTAATTCTAATAACTAGGTCTCTAACAAATTTTTTATAATCAAAATAATAATTCCTTTTTTTCTTTATTCAAGCGATCTTGATGATGTTGGAAGAATTTTTCAAAGGATGTGGAAAGGTACTGTATAATAATTGTCAAATTTTATTCCCTTTTTTGAAACGATGGCTGGAAGAAAAAATCCATTGGAAGATTCAAACGCTGCAGTGGCGCCACGTAGTGGAAAGGTACTGTATAATAATTGTCAAATTTTATTCCCTTTTTTGAAACGATGGCTGGAAGAAAAAATCCATTGGAAGATTCAAATGCTGCAGTGGCGCCACGTAGTGGAAAGGTACTGTATAATAATTGTCAAATTTTATTCCCTTTTTTGAAACGATGGCTGGAAGAAAAAATCCATTGGAAGATTCAAACGCTGCAGTGGCGCCACGTAGTGGAAAGGTACTGTATAATAATTGTCAAATTTTATTCCCTTTTTTGAAACGATGGCTGGAAGAAAAAATCCATTGGAAGATTCAAACGCTGCAGTGGCGCCACGTAGTGGAAAGGTACTGTATAATAATTGTCAAATTTTATTCCCTTTTTTGAAACGATGGCTGGAAGAAAAAATCCATTGGAAGATTCAAACGCTGCAGTGGCGCCACGTAGTGGAAAGGTACTGTATAATAATTGTCAAATTTTATTCCCTTTTTTGAAACGATGGCTGGAAGAAAAAATCCATTGGAAGATTCAAACGCTGCAGTGGCGCCACGTAGTGGAAAGGTACTGTATAATAATTGTCAAATTTTATTCCCTTTTTTGAAACGATGGCTGGAAGAAAAAATCCATTGGAAGATTCAAACGCTGCAGTGGCGCCACGTAGTGGAAAGGTACTGTATAATAATTGTCAAATTTTATTCCCTTTTTTGAAACGATGGCTGGAAGAAAAAATCCATTGGAAGATTCAAACGCTGCAGTGGCGCCACGTAGTGGAAAGGTACTGTATAATAATTGTCAAATTTTATTCCCTTTTTTTGAAACAATGGCTGGAAGAAAAAATCTATTGGAAGATTCAAAAGCTGCAGTTGCGCCACGTAGTGGAAAGGTTGTGTATAATAATTGTCAAATTTTATTCCCTTTTTTGAAATGATGGCTGGAAAGAAACAATCTATTGGAAGATTCAAATGCTACAGTGGCGCCACCTAGTGGAAAGGTTGTGTATAATAATTAACTAATTTTATTCTTTTTGAAACGATGGCTGGAAGAAACAATATATTGGAAGATACAAGGGCTGCAGTTGTCAGACTGGCGACATCTATAGATTTTTATTTTAGTGTCATTTATATATCACTGTGTTCCTCTAATGTGGATTATTCCTTTTTTTGAAACCAATGGCGACTAGAAAAAAAGCCTTGGTTCTTTTACCAGTGTCAATTTCTTTTACCTGTCACCTGTGTCAATTTCTTCCATGATGTGTTGCATAAATGCTCTATTCTGCAAACACATATGTTATAAAACATACATGGCTCTTGAATAATTTACGTTGGTCTTGAATAAATTGCAATTACAACCTCATAAAAATGCCTCATTTGAATTATTTGATGCCAATAGCCCAATACACAATATTCCTACTTGTTAAGCCTTGGCTAATAGTAAACATCAGTTTTCATTCAAAAGAAGTAGAAGCTTGGGGAGGAAATAAATAATATACCTACTTCCTAATAATTGGAAATTCAAATTTCAACTATAAACGACTTAATAAATAAATTAATTATAATCATTTTATAATCAGCGGTCTTTTTTAGTAAATTTTTTCAGACTTTGCACTCTAACATTTCAAATCAGCCAATCAGGGAACTTTTCCAAGGACCCTGCGCGAAGAATGTAAAATGGATTCATCATTCAAGGGGGTAATGAAAAAGGGGTACTAAATGCTATTAGTATTTTTGTATGCTTTGCAGGAAAGCCAACCCTTAGCCCAAGGGGAAAGGGGCAAGGGGAGATACGCTCTTTAAGCAAGGTTCAATATTTAAATTGCGATAAAAATTTTAATAAAAATAGTTTCTATAATTTTCCTATATTTCACTATTATTAAAGTCTATTTCGGGTTTATTGGAATCGCAGTCCATTAGGTGCATGCGTGTTGTATAATTCAAATTTTCATTTTTAATATCCTGGCAGTGTTCTTTATTTGTATACTCTTATTTCCTTTTACTTTTACCTATATAAAATTTTCCGCATTTACAACACCGATTATATCTAAATTATTTTTACAATGTGTATGGTTTCGATTATTATCCCATTACACCAGCTATTTTTAAAGTTTTTTAATTTATAATTTTAATATTATATTTTCGTAGTTTCCGTTGTAATAATTTATTTGGGGTCTTTGTAGTACGGAAGAACTACCAAACATATTTTTTAATCTAATATAAAATAAAAAATATATTTCGCCATTTCTTCCGTACTACAAAGACCCAAATAAATTATTACAACGGAAACTAAGAAAATATAGCATTAAAATTATAAATAAAAAAGTTAAAAAATTCAAAAATAGTGTTAAAATTATAGTCTTGCTTTGTCACTTTCCCTTTAAAAATAAATATTAAAGTACCTAAATTTAGTAATAGTTATTTAGTTATAGTATAGTAATAGCCAGCGCGATATATTAAACCCTATCAAAACCTTTAAGCAAAACTTAAAAATAAAACAATAGCAGTCTATATAAAAACCCTAATAGTTCTCCAATGCAGTCTTGTAGGATGCCGCGAATCTAAAGTTCTCCAAAAATATTTCTGCGAAACAGAGAAAATCATTAACATAAAAACTAGGTTTAATCCCCTCTACTCCTGCTATAACTGTCAATGCTAATACCTTTAAATCATGATTGAGGTTTATACATTTTTCAACTAAGATTGAAAAAACGTCTTGCGGAGTTTTTATACTTTTGATTAGATTCACTAGTGTTTCTCCCTCATGTAGTGAATGAAATAAGTCGAAAACATCAGTTTGTACGCTAGCATCATCTTGACTAACTTTTCCGTCAACTAAAACATTTTAATATTAGTTGAATTGAATTATCAAGAATAAAAACTCGAAAGATTTACAACAGGGTTCTGCAAACTTCACAGGAATGGTTTGGGTTGATTCATTTTTCTCTACAAATATTTATATATACAAGAAATTAATTAAAAGTAATGATATATTTAAATAATTTAATGCATCTTATCACAAAAAAAAACTTACGGCATGTTTTACCACTCTTAGCGTTTGGTTCCAAAAATTTAACAGAACCTGTTTGAGTTCTTGAATTTACACCTAGAGAGATAATTTTTTCACTTAGGTTAAATGATTTAGTTGTGGTTAAATTAAATAACGTAGGCCTAATCACGGGTGATTTACTTGTGGCCTAATTAATCAATAAATGTATTGAACTTACATTTAGGCCTTAGTTCCACAGTTGTTTGAATTGACTTAACCAAAGTTTTAGGCTTGATTGGAACTTGAAAAGATTTATTACGTAACCTATTGGCTGTTGCTTTAAGAATAACTTCTTCTGCCGTGAAATTACACTGAGTTTGTTTTGTTTTTGATGTTTCCATTTGAAAACTTAAAACATTTAATTCAGCCTACAAATTTCTACACAATAGGATAAATTTCACTTCGATCGTCTGCTAATTTTCCGCGTCTTTATTGGCTGCGAGGTCACTCACGTGAGGAAATTAACCACCAATCCAAAAAATCGAACTTTTCAGTCGTTAAGGGGGGTAGGAAATGTAACTAAGAAACACGGCTTTCTCTCTCTCGCGAAACGAAAGAGGCTCTTGCCGGGGCGTCGCGAGTTCAAGTTTGATTTACTCTACCAGCAATACTGCGCCATACCGCTCTTCTGTAGAAATTTGGAATACTTAGGGTGGAATCATTGACTGAGGAAATCGGACCTTCATCATTGTAACCCGTAGTATGTCGTCTTGTAGACTTGGGGATGATTTACTTGTGCTATTATTTATAGAAAGAGAAGAACCACTCCTATTTTAAAAGGAATAATAATACAAGCAGAAATAAGTAGATAAAAATCTCCCATGGATGGACAAACGTAATTCATTATTTTATTTTAATTAATGATATTATCCTATAATTAATGATTTTTGACTGGATGAAATTTTTTACCTCAGGGTGAAAATGAAAAATAAAACCTTCCTTGGATGGATAGAGGGTGAGTTGACGAACTTTATTTATTAATCTATTTTAACTAATGAAATTATTATTTTTTTTGGACTGTATGACAAAGAAAAATAAAATCTCCCTTGGATGGATAGAGGGTGAGTTGACCAACTTAATTCATTAAACTATTAATAAATGAAATTATCTTTCAATTAATGCTTTTTGACTGGATGACATTTTTCGCCTTATTGGGGAGGTGTGACTAAAAAGCGGTTGAAGAAGATTGAAGATTCCATTGATGAGGGGTTTGTAATAGGAACTCGACTACTTAAAAAGCAAAATACTTTAGATGTGCCTTTAAAAACGGTTATAGCAGTTATACGTTTAAGATTTGTTCCATATACAAGAAGGTTGACCAACTGAAAATTTATTGTTTTTATAATAAAAATGGCCAGAATAAGCCAAGGTTAGGGACAGATCTAAGGCGCTTACGCCTGTCAAGCCGGTCAACGTCTCTTGAAACTAAAAGCGCGAGAAATTTAGTTTCTTTTAAAGAAAAGAGCAACTTTTTACTCTCCCGTTAGAGTTGCTTATTTCACGCTCACGGTATAAATAATGATTTAATTTTTTTTTTTTTTTGCACGAATGACTGGATTGACTTTGGGTTATACTTTAAGGTAGAATGGAGTCGACAAAATTGTTTTTTGGCGCGAATATAAGAATTAGACTTTGGGATATACTTGAAGGTAGAATGCAGTTCAACCATTAGACTGGATTAGACTTAAAAGTAGAATGTTGTCCGACGAATTTGTTTTTTTTTCGCGAATGATTTGGCTTATGTTTTTTTTTTTTTTTTTTTTTTTTTTTTTTTTGAGCGAATGACTGGGACTTTCGGTTATACTCGGGGTGTGGATTCTTTTTGGACTTTACCATCTTCTTTAAGATGTTTTACTAACTTTTTAAGTGAATTAAATTATCTTGAAGTGAGTTAAATTTTCTTTAAGTGAGTTAAATTTTCTTTAAGTGAATTATAATATCGTTAAGTGAAGCAAAACATCTTTTGGAACAGCTATCAAAGGTAATTTTTTAAAGATTTGAAACCAAGTAAGAGGTACTTCAGTAATATATATTATTATGTTTACTATTTTGTATATATTACGTATATTAATATAAAAATCATTCATTTGCTATAATTTAAAAAAAAAGTTGTAGGAAATAATTGGGTCATAATCGAAGGTCATGGAATTCAACAAAAATTCGGTTGTGAAGTTCAAGGTCAGCATTGTGTCAAGAATATTTTAAGCAAAATTTAAGAAACGTTTGGTAATTTTAAGAACCTTTTAATGACATTTTAAGGACCTTTTAAGGAAATTTATGAACTTTAAATGAAATTTATAGAAACTATAAAATATTTATTTTTAACTGTTTCGGCAATTTGTTCTATGACATTTGTATATATATTTTGAATCGATTTTTAACGATCTCTGAAAATCCTACTCTATAGTTGAATCTATAAACTCTATATACGTCCCACCCTTGAAAAAAGGCATCATCTGCCGTAAAAACGGGTTCTGTTTAACGACTCTTTTTGTTAGTTTCGAGGTTGGCACAAGTATAGATAATCCTATATTTTAAACCAACCTTGGAAAAAGGCAACATTAGAAATACAAACGGGTTCTTTTTAACGCCTCTTTTATCCGTTTCTATATTAGTGTAAATATTACTTTACAGAACCATCTATTTCCATTAGGAGTTCACGAAAAATACGTGGCAGCCTCACTTTACATTTTTTTTTAATTTGTATATATATATATATAAGACCTGGGCAGGTAGTGTGTCACTTGAATAAACTCCCTTAAAACTAGGGACGCTTCTCAAACAATGTCTTATCTGGGGGCCGTTCATGGTTATACTGTGATGGTGACGCATCTGTTCTTATCAATTTGTAGCAAAGCCTGGAATTCCGAAAAGATGACGCAGCTTACGGTGTTGGCTGTCGCTTGGTCAAAACCCAACTCCAGTCGGAGTTTTCCATGCTGCGTGGCATTCCAATGGGTCGACTCACTCGCGCTCTGGTCCATAGAAAGATCGAAAGAATAGATCGCTGTGCCTTCTCCGTAATCTTCGAGGGAGATATTCAGCCCCCTGTCGCTATAATGGGTATCCGCGCCTGAGAACAGCGTATAGTATTCGCGAGCGAAAAGATTTTTGGCGAAATTGGGTTTTAAAGGCCACTGAAATATAATTTAATCCTAAATTCGCAAAATTGAAAGGGTTGGTCTCCAGATCACCCGTTTGTGATTTATGATTAACCAAAGCAACGATAACACGCTCGGGCAGAACGCTGAGATAAAGATTTTCAATAGACGTGGTCAGGAGATTGGGCGAAATTGTAAATTAAATATCTTTGTTTCTGTTCGGGTGTAAGGGTATTGGGCGGGCTTCGCTGTGCAAATAAAATTTTTGGCGCCACCTGGACTTTAGGAACATAAAGAACGGCTTCTAGAATGTGTGATTTATAACCGCCGTTCCCGGCGGGCTTTTTCCCTAACAAACAAAAACTAGGTTTGCTTTTATGCAATTTCAGTTTAAGGGGCACCCCGTTCAGAAGATATTTGGAGATATTGAAAAAGTCTAAGTATAGTGCCCCGTACATTTCAAATTCTTTGGATTTCGCGCTAGCTTTACGTCGTTGTACATGGCCTTTGTTATCGGTCGTGGAATCCATCTGACCGGGAGTATCTTTAAAATACATGGCGGCTTGCAAGTGCGAATAACTAGCATCGGCCTCGTACGTCGTTAACGCTGAAAGTAGCGAGTTGTATCCGTAGTGATTTGCCGAGGGCGTTACTAGACAATCACCTACGTAAATGTCAATGCGTTCAAATTGCGAATGCAGAAAATTATTAATAGGTCCAACGTTATCACTATCAACAAGGTCAGACCCGTCTTTGTTTGTAATTTTATTTCGGGTGTATAGCATAAGTGACGTATCGATGTACTCGTCATTGTTAGCTGAAATTTCAAATTCTATTGGTTGATCACCCTTGAGGGAAGTTAATGGCTGATACGTTACAGTTTTAATGCGCTCAATCGAAGTTTGAATTGGGGGCACCGTAAAAAGGTCTAACGCTGAATTGACGACTTCGCCCATTTTTATCTTGAAAATATGTCGCGAACCGTCCTGAATGCGAGCTGACGCTTAACTGATCTACATCGTTGTTTGCCTGCGCTCTTTATAGCGTTTTTCCGCTTTTTTATAACAGTTTTTCTTTTTTTCCGCAGCCATACTGTTTTCGGACTTCGTCTAATGTTTCGGTACCACGCCACTTAACGGCCTCTTGCAGGTTTTGGCCCCTCATGACGTCATTAAAAACGAGCTTACTAGTCCCCAATAGTTTTTTACCGACAAATTTTGCGCCGTTATAAAGGATAGGCGCGATATAGCGGCCAAAGCGGGCTAAAATATTACCGATTCCGTGTCCCCGCTGGTAAGCTCTCCCAATATACACGGGCCCTACACCATTACCCGCTTGGCCCTGGGCCTGAGCCAAGTAATATTGGCTATAGCTGCACTTTTCTAAGTTAGCCGTCCGCCGCATTGTCTCAAGTGTACTACACATGACAGTGTCCCGTACTCAAATGGCGCGAGCTCGCCGAGATGATCTCTTATATGTACGGTAATGGTGTCAAAGTAGCTTTTCCCTATTGGCAAATAATAGGGGGAAACAAAGGTCTTTACTACGGAATCCCCGTAATTGGTGTTTTCAACTGGAATAATCCTTAAAAGAGCGACTAAAGAATCACCCACTATTACATTGTCTACAATATCTGTACGCCCGTTTACATGTTCGGAATCCTCGTAACCCATGATATTGGCGATACCGCGAGGGATGGCCAAAACAGGTTCAATCGAACCAGCCGCTTTAGTCTTTAGGTTGATATAACCAGTCGTAGCGTCATGGAGAAAGCACGCTTGATTCTTAAGACAGATTTCAACGTCATTAATGACGCCTAATAAATGGTCAATTGATTGATAATGACCGGGGGGCACGTCGATCATACCGAGTTTCGTAACGGTACCCCGGGGAGGTTGAGATGTCGCGCGACGTTTACTTCAGCAGCGGTGTCCTTTTTCACGTTGAAAAAACTAGACGTATATATTAGTTCAACCAAAGCGCATTCCCACGACCCCTTGAGGGTAATTGGATTTGGTAGTTTCGTGACGTATGAAGCCATTGTGTTGTCGGGGAAAATATCCATTGACGTATCACTTGGGAGCGTTAGGTAAAGGTCTGACATTATCGCTACTAACCCAACAATTCTGGTCTTTAGGTAGGCCAATAAATGAAACAAAATATTCCAATTTCCCTTTCCGTTTCCTTTTCTTCAGAATTTTGTCTATACTGTACAGGTCGGGTACCTTGGTTCTAATGAGTTGAAAAGCGTAAAAGAGCCCCGTTATATCTTGACCATTGTAGTCTTGAAGCCTATACAAATGTGGCGTCTTGTTTTCTAGTACCCCAGTTATTTTAAATACTTCGACCGAGAAATTGGTTTCGAAGCCTTTAGCGAAAACCGAACGAAGTTTACTAATTCTGACATGGTCACCAGTTTTAAATTTAGCGGGCTTGACTTTAAGTTTTTTAGCAACCACGTAGATATTACGATAAACTTGTAAGATGTTTCCGCTATGGACTTGATGAGGCGACATTTTAATCGTTGAATGCTTGGCCCCGTTATACGCGGAGATTAAAGTTTGAAGGATATCAATGTAACGCCGGGTATTGTTACGCGTGAAATAACGGAACATTCTCCCTTTGATAGTGCGATTAAGCCTTTCAATGAAGGGGGCGTGGTGCGGTTCCGATACCATAGCGGTAAATTTAATATTACTTTTCTTTAGCAAGGCTTGCACTTTAGTGTTTAAAAATTCCGTCCCACTATCACTGTAGATGGCGCGGGACGCTATCGGCGAAAATCTCCTTCAGGCCTCGAACGACCTCATGTCCGCTCTTCCTCTTTAAAGTGATACTGTAGGCTTTTCGCGAGAAGCAATCGATACCAATTAGCAAATATTTTTAGAAAACATTGTATTTTGCTAATGACTGCATGTCAGCAAGGTCAATTTCAAACCTATCGCCAATATTGGTGACGGGAATTTTTCTTCGCTTAAATTTCTTTCTAGCCGTGACGTGAAGCGTATAAGCTTCAGAACCTTGCAGAAATTCTTTCACATTCTCCCTCGAAATACCCTTATCTTTAACGGCCTGGTATAATGATTCGATACTCGAAAATGACGCCGGATTACTTTCATCAAAATAAATTCCTTCTAGGGTGTTGATTTGGTCGTTTTGAACGTTAGCCATTCTTGGGAGTTGGGGCTTTTACGTGGTAGCCCGAGCCGTTTTCTAATTGTGTTTACAGTTTTGCTGGTAATTTTCGCGGGCGGCTTTTTCGCTTTGCGTAATCTTAATTTTAAGGGCGTCAAACGGGTCGGTGTTGCGACGGGCGTGGTAACGACGGAGTGTTGCGGTAAAAACGTCTAAACAAAAGGCGCGAATTCGGTCCAGCCAAAATGAGATGTTTATCGTAGATGGTTCTATGAAGTAACATAAACACTAATATAGAAACGGATAAAAGAGCCGTTAAAAAGCACCCGTTAGTATCGCTAATGTTGCCTTTTTCCAAGGTTGGTTTATAATATAGGATTATCTATACTTTTGCCAACCTCGAAACTAACAAAAAGAGTCGTTAAATAGAACCCGTTTATACGGCAGATGTTGCCTTTTTTCGAGAGTGGGATGTATATAGAATTTATTAGATTCAACTATTATCCCAGTTCGTGAACTTTGTCGCAATCTTTTGAAATAGATCGCGCGTCAAAATCCTTTGAAGTAATTTTTCCTTAAAAATTATCTAGGGCCAATCACTCTTTGATTCCCTGTGCAACGATCATTTTAGCACTGTCAAAGGCAGGAATTTTAAAAGTTACGCGTACTTTATTACAATCAAAAGTGCGCCCTATAAGGCTATTACACTCGAAAAGTACTTCCTACAACAGATACTTGTAACAAGCATTTGTACGTATATATTGTTTGGGAAACTATAGTTATTCCCATGCTAACTTTGACAGTCAGGCTGCAGACCGAGAAAATCCCGCGAAATACACTCTCAAAAGTCGTGACAAACTGCGAATAATAGGTGAAAGTAGACCTTACCCGTAAAAAGCTTCTTAGCAGGTGATTTACAATGGGGGGGGGGGGGATAAAGTTTATTCCTTGCCTCCAATTTATATACGCACGCAAGGGCTTCCGCACCCTTCCATAGCCTTCGCGATAAACTAGGGGCCATATGTAAATTATTAATTTCAAGAACGCGAATTAAGTTTTTAAATTTCTACTAATTTACAGGATACTTTCCAAATTAATTCCTTTATATAGGGTCAGTGCGCAATAATTGTACACAATCTGATAAAATAAAACAATAATATTCTTCAGTAAACTTTTGCTACTATTTTTAGGAAATATAAACATTTTAACCGTTTATTAGCATTAGTTATTTTATTTTAAGTGGTTTCCTATACTATATGAAAACTAACCCTTTTTATAAAATTGGAATATTGTTACATTTTATAGAATCACTAAATATAAAGTGAAACCTATACATATCTTTCAATGAAGGATAATAGCAATACTGGGGGTACAACTATTACCCTCTTTAGTGGAAACTATGTATAACTTTCAATTTGTGGGTTGTCTTGTACTTTTTTCTTTAAAAGGGCAAGTCTCACTGAAGTTCATGCTTTGAAAATTAATCGATTTGTTTCACATTCAGCTATCAGCTTCATTTCATGAAGCCAGCTGTAGACCTCTTCTGAGAAAAAACACAAAATGAAACATTCGAAGAGTTGTCGGGAAGAGAGCTCATACTAGCTGGAGATGGGAAAATGGACAGTCCAGTACATTGCGCAATGCTATGCTCGTATACTTTAGCAGACATAGAAACAAAAAAAATTGTTTCTGTAGTTAACAAAGATGTACGCCATGCGGAGGGAAAAAGCACGAATATGGAGATTCTAGCATTCAAAGATGCCGCCAAGCAGGTCCTGGAGCTGGGTACCCACCACAATGTCAAAATTATCGAAATTGTTACAGATGCACATTCGGCAATATCTGCTGAGCTGAGTTAGTTAATAGCAAGATATTTTTGTTATTTTGGATTCAATCATTTTGGTAACCATTTTCCGATTTTTAGGAAAAGAGGACTCTTGTTTGCCTGGAGTGAAACATTCGTGGGATACTTGGCATGGTGGAAAAATAGTTTTGAAACGCTTGAACGATGTAATTCATTTTTGAATATTTTAGTTATAAGGCCTTCTTACTGAACTGTTTTTAACATTAAATAGATTGGACTAAAATCAAAAGAACATCGAGAATTATGTCATTGGGCTCCACAAATTAGGAATCATTTCTGATGGTGTAGCAAAAATTGCAACGGCGATGTTCTAAGTATGAAGGTATTTCAAGACGATTATGAAGTGAAAATTTATAGAACTAAAGTTGTAATCCAAATTTTTAGGGTTTGTGGCTCACTTGCCTCCACCACGTTCTAAATATACACGAGTGGCACATTGAAATTGGCCTTTTTAATCATTGTGACCATGACCCTCTAACCGATGAGCAGCTCGAGAAGCATAACTGGCTTAAACCTAACACTCCAACATTTCTAAAGCTAAGAAATGAAGTCACGAGAAACTACTTATTGAAAAACATGAAGTATTTCACAAACTTTAAGTAAGCATGAGATGAAATAAGAAATACATTTAAACAATGTGTAATTTTTTTAAAACTTTCATAGGCACACTGGGTTTCTAGAAAGTTACCACAGTTTGATACTCATGTACGCCCCAAAGAGAATCGCTTTTGAGTAAGGGTGAAATATATTTAAAATCGATGTGAGATTTCTGTATCAATTTAATCCTGTAATAGATACTGGGGTTACCAAATTAGAATTAAATTGGCGGCCATAGACCACAATAAACACACCGGGAGACCTAGGGCACTGACTAAAGACGGAAAACAAAGGTAAAAATTTTAATTTGGAAAATAGAAATTGTAAAATCGTTCAAGCAAAAGTGATTGTCATTACTGAATTATAGCTTATTTGCAAGTTGAAATTACTGACCCCTGACCAAATATAAAAATTCGGAATTATCCGATTTTGTACACTATATTTTAGGGAAGAGTTTTGAAAACTTATAAACCTATAGTTTTGCTGTAGACAACAAACAGATTTTGGGCAATTTAAGTCGTGCATGATATTTGATAATCCTCATAAAGTTATATCTCCGGCCATCAGAGTCATGAGTGTTTGAAATATACAAACGCGACCAAACCAATACTAACCTAGATTTTTTTCCCCGCGTTTTAAGGGATACACGAGCCTATAGCAAACGTACAAAGGCATGGTACGTTGTTCCCGTCTATGAGAAAAAGAAATATTCGTATATACCCGATTTAATGTTAGCCATTTTCGAGCAAAGGGAAAACTTCGAGGTACATTTAGACTTTTGTAAATACAACTTATGACGAATAGGCTAACAATGTTATTCAATGTTATTTGTAGGGCACTTTGAAAAAAACAAGGTTTCATTGGATGAAGATCATCCATTGCGGATTTCAAAAACACGTGGAATGGAAGCAGGACCTTCAAAGGAAAAATTAAGGGAGAAGCAAATTTCGAGATTTTAAACAGAAGAGTAATAAAAACAAGAACCATACAAAAACTTAAATGGGACAGGTATGTCTAACATTATACCTTATCATTAATACCTAAATCTTTTTTTATAGAACCATCATAACAGCGGTCTTGGTGGATAACAAAAAATATTCCGTAGCAAGAAGATCACCCATATCAAAACGCGTCGCATGGTGGCAGGACTTCGAAGGAGGAATCAAGGGAAAAACAGACATAAAAACAAGAGCCATACAAAAACATAAACGGGAAAGGTAGGTTTAAGATTATACCTTATCATTAATATGGAATTTTTTTTTTATAGATACCATCATGGGACAACCTTACTGAAAATACCTTTTCTAATAATTGACGTCACCCAATATTATGTCTAAAAAATCATTCAAGCATCCGTTCAACTGCGCGCGTTGTCATGAGCATAAAGCTTATGAAATATACCGTATTTAGTTTTTCCACCAACTGCTGGGGGTTTTATCCTTATATAACGAAGCCTTTTCCCATTGTCCTTTGGTTACCGTTAAATGTTCAAACCAAATTTGCCTTCATAACTCAAGTATTCTTATTTAATACCTCTTAATCTATAATTTCATCACATAATATATCATGGTCGATAATTCTCTAGTAAAAGACTCCGTTGAGGTTTTTTTTCGCCTCGGTTGTTGGTTTCCTAACATATTTAATTAAACCACAGATATTTGGTGTATCATGCTTTTTAACTTATGTGCTACAAATTTAGCACTTAGTTTTTAGTGCCCTTTATTAAAAATTAAGTACGGTCCTCTACAAACCTGTGTCCATTTTATTTTCCTACACTGTTTTTTAGAAAAGTATATCTTCCATGACGAAATGGTTAGAGTACCATTGTCGTTATTCGCTTTGTTTTCAAGAAGGGTAACTAAGCCAGTTTGGTTTTATTTAAAATAATAATGCATTTGGGTTTGCCATGTCTTATATAATGGTGAAAGGGCATGCATGAATGGAAATTATAACCGATTTATGATTTAGAAGAAACAGCATCTTGAATAATGACTAATCATCAGCTTATATCTCCGAGAGCTATTATAACTTTATTTCAGAGGTGCAATTTATTCGCTAGCGATATTCACTTGCCTGTGCAATTTAGCTGATCGCACAAAGGTTCCGCCCTTTTTATGAAAATTGCCTCTAGGACTTTTGACATATATTATGTACTAAACAGAAAGTATTACATATGACAACTCAACAGAAATCCCAAAAATATTTTACCTGAATACTTTGCCATCATCATCTAGCCGTTTGGGCGGTAATTCAAATCAGAAGCAAAAACTTCACAGTTCTAAATCTGTTATCGTAATATTACTTTGTCCACTAATTTTCATTCTTCACCATCATGCCTGGTCCCTGTGCAATCCATTGACCTAGGCACTCGTAAAGAGGCGATTTTACTCTATTGTACGCTTTTATTTGCACTAGTTTGTATTTCCGAGTATATTGAAAGAAATAAAAACATTTTATAAACTAACCCAATGTCATTTTTTTCTTAATTGAGAGCTATTTTACATAACTATAATGTGTACTTCTCGGAAAAATACCATAATATCCCGCCATTGGTTTAAAAATCAACCCCTAGCGACAAAATCAAACATTCCTCTACTCAGGAGGGGGGTTGATAGCGTGGGGATAAAAAGTAGCTTATTTCCAGGACTATTAGAAAAAAAACGTTACTGGAAACTTGTAAACTATAGATGGCAGCACATTCAGTCGGTTTTTATGCGTTTTGAGGTGAAGCAAATTCAAGGGACAAGGATCGCGCCGACACTCGCTTTAACTACTCGAACTTTTCACGGGAGAATCGCTGGACAATTATCGAATAATGTTCATAACTTCTAAAATGAAAATATATTACATATTTTTGTCGATCAAATACTGTAGAATGTATAATAATAGCTTCCCTAGTTTCCGATCGTTAACTGGTAATAATAATTTAATCATTCTGGTGTAACGTGGAAACTAAAGCCAAAGGGGAAGTCTCACGCCAAATCCAGTTACAATACAAAACAAAATAGAACCGGGTTGGTCGCCTACCTTTTCACTATTGAGGGGTGGCGTGGAACATGAAATTAAAATAAAGCAATGCATAGTCTAAGGGTATAGGATGTAATTAAATAAGTAAGTCAACGAGGTCTTGAGAGTTACCAGAAACAGAATCATTTAATACGTAAAACATATTACGATTTTTTTTTTTTTTTTTTTTTAATCTCTCAACATTTATATTTAGTTATCGATTACGGGCCAAAGTCTTAAGACTTATAGGCCCAAATCTGAGCAGAATATTTCTTAGTTAATAATTAAATTTATACATTTAAATATTATTTTTTTTCCTGTATTTGTCTTTGTCATTTGACACGTTTTAGCAAAGGTGGATAGGGGGGGATAGGGGGGAAAGTGAAGAACTAGCATCATGGGATGAAACACGTTATTTCTCATACTCCTCAGCTAAGCCCCACCACAGTAATACGCCGGCAAATCACTTGTACCATTCCAAATCTGTAACCCTACCTCGCGAAAAACTAGTTTCCTAAGAGAGGATTTCACTAGATCAGATTTTGTGATATTTGAATTTTGATTTTTGACTTGAAGCATGGACAAATTATAACACAAAGTGAGAAGAAGTACTTTAAATAAGGTTTGTATTATCTGTTTATTATTAATAAATTATTATTATTATTATTATTATTGATCAAGATAAAACGTAGATAGATCCACTAAATAGATGTTAATATACATACATTTTTGCAGATTGGAATGAGTAGAATTATGAACAAAGGCTTAGCTCCTTTACCCCCAGAATTACAGGTGGCTGAGGTGGATTTATTATTGAAAAATTACAAAGATATTTTTTTCGAAGTTGACTCCACTGGAGTAAGAAAAAAGATTCTAGATATTCTAAAGAATGAAGGGAAATTAAAAGTATTTTTGGACGAAATGAAAGTTGTGTACACCCAGTTAGGTGAGAAATTGAAAAACTGTACTTGAGCGTCTTCCATTTTTCTTTACGAGTGGGCAGAATATATTCGTCAAGCCACGGTAAACATCATAGATTCTAAGTCACAGTGTATGGAATTAAATGAAACAGAAATGTTTCTAACCCTCCAATGGGTTGGCATGCGGTTTGTGGAGGTCGTCGCTTCCTTGAGAAGATCAAAGTTACCCAACCCCAATGAAAACCATGTACCTCGAAAAGTTAACAACGAAGACCGGCCCATAAGGCATAAACTATCTGATAGGCTCTATACAATTAATAGGTTAGGGGGAGGTTGCTTGGGGGAAATTTGGAAACTAAATAAAACCCGAATGAAGGCTATTTTGATGAGGAACGAACAGAAGCAATGTGATATTTTTAATTTTTTTTTAATTCTGTGATAATTATGGATAATTCATTGATATTCCAGATAAACTGTGATAATTATTAAAATCAAAATGTGATATCAATGGGTTGAAACCGAACTTACCAGCTACTACTGTGATTACGAAACATAACTTACCAGCTACTACTGTGATTACGAAATATAACTTACCAGCTACTACTGAGACTAAAAACCCAAAAACAGTTAGAAGAGCCATTCTAAATACACCTTTATTTAGAAACGCGATAATTATTACTCCTGTTAATCAACAACCCAAGGTAGCTACTGCTGTAAACAGTAAGAAAGCGATAACTAATCCTGCAATTAGAAATTTATGTACTAAACATCCCAAACTAATTACTAATGTAATTGGAAATGCAAAAAAATTCACTCCTTCCCATAAAGAAGAAAATGTACCTGATATGAGTGCAAGCTCCAAAATACCAACTACATCTACTGTGATTAAAGCACCGACTGCACTGTTTGATCAAAACATTAATCAAACTATACAAAATAACTCATAATGGAAAATGGGGCGGAGGAATATAGATTAGCAAAGGAAGCTGGTAATATTTGCGAGGCCCCTTATGAAAGAAATTGCTACATTACAGTTATTGTGGACGGCGGGTGGAGTAAGAAAAGCCACGGACACAATTACAACGCTCGGTCGGGAATAGCTGTAATTATCGGGGAAAGAACTAGGAAAATCATATTTGCAGGGGTCAGAAACAAGTATTGTTACAAATGTTCATACAGAGCCAGGAGAAATTTAGAGCCCGAAGTTCATGAATGCCATAAAAATTGGGCAGGTTCATCTAGTGCCATGGAATCAAGTATATTAGTTAGCGGGTTTAATCAAAGTATGGAAATGTTTAATTTGCAGTACAGGACTTTTGTAGGAGATGGAGATTCTTTCGTTCAATGTGAACTAAGAAACAAGGTTAGCGCTTACGGGCATAAAATATCTAAAGTAGAATGCGCTAATCACGTAGTTAAAAATTTAACCAAGGCTCTATATAATTTAAAAGGGAATAAAGAAAAGAGGGGAAATTTAATATCAAAACAAGAGATATCGAAAATATCTAAAGGAGCTAGGTCCGCCATAGCCAGTCACTCTAAAACGGACAGATCAGTACCAGCTTTAAAAAGGGATATTTTGAATGCCCCAAAACACAGTTTCGGAGATCATACAGAATGCGGTGAATATTGCAAATCAAGAG
The DNA here is from genome assembly GCA_963920705.1 of Odiellus spinosus. Lineage (NCBI taxonomy): Eukaryota > Metazoa > Arthropoda > Arachnida > Opiliones > Phalangiidae > Odiellus > Odiellus spinosus. The sequence continues at coordinate 717,321 of CAWUCO010000021.1, read as the reverse complement.
GAGAAAAGTCCGGGAAGTGGGAAGGGTTGCCTCGGCCACTGCAAACAGCCATAATTTCCACAACTATCAAAGTCGCTGATAAAGCTGAACGGTTGATTAGTGCTCAAACTAGTAATCTTGCCGAGAGTACCATGTCTTTAGTAGCGAAGCATAGTGGGGGCAAACAAGTTGATAGGTGCAAGAGGCATAGCTTCAGTTACCGATCTACGGCGGCGTGTCTGAACAAAAACGAGGGGCCAGGTTGGATTGGAAAGGCTCATAAAATGATAACTGGAAAAAGTCCCAATTGTCAACTAAAGAAACGCCAAAGAAGGAGAGAGAGGAAAAGAGAAGGAACCAGGGAGTCTAAAGAGTGCGCCTATGATAGACTGAAAAAACTCTCTGTCGAAAAGCCAACCGCGAGTGACAATGGGAAAGCGCATTATGGCAAAAAACGCCATGCAAGACGATGTTTCTGACACCGCTTTAGAACAATTATGCGTGATAAAGTTGGGCGGACTTACAGTCACTAGAGAGCTTCAAACCGAGATAGAAAAAGAAACGCGGCAACAAAGTGATTCCGAGAAGTGGTTTGAGGCGAGGATTCATAGATTGACTGCTTCTAATTTTGGGCGCGTCTGTAAGATGAGGCCAACAACATTGAGAAAATCTCTAGTTGAAAGTTTACTTTATCCAAGAAGAGACACGGCTTTGATGGAGAGAAATTTTGAGCATGGAAAGAGTGGAGAAGCTGCTGCGAAAATAATATTGAGAGAGGATCACGACATAGAAGTCGAAACATGCGGATTTTTTGTCGATATAGAACACGGGTTTTTGGGTGCGTCACCTGATGGATTAGTGGGAAATAACGGAATATTAGAAGTTAAAGCACCCATTTCGTTTAAATCAATTAAACCGCAAGACATTCCTGCACATATAAACAGTTTATCTGGTAAAAAAAATCGTTTTATTGTGATTTAGAGAAAAACAGTAATAAACTAAAATTGAAAAAGAACGATAATTATTATTATCAAATTCAAGGGCAGTTACATATAACGGGCAGGGATATTTGTTACTTTGTAATTTACACAGAGAAAGGAGTAAACATTGAGATAATAAGACGCGACGACGAATTTTGGGAATCCCACATGTTACCAAAACTTGCCCAATTTTATCGTGACTCTTTACTACCCGAAATTGTAAATTCCAGACATACTAGAAATCTACAAATAAGGGAACCAGAATATGTAAAGGAAGCTATCACCTACAGGGATGCGGCCAAATTTAAAAGCCATGCAACTCAAGGTTAGATTTTGTATTGTAAAGTTAATTTTATCTGTATTTGTATTATATTTCGCCAATTTCTGTATTTGTATATATTTCCCCAAAATCAGAATTGGTATTTTATTTCACTAACTGATCTTTTTATTTGTATTATATTTCGCCCAAATCTGTATTTCTATTATCTTTCGCCCAAATCTGTATTTCTATTATATTTCGCCAAAATCTGTATTTGTATTGTATTTCCCCAAAATCAGAATTGGTATTTTATTTCACTAACTGATCTTTTTATTTGTATATTTCACTAACTGATATTTTTTTTATATTATATTTCACTTTCTGATCTTTTTGCATTATATTTCACTAACTGATCTTTTCATTTGTTTTATATTTTAATAAATTATATTTTTTTCGGAAAAATCAAATTTTTCGAGCTTAAAACATTTATTTTTTGAGTCGGAAAAGTTTATAAATTTAAATAATTTAAAATAATTCAAAAATAAAAGTTCAATCATTTGTATCCAAAAAGCCGTTTCTATAAAAAAACAAGCTTTTTAATTTGATGACGTAATTCGTCATTTCAGATACCAAAAAAATACCATACCAAAACACCGATATCAAAATGTTGACTCCGCCATTGGGGGTGAAAACGGGGAGCGACTCTTCCCTTGGCCAATTATGGTGCTGGCCCTCACAGCTAATAATAAAAAAGAGTCTATATTGTTATGATACGACCCCCCGGGAATCCCGGACAGCTTTTTTCCTCTAATTACTCTTTCTTTTTAGTATATGGAAATTTCTTGGTCACGTATGTACAAGTCAAACGCGAAGTCAAAGTTCGAGTCAATTACAAAATTATATTATATAATTCGCTACTATAATATTATAATCAGCTTTGAATAAATTTACAGCCCCTCGATCGATTACGTTCAAAAACAAAAGATCAGCAATACTGAAAATTATATTTCCAACGTCTTAGGTATGATCGTGATTGTATATTAATAGTGATTAGAACGCTCCCGATTCTCTGTAATATAAGCATATCTTAGAAAATGATAAGATTTTCAAACTATCTTGAAACGCTTCAAAGCCGCGATTCCCGCGAAACTTTTCAAACTGAAAGTCTAAACTGCCATCTATAGTTTTAAAAGTCAAATTTTCCAAGATTTTTTTTATATTTTATATTACAGTATAAGGCGCCCCATCTAGGGACTGTAAAATAGGGCAAATTTGTAGTTTTGACATAAAAAATATAGGTAATAGGTGGTCTGGTAAAATGCTTATAACTCAACTTCTAATTACTATAAAATTAAGCGGTTTAGTATTTTGGATAGAAAAACGTTTATTCTATAAGACAACAAAGATCTAGTGCTTCACGCCGCTGGACATAGGGGGTTATTAGGTCGTGTATTTGAAATCGTTTCATAATGTTTTTTAAGGTTTTCATCACCCGTGCTTTCATCAAGGTATTTACGATGAGCAATCGCCACACTAAGTGCACGAGGGAGGCACAAGGTGTCTTTGTTTACAATGCTTTTAACGCCACGCCGGCTTTTGCTGAATACATTAAACGGTTGTAGACCGCGAGGTCTAGTGCGCGCGTGCCCCTGTGGTAGTCTGACAATAGTGAAGGTAATGCTCACCGGTCCCAAGAAAAACTTCTCCAGTTCGTCGCCATACAGGATATCTTCTATCAGGTTGAATAACAGCCTTGGATCAAGTTGATCCACTGAGCGGAACGAAAGCTCCAATTCAGCCCTCAAAGGCAACGCGAGACTGCGGAGTGTGATTTGTACCAAGTCTGACGGTTCAAACTGTTCCAATACGGCAGCTGTAACGTGACAGACACCGATTTCGACATTGTCTGTTAATTGTAGGGTGATCTCGCGAGCGAATAAATTGAACTTGGGGTAGAATTTTTCACCTGTGTTCATGATTTCACAGACTGGTATTGAATCAATGTCGGGAGGTGGAGGATCGCGTACCCCGTCATTGACTGACTCCGGAGGGTCGTCGCCTCCGACCTGACCCCCCTCTTCCTCACTCAGGTCCGAGTAATCCCAGTCCGTGGGTAGGGCCGTAGCCCCGTCCAAGAACAGGATCATATTCCGATCGTGTTTGGACATCATGAAGTCTTCTAGGAGTTTGATTTCTTCATCTATGAGACCTTTAACTCCTCAGTCCGTTCTCCATCCGCCGCAAGTACGGGGGTCTTAGCCGCTTGAGGAGGAGACTCCAGAAAAGATTCAGTTGGTCTATGGTCTGACACTCTTCGGGGCTTGCTTCATGTACCCCACAAGATCCAAAAAACTTTCAATGAGGTTAAAACTCACATGACGGAGGAAGGTCGGCAGCGTTGTGGGAACATCGGTCGGATTGACGTTGAGCAAGAAACACAACCAGAAATAAAACTCGTAGATTTTCTTCGGGGGCCACGGTCTAGAAACAGCCATTTCCTCGAGAAACCATGTTAAAGATTCCCCGTCCATGATGAGCCGTGTAGATGTTAAAGTTTGAACTGATTTTGTCACTCTACCAACGTGCGTATTTATGATTTGGGTCGAAATGATCGAATTTCATATGATCGATTGAGTTAAAAAACTAACCTAACCTAACCTAACCTAACCTAAATAATTCGATCATTTAATCCAAAAAACTGGTTTCGATCACTTAAAAGTCGATCAGTTGGGACGATACCCGTATGTATACCCACAAAATCCTCTGGCCCCTCCCAACTTTAAATACCACCCAAGCGTGGGATTTTTTCTACCGACCTTATAAGCCCTACACAATAATTACAATGGTGAAATACGAGGACAATTCACGACTCCCTGGGTTGCACGGTATGAAAGGCACTATGGGTAGGCTTAAAGTCGACCTGTCATGTTTCAACAAAGGGATCTTAGGAATGTGTTTTTCTAGTTCCCTCCCTAGAATGAAAAATTCGATGCAGGAGGTAAAGTAGACCTGTCAGGTTGTTGCTACAAAAGAGTTCTAAGGAATGTTCGAGCCTTCAAGGCTCGCGTAAACGAGTACAATGGGTCCAAACGCCCCCTACAGGGGCGTGGGAAACCCGGGCTGGAAACGGGTTCAAACAAGTCACAGCAGGGTATCAGCCTAAAGGAGCCAGAGCTTTTTGTTGAATATCTGGAAACCTCCTCGATAATAGGCGGAGAGTTCATGACGGGGTCAAAATATGTCACTCCTAAGGGTTTAAGTTTCGCCGCACCTAGAAATGAGTTGAATAGTGGTACTTATATTGACACGTAAATTGATTGACCTGATAGTAAACTCGTGGGCCTTACAATGGAAGGACAGGTCGGAACCCGCTCGCTGATAAGTTTCTTACATAAGAAACCCAAGAACATTCTTATGGTTTTGTGTGTAATTTTAGAATTGGCCGCTTTAGAAACGATAAATCTATTGGCGAATTCCACTGGGACGTTTCGAGCGCTCCGAGAGCGCTCGCGATGAGATTTCGTGTTCCACTGGTGACCTTAGAGCGGCTCGTGGCGAGATCCGCGTGTTCCACTGGCGATTTCGCTCTCGCGGAGAGCGCTCTGAGAGCAATAATATCGCTCCGAGATATTCGACAGAGCGACGGACCTCGAGCGGTTTTCGTGATTTTTTTATAGCGATTTCCACTGGGAAGCTCCGAGAGGGCTCCGATTAAAAATGGCGGAACTAGATAGGAATAGCAAAATTCGGGCTGCGTATTTATTTATGGAATCGTCTTCGGATAGTTCCGACGAGGAAATTGTAGCTAATCTTTTACAGCAAACATCAAGGATAGTAAAATGGCCTAAAATAAATGGTTATATTGAGGATGCCTCCAAAAACATGGGGAAGAATTGCAAAATCTTCGAAGAAAGAATGATTGTCTGCGGAGGGAAAATGAAATTCAGAAAAAGCAAATTATCCAACTTAGAAGAAACGCGACAACCAGGATTGAAACTCCACAATTTGGAAATTTCAGGTTGTAAATCAGTATTTAAATAATTTGTCGCGAATTAACGCCGCTTTTTAAATTAGATCGAACGCGGAAAATATCACCCCGTATCCAAGAGGTTCAGTCGTTTCCGCCGAAGTCTTCCGGCCATCTAGTTTGGGAAACTCGTATCCAAAAAGTAAAATGACGCTTTTTCCGTTTAGCACGGCTTCGAATTTCGTCATTCACTCTCGCATTTCATTGCTGCCAAATTCCTCTCCGAAACGTCCAGGTATGATCTCAAATTCGTAAAGGGAGCGGGAAACCTTTATAAATTAACCAAACTGGATAGAGATCGGGCTTTGGACGAGATAATCCCCCAAATGTCAGTTAATCGTAAAAAATAATCGGTTAAATATTCGCGATTACGATAAATTACGTTGGATTTATCGTAGACTTGCCCCGAGCCGGATAATTTCAAATTACGAATAAATATAAAATAATGAGAAATATCTCGTTGAAAGCCGGACCTCTAAAACTGGATAGAAACCTAATTTACGATTAATTTCCTAATTAAGATCCGGAAACGAGCGTTTTCAAAACCCCCGACCAACCGATAAAAAAAACGATAAGTTTATTTTTACAAGAAAAAAAAACGAAAAGTTTATTTTTACAAGAAAAAAAACTTTTGTATTATCAACAAGTTTTTATTTCTTCGAGAGCAAAAAAAAATCTCACTTTGTATAAAACATTAATAACAAGAAGTTTAGTTCGACGAGAAAAAATCTTAACTTATTGTTATTAATCATTTTATACAAATATTTCATTTCTTCGAGAAAAAACTAATTTAACTTTTGTAAAAAACATTAATTACAAGAAGTTTAGTTCGACGAGAAAAAAAATCAAACTTTTGTATAAAATGATTAATAACAAGTTAATTTCTACAAGAAAAAAATGTAACTTTTATATGAAACATTAATAACAATAGGTTTTTATTTCTTTGAGAAAAAAAATCACTTTTGTAATAAATTAATAATGATTAAAAACAATAAGTTTAGTTCGACGAGAGAAAAAAATGTTCAAACTTTTGTACAAAACATTAACAATAAGTTTTTATTTCTTTGAGAAAAAAAATCTCACTTTTGTATAAAAAACGTTAATAACAAAAGTTTATTTCTTCGAAAAGAAAATGTTTTACTGATGTAATAAATTGCACCATTCACTCTATCGAAACCTTTCGTGAATCCTCGTTAAGCCTACTTCCCAAATAATTATAAAACTGACTTCTTCAACATTGGATTAATAACGGAACCAATCCCAATTTACAGGGGCGTCGGAAGCGGGGGGGCAGGGTGGGCTTAAGCCCCCTCGACCATCGAACCTGGGGGGGCTGAGGCCATTCGGATTTCAAGTCCGAATCTACAACACCGACTTTACGAAAAAAAAAAAAAATTCAGAAATTAATGTAGAGCTTATTTTCCTTCCTCGAAATGACCAGGGGTGTTGGCACCGCTAGAGGTACAAAGTCTATAGAGGCTAAAGCATTTCGCAACTCCCCCTGCTATCTCTCTCGGATTTGCCGATCTACTCGAGAATATATTGCACATTTTATTTGTCAACACGCTAAACATAGGGACAGTTATTCGTTTCCCTCTCCTAGCCGGGCAAGCCCAAACACTAAGGCGAAAATATATTCTCCCTCCTATTTTCTTTTGCCACTGCCTCAGTGCCTCTCGATTAAACATGTTACAGGTCCAGTGACAGCCTTTTAGCTTTGCCATGTTTAAAATAAGATTTAAAATTGCTTATTTATAAATACATAACAAGTGAGCAAAATTAAAAATGTCTAAAAAGAACAAATCTGTTTATGATTGGATAATGAAAAGACCTGGTAGTTCAAGTAATAACGAACAACAAAGTAGTGACCAGACTAAGAATAAACCAGTTTCCGATTTCGAAGCCTTGAATAAAGTTGAATCACCATGCTGCTCGAACGAATGTGGAACATCACAAATTATAGCTCCTTCAACTTTAACCTTCACCCAAAAGTCTCAGTTACCTCAGAATTACCAACAGAAAGAAATTTTCCGAACGCAAGTTTTTGTTTTCCGAAAAATGAGTCGAGTCGGTCCTGCCAAAGTAGTTGGTTTAATATATATCAGTGGCTTCATTATGACAGTGTACGTGACGCGGTTCTATGCTTTTCACGCGCTAAAGCTTTTAAAGAAAGGGGGCACGATCGACATGATGAAAGTCAAGAACTAGCATTCCTCGATACAGGATTTAGAAATTGGAGAAGGGCCCTCGAGAAGTTTAAAACTCATGAAAAAAGTGCGTACCACCTAAAGTCTGCCAAAGTAGCAGCAACTTCTGTTATCCAACTTATCAGTAAGCAATCGAAAGAAGAACAATTGTCCAATAGGCAAGTGCTTCGAGTTATCATAAGTTCGCTTCGTTATTTAGGGCGGACCGGCCAAGCCATAAGAGGTCACGATAATGATAAAGGAAATTTTCATGAACTGTTACGCGAACGGGCAGAAGACATTCCAGCTCTTAAAATGTGGTTAAATAAAAGAGACAAATGGCTAAGCGCTGACATACAAAACGAAATTTTGGAATTAATGGCGTTAAGTGTTCAGAGAGACGAAATTAAAACAATTAAGAAAAGTCTATTTTTTTCCCTTATTGCGGATGGAACAACCGACGTCTCAGGTAAGGAACAGTTTACCTTGTGTATTCGGTGGGTTGACCCAGAATCGTTGCAAGCTTTCGAAGGTTTCATTGGCATGTACAACGCACCAGATTCCAAGGCCGCTACTCTATTCGCGGTGATAAAAGACATATTACTACGTATTGGTCTTAATTTTGATAATCTCAGAGGACATTGTTTTGATGGGGCTGCAAATATGTCTGGATCTATTAACGGTTTGAAAGTGAAAGTGGAGGATTTGCAACCAAAATCCATATATGTTCACTGCTGCAACCACGCGTTGGACTTGGTACTTCAAGAATGCGGCCGAAAGTGCGATTTAGCAAACGATGCATTGGCGACGGTTAAGGACGTTTCAAATATTATTTTGGAATCTTCAAAAAGGAAGTCAATTTATACTAACGTTGTAATTACTCCAACGATTAATCAAGAGGATGAGAGAAAAACGATTGATGCTCTTATTCCATTATGTCCAACACGTTGGACTGTACGGGCAAACTCAATTCAAAGATTCGTAGATATCTTGAGCGAAAAGGGTTCTATAAGTGATGATCGAAGAGCAACATTGAAGGGGTACCAAACCAGACTGCAGCAATTTGAAACGGCTTTTGGAATTCGTGTTTCCTTGGCAATATTTAAACCTTGTGAGACTTTAGCTAAAACACTACAAAGCGTCAATATGACCGTATGTGGTGCAAAGGATGCGTCTCTAGTTTTACATAAAACACTTCAAGATTTTCGTTCCGATAAGTATTTCGATCTATATTGGAGCGAAACAGAAGACATGGCTAAAAAGTTTAATCTAAAGGATCCAAAAGAACCCAGAAAAAAGAAAGTCCCAAGGCGTTTCGAACAAACCAATAATCCATCGGAGGCCGCGTCTCTTAGTGCCAAAGAGAAAATGAGAAAAGAATACTTCAGCTTCCTTGACTACGTTACTTCGGAGTTGGAAAAACGTTTCGATCAACCTGGAATTGATCGACTTAAGGCCCGTTTTCAATCAAGCTTTTCTAGAAGCTTTTTTAGACGCTTCGCTTCAATCTCAAATCGCTATTTGCGTGACAAAAACGCGATTCAAATGGCGAAGCAAAAGCTAAACTTCTCATCCGTTTTCAAATTCGATTCTCGCACCTTTCCACGCCGCTGTCTGTCGTCCGCTAAGTTTTTAAGCCAGTTTAAAATGGCGGTCACCCAACGAAGGCGACGTTTGTTGTTACGAAGACAACTTCTACTCGTACAACTTTATTATCAAATAATGGGTACCCAGAAGAAATACAAACGAAAAAGATGGTGGGTGCATCCTATATGGAGAAAAAGAAGCACGCAGGGACATTATAGGACCTTGGTAAGAATTAAAATATATTAAGCCTTGGTTTTATAATATAATCATTTTCTTTATTTTTAATAAATTGAGTTTCTTTTCAGATAAAAACAATGCGCCAAACCGACCACAAAAAATTTGCAAATTTTACACGCATGTCACCAAATTTGTTTGACAAACTTTTAAATTTAGTGGGACCTCGACTGCAAAAAAATCCACCTGGAAGAAAACCGATCTCTCCCGGAGAAAGGCTAGCTGTGACATTGAGGTTCGTATCTTCAAATAAATCGAAAACCGCAATGAAGATGTTTAATATTTCAGATTATTTCTTTTAGATATTTGGCTACAGGTGATGGTTTTGATTCCATGGCTTACGCATTCCGCCTGGGGAAAACTACCACGCACAACATCATCAAAGAAACTTGCCAAGCGCTTTGGGAAGTTTTACATCCAATTTATTTAAGAGTAAGTATTCTTTTATTCGCAACCTTTACAATGGAATTAAATTCGGTGAATAATTTAGCAACCAAATGAAAGTATGTGGAAAAAAGCAGCTATTGATTATTATATTAAGTGGAATTATCCCATGTGCTGCGGAGCCGTAGATGGCAAACATGTTATGATTCAACAACCTGGGAAGAGTGGTACTCTTTATTATAATTATAAAGTGAGTGTTGTATTAATTATAAATTCGCTATCTATTCACCATGATGATTAACTTATATTATTAAATTAATTGCCGAGACTTAAAATTATCGTTACAAAAACAATTAATTGAAAAGTTTGAATAGGTCCGAAACTAATCTCGAAGTAGTCAGTCTCAATAATTAATTTAATCAAAACTCAAAAGTAAAATAATGAAAAGTTGGACTGAGCCGGACCGAGGTGGAACGGTCTCTCCCTCTGTGAGGGGAAAAAACGTTCGTCCAAAATATGGCTGCTGCTCTAGTCCCAGACTTTCTGTTCTTTTATGTTTGTGATATAATAATTTTCAAAATTCACTGACATATCTCGTATTATTTAGAGTTTCAACTCTATCGTATTAATGGCCGTGGTTGATGCAAACTATAAATTCCTCGTTGTGGATGTTGGTGGTTACGGGTCCCATTCCGATGGAGGAATTTTTAAGGCCTCTGATTTTGGTCAGGCACTAGAGAAGGAAAAGGCGGGTTTTCCTCCACCAGGTTTACTACCTTTTACTGAAATTACTGCCCCACATGTACTGGTTGGCGATGACGCGTTTCAACTTCTACCAAACTTTATGAAACCGTTTTCAAGAGAAGGAAATCTTGCCAACAAAGAACTTATTTTTAATTACCGTTTGAGTCGCGCACGGTAAGTTTGGAGATGTTTGAAAATATTTAGTCCATAGGGTGTTGGAAGAAAGGGGGTTCCCCCTATTGGCCGCCATGTATTTTAAATAATTGAAGGATTTGGTTTAGGAGGACAAGTGAAAATGCTTTTGGGATTCTTGCGACGAGATTCAGGGTATTTCGACGACCTCTCATGCTCAAACCTGCGAATGTGGACCGAGTGATTAGAGCGTGTGTTGCACTTCATAACTTTTTATTAACTGAGGAGGAAAACAGCAAAGAAAAAATTTACTGCCCAAATGACTACGCTGACTACATAGACAAGAACACTGGAAAACTAGTTATCGGAGAATGGGAAAACATTTTGAAAAGAGATGGGGCAAACGCATTTCAAAATCAACAAGCAACTGCAGCAAGAAATTTTAGCCGAAATGCTAATAATGTAAGACAAACCTTCGCCAAATATTTTATAAGCACAGTAGGGCAGGTCGACTGGCAATGGGACCTAAAAGGTGTACAAAAAGACTTAAAAATAAACTAGTTTTTAATAAAAATTAATGAGCTTTATTCATTGTTGTCTATATGAGACATAATTAAAAGAATGACTTCGGCTTCACATTTTCTCCTCTTCGATAGAGGAAGATCTCGTAATAAACTTGCAGCGTAGTCTCCAAAAGCCGATGCCGAATCATCAGGCTTGTTTAATTCTCTAAATTATACTTCCAATTAGTGTTTGACTTCAGAAAACTAATATCTTAAACATAATTATTAGGGGTGTGCGAGTACTTGACAATTGTGAATACTCAGTTGCGAGGCAGAGTACTCGTTATACCATTACTCGGCACCAAGGCTAAAACAATACTCGAGGAGTCCAGTTTTCCAGGACTCAACTCTAAACCAAATAAACCGGACTCGCACACTCGCTAATAATTATATTTACAGATGTAATTTCTATCCGAATTTTGAATAAATAAGAAGGGGATAAAGAATTGGAATCATAATATCTTTGGATAAGTTGAAATCTACTGAATATTTTTCATGCAACTAGAAGTAGACTTTTCCCAATTAATTGAGGCTTTGAAACAGTTTTTTTCTTACTTGTTGCATTGCGAAAGAGTCTCTAAAACAGACTTTGGAATACTGGAAATTTCTTTTCCTGACAATTTTTTTTTCTTCATCATACTTTCATGAAGGTGCTTCCTGCTTGCAATGGTAATTTTTTGTCTAGCATCATCAGACATTAGCGGAGCTTGACTACCCGAACTTTCTCCTTGTTCGCACGAACTGGATGAAGGGTCTTTGCTTTGCGCAGAGCTTGCTTGCGTATCATCCTCCAAGTCTCCAATATCCCCTACGGGTTCAGTTATCTCTTCTTCAATGTCAAATTCTTTCCCCATAAAAGAAGCGGAGAAACTTCCATTTTTCTTCCCCGATTGATCATTATCAAGTTCCTCCTCACTTAGTTTGAAGTTTGAAGTTGTACTAATTAGATGACTAATTATTAGTATTATTGTTTATTTTAATCAGTAATTGTAATATGTAAATGCCTACTCTCTCCTACGAACGACATCTCTCAGTAATAACATGGTCTTGAAAAAAGGCCAATTGACGGAGTCCATCGTTTCGTCGTCCAATTCTTGACCACTTTTAGATCTTGTGACATTGTGGAAGTGGTTCCTGAACTGATCAAAAACGCTTTTCCACTTTTTTTTGCATTGGTCCTCTGTAAATTTTATGGTTATAACTTAAGTATTTTTTGGTAATATTTTAAATGGACAGACTTACTTTTTAAATTCATTTCTGTGGCTATTTCTTGCCATGCCTGATCAGCTAAATCTCTGTTTCGATATATCTCCAGACTTCTATCCCATAAACAAGGCTTTCTTCTTACCAATTCTATAATCTTTTCTCTCTCTTCATGTATATTTTTCCTTTTTTCTTCTGCTTCTGCTTTTAACATTTGTTGTAGTTCTCTTTTTCGTGACATTGTCTTTCAAAAATTAGGCCTGAATTAAACCGAGGCTTACCGAGCGGCGACGGCTCTCAAAAAAAAATAATTATTTTACTCCGGAGAAAATACTGATGATCCATTGGCTGAGAGAAAAAACGTACCCACGTGACTACTCGGGGACGCGCTTTTTAGGAAAAAGCTAAAGCAAATATCTACCGGTGGTAGATACCAGCTTTTCTGTAACTTCACGCGAATCTGATTGAAAAGCACCCAAAAAAGCGCGTTTGAAAACGAGTTCCGATTTCGCTTAAGCTTTTGCTTCGATTTTTGAAGCAAAAGCTTCTAGAAAAGCTTGATTGAAAACGGGCCTTAATAAACTTGGAAAGTATTCTTTTGGAAGCTAGTCAGGGTCAATCGCTTTCAAAACAAATTATCGAGGAGAAGCTAGGCCCTAATATTTCGGATTTCGACGTTGATCGCTTACAAGCTCAACTTACGATGCTTTCAGCTATTATGCCTAAAGAAAGTCAAAGGGAAATTCAAGCCCTGGATCAAGTAACCGAAGTATTGAAAACTCGTGACAAAGCTTTCTTGAGTTTGTTAGATCAAATAGTTAAACTAGTTTGCTTATTGAAAACGGTACCTGCATCAGCAGCTGGGGGCGAAAGGACTTTTAGTGCTCTTCGTCGAGTTAAGACGTATCTCCGATCTACCATGACACAAAAGCGCATAACGCACCTGCTTCTACTACATATACATCGTGACAAATCCGCGGAATTGGATATTGAAAACATTATATCAGAGTTCGTAAATAAAAGACCTGAAAGAAAAGCTGTATTCGGAGCTTCCATACAGTGAATAACTAGATTTACTGCAAATATTCCTTGTAAGCAAATATGCAAGACTGTGATGAAAATATACTTAAATAAAGTGTTCATTTAGAGTTTCCAATTAGTAAAAACATATTTCATGTAATTTGTGAGTTTAATCACGTGGTTTCTTCAAAAATGCTACTTTGTTTCTAAGCCAATCAAATTTCCCGCCAAAATATCCACATCAAACCTTTGATACTGCTATCTATGTATATTTAGTGGAAAACTTCTCTAAGTTACTGCCTCTAGAGGTAGGTTGTGCCACCGATTATTTATGAAGTACTTCACGATGAACAGATCTTATGTCAAACACTAGATTGTATGTAAGTGTATATGTATTGTATGTAGTGTATATGTTATTAAATTCATATATGTATATATATATATATATATATATATATATATATATATATATATATATATATTCAATAATTCATAACTCTATGAATTTCCAGACGCCCTTATTTTTTGCCTTCGTCTAACTTACTCGGCCCACCCACTTAACTTCCGACGCCTATGCCAATTTAAACAGAAATTTTCTTCTCGCGGGCCTGGATGCGTTTTCCCTTTAAAGTTTAAACTAGGGCCGCGCTAGTCCCGTTAGGGACTCGCAACCTAAACATTTTTACCTAAATATTTGGCTTAATTTTAACGAATGTTAATAACAATAATAATTATAATAAATATGTCATCTGATAGATTAGAGTACGAGGAATCCGCTCGTGTTATTAAAATTAACGTAAGACTAATAATTAATTAGTTATTCATTTAGAACGTTAAGCCTAACTCATTTTTCAGATTAACGCGATAGCCAAAAATGCTACTAGAAAATGGGGAGGTCTTGTTTCTATACATTCTGAGAACCCGGTAGGGTTCTTACGTTATGGGCTGATCATCATTTGTAATGCAATTTTGATTTCCTAAAAAATTCAGTCTCTAGCCAATCAAAACGCTCCATTCTCCCATAGAATAACATTAAAATCGACTCTTTTGAGTGATTGACAGAACTAAAAGAGGAATTATTTGTTACAGTTATAATCACTTTTAACTGGTAGAGCAAGGTTCGAATGTTGAACTTTTCAAGTTTCATTTAAAAATATTAAGTCTAAGTATTTTAAAATTAATTCTGAAGTTGACCCTTTTTTTGGTACTTAGCTGGTTTCGCGCATGGCCAAATTCGTAATGTTATTCTATGGTACTTGATTTTTTGAAAGTGGCTTACCTTTCAGATTTATTTTCTAATTCTTCCGGATATTTTTCAGACTTGGATTTTCCGTGTGGTATGAATTAAGTTTCAAGCTTTATTTTAAGACTAATTTCATAATTTTACACCGATTAGTTGGCCCACAATCTATTCATGAAAACGGAGGGAACAACAAGGCGGAGAAATAGATTCGCCAAAAACCTAAGCCTAATTTGACAAATTAGGCTTAGGTTTTATATGGTTTTTTAAAATCACGTGCAGGAGCCAGGAGGAGCGCGCTTGATTTGGAGGCTATGGGTATTGAACTCTAATGACTTAATTTCTCCTTCTTCATATTTTTGCCGTTTATAGACTGTTACCAAACTAATCGGTATAAAATTATGAAATTAGTCTTAAAATAAAGCCCGAAAATAAATCTGAAAGGTAAGTCTCTTTCAAAAAATCTAAATCCCTTGCATCGCAGCTAACTAAAAGAGGAATTATTTGTTACAGTTATAATCACTTTTAAATGGTAGACCAAGGTTCGAATGTTGATCATTTCAAGTTTCATTAATAAATATTTAGTCTAAATATTTTAAAATTAATTTTGAAAATGACCCATAATTGGCTTTTTTTTCTAGTTTCGGTCATGGCCAATTCGTAATGTTATTCTATCTAGGAGGATGAAGAGGCACGAGTATTATATTCCTAGATTCTATGGGATTTGGTTTTTTGAAAGTGACTTACCTTTCAGGTTTATTTTCTAATACTTCCAGATATTTTTAAAACTTGGATTTTCCGTGTGGTATGAATTAAGTTTCGAGCTTTATTTTAAGACTAATTTCATAGTTTTACACCAATTAGTTGGCCCACAATCTATTTATGAAAACGGACGAAAAATTAAATCTAAATCCCATAGAATAACATTAATTTTCAATTTCTCCGCCTTAAAAGTACTCTCCTTTTTAAAAATGAGTGAAATTCCGAACGACTTGCCATTACGAACGGCAATAAGGAAGGTATTAACATCAAAAATAATGAAAAAAGTAATTGGAATTTAGTTTAAAGGGTAATGGAAAATTATAAAGATTTCACTGCGTCTGTCGGAGGTATTAACATCAAAATTGATGAAAATATTTATTTAAATTTGTTTTAAAGGGCAATGTGGAAAATATAAAGATTTCACTGCGGCTGTCGGAGGTATTAACATCAAAATTGATGAAAAAATTAATTTAAATTTGGTTTAAAGGGCAATGGGGAAAATATAAAGATTTCATTGCGGCTGTCGGAGGTATTAACATCAAAATTTATGAAAAAATTTATTTAAATTTGGTTTAAAGGGCAAGGGGGAAAATGTAGAGATCTGACTGAATCAAGTGAGGCTGCCCCAGTTATTAACATCAAAAATTATGAAAAAATTAATTTTAATTGGGTTTAAAGGGAAATGGTAAAAACGTAGAAATTTGACTGAATCAAGTGCAGCTGCCGCAGCTATTAACATCAAAAATGATGAAAAAATTAATTTTAATTCAGTTTAAAGGGCAATGGTAAAAATGTAGAGATCTGACTGAATCAAGTTCGGCTGCCCCAGCTATTAACATCAAAAATTATGAAAAAATTAATTTTAATTGGGTATAAGGCCAATGGTAAAAATGTAGAGATCTGACTGAATCAAGTGAGGCTGCCCCAGCTATTAACATCAAAAATTATGAAAAAATTTAGTTTAATTGGGTTTAAAGGGCAATGGTAAAAATGTAGAAATTTGACTAAATCAAGTGTGGTTGCCGCAGCTATTAACATTAAAAATTATGAAAAAATTAATTTCAATTGGGTTTAAAGGGCAATGGTAAAAATGTAGAGATCTGACTGAATCAAGTGAGGCTGACCCAGCTATTAACATCAAAAATTATGAAAAAATTTAGTTTAATTGGGTTTAAAGGGCAATGGTAAAAATGTTGAAATTTGACTAAATCAAGTGCGGCTGCCGCAGCTATTAACATCAAAAATTATGAAAAAATTAATTTCAATTGGGTTTAAAGGGCAATGGTAAAAATGTAGAGATCTGACTGAATCAAGTGAGGCTTCCCGAGCTATTAACATCAAAAATTCATTTTAATTGGGTTTAAAGGGCAATGGTAAAAATGTAGAGATCTGACTGAATCAAGTGAGGTTGCCTCAGCTATTAACATCAAAAATTATGAAAAAATTAATTGTAAGGTTTGCGTGTGTTCAATTAACTGATTAACACCGTTCAAATACAACAAATCTAATCTTTATTTTCTCATCTCATCCCGATCTACTACGCCGTATAGTCTCTATTCTCCACTCTCTAGATGGCGCATAGGTGATCAGGAAAAAAACTAAGAGATATAGATTGGTGGGAATTACAAATATACTATTTTAGATTGTGATGAGATCACTACATTAATTATAATTGGGTTTAAAGGGCAATGATAAAAATTTAAAGATTTCGCTGCGGCTGCTGGAGGTATTAACATCAAAAGTGATAAATTAATTTTAATAGGGTTTAAAGGGCAAAAAAGACGTACAAATTCGGCCTATGGAACGTTTTAATAGTAGATTCGCCCTTAAAAATGGAAATGTTTACGTATATAGGGGTGACGTAAAAAATAACTGGTCCAAGGGTGGATTGTACTATAGGTACCTTTAGGGAGTCAGAAAGGGAGACATTGATATGTCAGAGGTTTCTATCTCTCAACTCTTAGTGTGTTCTTCCCCCTAAGTGAAGGAGTTATAGCCATTACAAACGCCCCCCAGTAAAGGAGTTCCATGACGTCAGGCTTTCTTTCCCCCATGGCTCTTTGCTGTCTCCCTATAGAATGACTACATAATTTAAACTTTCCATAGGCCGAAATTATACGTATTTTTTTTTCATAATTTTTATTCATATTAATATTTATAAGTTCCTAATTTCTTAGACTCAGGCTTTCTTATTTCTTTAACCGTTAATTTTTAATTTTAACCCTTCACGGTTTTGAATTTTTAATTTCCGTACCTTTACGGCTTTGGTCCACTTTTTTAGAAGTGAAAAGCAAACCTACTATTTTGTATAATATACAACTAAATATTTTACCATTTTTAAAGAAAAAGTCTCACGATATGGAAAATTGCTATGTTTATATTATTAATATATAACTTAATACTATTAGATGGCAAGTCTAATGATATTGAAGTTTACAATAAAATGTAAGACTGAAGGAACAGATATTATATGAAAAATGTATTTGTGAACAAAGACCCAGAAAGATCTGTTATGATTTCGGATGGCTGAAGGGACAGATGTTAAATTTTCTTTTAAAACGTAAAATTTAATTATAATCGCAATCTGACATGATTTAGAGTCTAATTTCAAAACAACTGATTTTATTCACTCGCAAATACTTAAGAAAAAACATAACAGGCGATTTTCTCCCATTGACCCTTAACATAAATTTGGCTTAATTATTTTTCAGGGATTACGTGTCAGCCAAAATAAAACTTTTCGTTCGATAGAAAAGGTTGGGTATTCTAACTTTCGACTTAGTCGTAAATTCATTCACAGAGATTTAAGTATATTTCAGACACATTTTTTTATTCTTCCTTTGAATTACTATTCGTTAAAGACCACACGCTATCCCGAAACCAGGTATTACTCAACGTCGTTGTTTCAAGGCCATATCTGCTCTAGAATGGGTACTATTAAAAAGCTACTTATTTATGTCTTCGATATGTAAACAAACCAAGGTTGTGAGATATGTGGCTTTAAAGGGGCTATACGCTAATCATGGATACTTTCTTTAACTATATGTATTTCGATAATTAATATTCTTAAATTTGTAATTGACGAATACTCGAATACCGACCTTGAAATTCCGTTAAAACTCGGTTAAGACTACTTAAATAAATAATGTTTTATTATAACTCCTCGACTTTAGTCGAGGCAATTCGTTCATATTGCATTATGCGTGCTAAAATAAGGAGTTTATATGGAATAAAAATTCGCTGTATTTTAGTCCCGATTTAGGTTGCGGATTTCCCGAACCAAAATCCTAATGTATTTAGGTTTTAGCGCTAGAAAGTGATCTCTTTCAAGGAATCATAAAATAAAATTATAAGGTTTTCCTCGAAGAAAAATAACTACGAATAATTTAAAAGGCCTATCTTTTCTGAAATTTGCCCCCTTTAAAATCCTCATTTGACTGCTTAATTTTTACGGTCAACGTCGTCTGTTAAGCTAGAAAACAAGGTGAGTACACAGGGGCTTTAAAAAAAGCAAATAGTCCCTATAAGATACTCATTCTTATAAACCGGCGAGTATTTTTAACGATCTGTTGAAGTACGAGTCGTGACAATTCGGGGTTAAAAAAAAGTGAACTCACATTATACTAAAAAAAAACAAAAAAACACAAGTTGGGAAACCAAAATATTACCTCTCCTCGTCCCAAGTGTAATTGTAAACAAGAAAACTAATGGAACCAGGTAGTCGATGTTAAAAATTGATTTTCTAATTGGTATGATTATACTTTGAGTGGGATCAGCCATAAGAGGCGTAATTCACCTCCTATCTACCAGAAACTATTTTTATAGTATATGTCAGACCTTGACGACTTCCGGAAACCAAAAAAAAATAAATAAAAACAAAATATTTATTATTTGTTAGGTTTTTCCATTTTTTTTTCTTTTTGTTTACATTATTTCATTGGTGGGACCTAACCTAACCCAACCCAACCTAACCAAAGCCATGTAAAAAAACTGAAAAAAAAAAATCAAAAAAACTTAAGTTTATTTTTATTTTTATTTTATTTTTTGGTTTCCGGAAGTCGTCAAGGTCTGATATATAATATAAAATAGTTTCCGGTAGATAGGCGGTGAATTACGCCTGTTACAGCTGATCCCACTCAAAGTATAATCTTACCTTATAATTAAAAAATATATATAAATATATAAAATAAGAAATAGGAGTGGCACACTTCTTCCTATAAGGTTACTTTTGCCGCTACACTACACGATGAAACTTATGTCACCTGCTGGTAGAAAGTTACAGCATATTTATTTACAAAATAAATTTAAATTTAAATATGATATTATGATAGCAGAAGACTAATACTATTTTATTAAGCATAATTGATACGAAAAAATCGTATTAAAATAACAATGCTAAACAAGAAAACTAATGAAACCAGGTAGACGATGTTAAAAATTTATTTTATAATTTTTGGGTTAAAATAAGAAAGAGGAGTGGCACACTTCTTGCTATAAGGTTACTTTTGCCGCTACACTATTTACACGATGAAACTAGTGTCACCTGTTGGTAGAACGTTTACATCATATTTATTTACAAAATAAAATTAAATTTAAATATGATATTATGATAGAAGAAGACTAATACTATTTTATTAAGCATTAATGATACGAAAAATTAGTATTAAAATAACTAGTCAAATTCTAATGACAATTAAAAATAGGAGCGTCCCGAGAGCGACGTAATCAGTTGCATGTTTAGTTTTATTTTCACTCTCTCGAAAGAGTCGAATATTCTACGAAGAGACCCCTCGCTCCGTGCAAGCGCGGACGCGCCATACCACTACCTTAATTTTCGAGCCTCTGTTATTTTACAGATACATAATAGTTGAAGTTTATCTTAAATTAAAATTATTCTAACCAAAATTAAAACAATAAAACCATAATTAAATTATTTTCAAGCTATAGGACTAAATTAAACGTAATGATGATAGAATCAAATTAACTATGATTAAACAAATTGTAGTTGAAATGGATTTTACAAGAATAAACATAAATGAATTTCTAGAGCATTTATTATTAATTTAAACCTAAGACTGAATTAAAGAGAATGATGTGATTAAACAAATTATAGAAAATGACTAAATGAGTTTGACCTTCCTTGAGTCTTGACTGAAAGGTATTAAGGTAAGCTTTAAGCCGAGTTCGAGGGAAACTAGCGTCACCTACAGCATAAGCTACTAATTATTCCATGCCTACAGATAGAAAGTTAATTTACAAAATACAATTAAATTTAAATATGATTTTTTGAGAGAAGACTAGAACTAATTATTATAGAATTTAAATCAAGCATAATTAAAGTTTTTAAGAAAACCGTACGAATTTATTTCGTTATACTGCTGTAGTCCTACTTCCTACTAATCTAGCGTCACCTGTGACAAAAAGTTAACGTCAAATTCATTTAATAAATATAATTAAATTTGAATATTATATTATGATCGTTTAAGACTAGTAATATTTTATTTTATAATGTAAATTACCAGTAATAAGCTTTTAAATTTTTTATTTAATTGGATACATATCAAGCATTATACGCGACGCTACTATAACACGGCCTGGCTTCCGTAGTGCACCCCTTCCAGATTTAAGAGGTTTTTATCTAAGATTCTTTCAAGTGCTTATAGCAAAGTCGTTAGAGCGTTCGCATGGCTATCTCTAAAGCGGAGCAGCGTCGAGCGCGGACAGTAACTGGGTGGGAGACCACCTGTGAGATGTTTTATTTAAATAGGAAATTTCAGAATTTGGAAATTGTACCGCCACCTATGAAAAGAGTGGTGAACTAAAATAGAATTTTCTTGCGATGACGTAATTGCGAACACCGCGAACGACGGACACACACACACACACGATCAGGACAGAACCTCTCCTCGAACTAAAGTTCACTCGGAGAGGTAACAATTCAATACACGTTTTCCTTGAAAAATAATTAAGCCAAATTTAATGTTAAGGGTCAATGGGAGAAAATCGCCTGTTATGTTTTTTCTTAAATTTTTGCGAGTGAATAAAATCAGTTGTTTTGAAATTAGACTCTAAATCCTGTCAGATTGCGATTATAATTAAATTTTACGTTTTAAAAGAAAATTTAACATCTGTCCCTTCAGCCATCCGAAATCATAACAGATCTTTCTGGGTCTTTGTTCACAAAGACATTTTTGATATAATATCTGTCGCTTCAGCCTTCCGAAATCATAACGTGTCCTTCTGGGTCTTTGTTCGCAAAGACATTTTTGATGTAATATTTATACAGCCCCAATACGCTACGGATATAACTCGAATAAATTGTATTAACTAGTTTAGATTGGTTTTTAAAAGCGATTAAACTTGAAATCAAAATAGTGTCCTATATGTTTCAAAATATGGCTTGGCTTGGGGTTGGTTACCGCTAATTTCTATTGAAACTTAATTAAATTCGCGATGATTTTTGTAAAAATTGACTAATATTAAACGTAATCGTGATTATTTAATCGTTTCGTATCCGATATTTAATTTTTAAATTTAATTTATACCAAAATTATTCGAAATTAAAAAGTGTCATAGGTTTTTAGAAGTTGCATTCGCGTTCTTATTGGACGCTTATGGCGAATTCCACTGGGACGTTTCGAGCGCTCCGAGAGCGCTCGCGATGAGATTTCGTGGCGAGATCCGCGTGTTGCACTGGTGATTTCGCTCTCGCGGAGAGCGCTCTGAGAGCAATAATATCGCTCCGAGATATTCGACAGAGCGACGGATCTCGAGCGGTTTTCGTGATTTTTTTTATAGCGATTTCCACTGGGAAGCTCCGAGAGGGCTCAGATTAAAAATGGCGGAACTAGATAGGAATAGCAAAATTCGGGCTGCGTATTTATTTATGGAATCGTCTTCGGATAGTTCCGACGAGGAAATTGTAGCTAATCTTTTACAGCAAACATCAAGGATAGTAAAAAGGCCTAAAATAAATGGTTATATTGAGGATGCCTCCAAAAACATGGGGAAGAATTGCAAAATCTTCGAAGAAAGAATGATTGTCTGCGGAGGGAAAATGAAATTCAGAAAAAGCAAATTATCCAACTTAGAAGAAACGCGACAACCAGGATTGAAACTCCACAATTTGGAAATTTCAGGTTGTAAATCAGTATTCCTCTCCGAAACGTCCAGGTATGATCTCAAATTCGTAAAGGGAGCGGGAAACCTTTATAAATTAACCAAACTGGATAGAGATCGGGCTTTGGACGAGATAATCCCCCAAATGTCAGTTAATCGTAAAAAATAATCGGTTAAATATTCGCGATTACGATAAATTACGTTGGATTTATCGTAGACTTGCCCCGAGCCGGATAATTTCAAATTACGAATAAATATAAAATAATGAGAAATATCTCGTTGAAAGCCGGACCTCTAAAACTGGATAGAAACCTAATTTACGATTAATTTCCTAATTAAGATCCGGAAACGAGCGTTTTCAAAACCCCCGACCAACCGATAAGGAACGAACCGCGCAATATTAGGGACAAGAAGAATCATTCGCTTCCCGATAAACTGTAAAACAATTTTCGATTTTTATACGAAATTCTGAATTATAATTTCAGCTTCCGCGAGCTCAAATTCCGCTTTTAAAAAGGGCCAAAGTGTACGTAAAAAAATATTGATTTTTAAAATTTTTTTATCAAACATTGAAACTCTGGAATATTCTCTTTTAAAACATTTTTTTCTTTTTAATTTTTAGATCATCTTCTAGTCCTTAAATAGATGAAATCCAACTTTAAAAAGCCTTCTAGGCACGTCCATTAGTTGGGAGTTATTTCTACAAAAAAAAAAAAAAAAAAAAAATCGTAAAACATTTTTATAAAAAAGAAAAATAAGTTTATTTTTACAAGAAAAAAAAACTTTTGTATAAATGATTATTATCAACAAGTTTTTATTTCTTCGAGAGCAAAAAAAATCTCACTTTTTGTATAAAAAAGCTTTTGAATTTTTGAAATGAAGCTGCACTACCGCACTCTTTACCCGTCTTTGCAACAAAGATCTAGTGCTTCACGCCGCTGGACATAGGGGGTTATTAGGTCGTGTATTTGAAATCGTTTCATAATGTTTTTTAAGGTTTTCATCACCCGTGCTTTCATCAAGGTATTTACGATGAGCAATCGCCACACTAAGTGCACGAGGGAGGCACAAGGTGTCTTTGTTTACAATGCTTTTAACGCCACGCCGGCTTTTGCTGAATACATTAAACGGTTGTAGACCGCGAGGTCTAGTGCGCGCGTGCCCCTGTGGTAGTCTGACAATGGTGAAGGTAATGCTCACCGGTCCCAAGAAAAACTTCTCCAGTTCGTCGCCATACAGGATATCTTCTATCAGGTTGAATAACAGCCTTGGATCAAGTTGATCCACTGAGCGGAACGAAAGCTCCAATTCAGCCCTCAAAGGCAACGCGAGACTGCGGAGTGTGATTTGTACCAAGTCTGACGGTTCAAACTGTTCCAATACGGCAGCTGTAACGTGACAGACACCGATTTCGACATTGTCTGTTAATTGTAGGGTGATCTCGCGAGCGAATAAATTGAACTTGGGGTAGAATTTTTCACCTGTGTTCATGATTTCACAGACTGGTATTGAATCAATGTCGGGAGGTGGAGGATCGCGTACCCCGTCATTGACTGACTCCGGAGGGTCGTCGCCTCCGACCTGACCCCCCCTCTTCCTCACTCAGGTCCGAGTAATCCCAGTCCGTGGGTAGGGCCGTAGCCCCGTCCAAGAACAGGATCATATTCCGATCGTGTTTGGACATCATGAAGTCTTCTAGGAGTTTGATTTCTTCATCTATGAGACCTTTAACTCCTCAGTCCGTTCTCCATCCGCCGCAAGTACGGGGGTCTTAGCCGCTTGAGGAGGAGACTCCAGAAAAGATTCAGTTGGTCTATGGTCTGACACTCTTCGGGGCTTGCTTCATGTACCCCACAAGATCCAAAAAACTTTCAATGAGGTTAAAACTCACATGACGGAGGAAGGTCGGCAGCGTTGTGGGAACATCGGTCGGATTGACGTTGAGCAAGAAACACAACCAGAAATAAAACTCGTAGATTTTCTTCGGGGGCCACGGTCTAGAAACAGCCATTTCCTCGAGAAACCATGTTAAAGATTCCCCGTCCATGATGAGCCGTGTAGATGTTAAAGTTTGAACTGATTTTGTCACTCTACCAACGTGCGTATTTATGATTTGGGTCGAAATGATCGAATTTCATATGATCGATTGAGTTAAAAAACTAACCTAACCTAACCTAACCTAAATAATTCGATCATTTAATCCAAAAAACTGGTTTCGATCACTTAAAAGTCGATCAGTTGGGACGATACCCGTATGTATACCCACAAAATCCTCTGGCCCCTCCCAACTTTAAATACCACCCAAGCGTGGGATTTTTTCTACCGACCTTATAAGCCCTACACAATAATTACAATGGTGAAATACGAGGACAATTCACGACTCCCTGGGTTGCACGGTATGAAAGGCACTATGGGTAGGCTTAAAGTCGACCTGTCATGTTGTTTCAACAAAGGGATCTTAGGAATGTGTTTTTCTAGTTCCCTCCCTAGAATGAAAAATTCGATGCAGGAGGTAAAGTAGACCTGTCAGGTTGTTGCTACAAAAGAGTTCTAAGGAATGTTCGAGCCTTCAAGGCTCGCGTAAACGAGTACAATGGGTCCAAACGCCCCCTACAGGGGCGTGGGAAACCCGGGCTGGAAACGGGTTCAAACAAGTCACAGCAGGGTATCAGCCTAAAGGAGCCAGAGCTTTTTGTTGAATATCTGGAAACCTCCTCGATAATAGGCGGAGAGTTCATGACGGGGTCAAAATATGTCACTCCTAAGGGTTTAAGTTTCGCCGCACCTAGAAATGAGTTGAATAGTGGTACTTATATTGACACGTAAATTGATTGACCTGATAGTAAACTCGTGGGCCTTACAATGGAAGGACAGGTCGGAACCCGCTCGCTGATAAGTTTCTTACATAAGAAACCCAAGAACATTCTTATGGTTTTGTGTGTAATTTTAGTATTGGCCGCTTTAGAAACGATAAATCTATTGGCGAATTCCACTGGGACGTTTCGAGCGCTCCGAGAGCGCTCGCGATGAGATTTCGTGTTCCACTGGTGACCTTAGAGCGGCTCGTGGCGAGATCCGCGTGTTCCACTGGCGATTTCGCTCTCGCGGAGAGCGCTCTGAGAACAATAATATCGCTCCGAGATATTCGACAGAGCGACGGACCTCGAGCGGTTTTCGTGATTTTTTTATAGCGATTTCCACTGGGAAGCTCCGAGAGGGCTCCGATTAAAAATGGCGGAACTAGATAGGAATAGCAAAATTCGGGCTGCGTATTTATTTATGGAATCGTCTTCGGATAGTTCCGACGAGGAAATTGTAGCTAATCTTTTACAGCAAACATCAAGGATAGTAAAAAGGCCTAAAATAAATGGTTATATTGAGGATGTTGTTCTTTTTCTTTTCTTTTTCGGTTTTTGTTTAGAGCTAGGGCCATAAGGCCATTACAACTCTTGAATGTAAATTTTCCAAGAGAGAGGACAGTATATAGTGTGTACAAATAACTTATACAATTAAGTTAATATAAAAACATAGTAAGTTTAAAATATGATTAGGTTAGGTAAAAATTTTATATAAATTTTAGGTTCTACTCCGAAAATGAAGTAAGTCCTTCTTTACGCATAGGCTTATCGTTTAACAAAAAGTTTCTCGAACGCAACATGATTCGAATCAGCCATTGCTTACCGCGAAAAGCTTGCCTTTAGAGTCGCTCTTATAATTGAGTCGTGTTTCACTGGGATATTCGCTCGACCACTCTCAAGCGAATTCTCGACCGATCTGTGACGTCAAAATCGAGTTCAGAGACCTCTCTCGGAGCGCTCGAAACATCCCAGTGTAAATCGCTATGTTTTCAGAAATTCGACATAAAAATCAGCATGCGGGCTGCCTTGAATGGGACTGACAGCCTTAGAAAATAAATGGTCTTGTGAAGCTTATTTTCTTTTGTTCAAATTTAAAATTCCTGTGTTTTTAGGGGTGTCTAAATTCGGGGGACCCCATTCGATTTTAAGGGTATAAATAGCGGACCGTGCTGTGTCGAGTTATCAGTTGCTTCCCAAGATGAACCCACCAACAACCAAGCTACCCCGTAAGTACCTTATGCTATTTTCTGCCGCGGACTTGGTAAAGTTTTTTTACGCGGGGCCCTCTCTCTTTTTGTTGTCGATCCGGCTACCGGCGCAAAATTCCAGCGTTTGCAAGTGGTAAAAATAGGCAAAATCGGATAATTCCTTTTAAAATCGGTAAAAATAGGCCAAATCTGAAAAATCCTTTTAAAATCGGTAAAAATAGGCCAAATCGGATAAATCCTTTTAAAATCGATAAAAATAGGCCAAATCGGATAATTCCTTTTAAAATCGGTAAAAATAGGCCAAATCGGATAAATCCTTTTAAAATCGGTAAAAATAGGCCAAATCGGATAAATCCTTTTAAAACCTATAAAAATAGGCCAAATCGGATAATTCCTTTTAAAATCGATAAAAATAGGCCAAATTGGATAAATCCTTTTAAAATCGGTAAAAATAGGCCAAATCGGATGAATCTTTTTAAAATCGGTAAAAATAGGCCAAATCGGATAAATCCTTTTAAAATCGGTAAAAATAGGCCAAATCGGATAATTCCTTAAAAATGGGCCAAATCGGATAAATCCTTTTAAAATCGATAAAAATATTCAAAATCGGATAATTACTTTTAAAATCGGTAAAAATAGGCCAAATAGGATAAATCCTTTTAAAATCGGTAAAAATAGGCCAAATTGGATAAATCCTTTTAAAATCGGTAAAAATAGGCCTAATTGGATAATTCCTTTTAAAATCGGTAAAAATAAGCCAAATCGGATAAATCCTTTTAATATCGGTAAAAATAGGCCAAATCGAATAATTCCTTTTATAATCGGTAAAAATAGGCCAAATCGGATAAATCCTTTTAAAATCGATAAAAATAGGCCAAATCGGATAAATCCTTTTAAAATCGGTAAAAATAGGCCAAATCGGATAATTCCTTTTAAAATCGATAAAAATAGGCCAAATTGGATAAAACCTTTTCAAATCGATAAAAATAGGCCAAATTGGATAAATCGACTTGAAATCTATAAAAATAGGCCATAGTGGTTAAATAATTTAGAAATTAACATAAATGTGCGAAATAAAATTTAGGTCAAATTAGTAATTTCGTTTTAAAATTTAAATAAATTGCGCCAAATTTGATAATTGTTATTTTTCTCCAACAACGATCAAGAATTTTCTGAAATGCGCGATATTCTCTTGAAAATTCTCTTCAAACTCCAGTAAAACAGGCCAAAATCTCGCGCGAGACTTTTTCGCGGGAAAATTGCGCAACAGATTTTAAAACAAAGTCTCGCGCAAATTTTATCTAAAAATTCGGGGAACGAATAAGAGGTCCTTGCATTTTTGAAGAAAATTTAACTGGGCCAATTTATCTGGAATTTCTTCAAACTAGTGTTACCGAAGCCTTGCGAGAGATGCCACCAGCTGAAACGCAAGATATGTGGTTTCAGCAAGACGGAGCACCTCCGCATTACCATCAAGGCGTACGAGAGGCCCTTTCCATGGCCACCAAGATCACCCGATCTAACACCTTTGTACTTTTTCCTTTGGGGATACGTAAAAAGCGTTGTGTATGAATCTGAAATTCACGCACTTGAGGAACTGCGGCAAAAAATTAGATCGGCTGTCGAACGAATTACTCCCGCAACTCTAGCTGATATCCTAGGGTCAGTAATTAGTCGCGGCGAAGAATGCCTAGGAGCCGATGGGGGGCATATTGAACACACGCACTAATGATTTTGGCCTGTTTTATTGGAGTTTGAAGAGAATTTTCAGGAGAATATCACACATTTCAGAAAAATCTAGATCGTTGTTGGAGAAAAATAACAATTATCAAATTTGGCGCAATTTCTTTAAATTTTAAAACGAAATTACTAATTTGACCTAAATTTTATTGGTTTAGGAGGATAATTTTAAATTGGCACATTTATGTTAATTTCTAAAGTATTTAACCACGATGGCCTATTTTTATCGATTTGAAAAGTATTTATCCAATTTGGCCTATTTTTATCGATTTCAAAGGAATTATCCGATTTGGCCTATTTTTATCGATTTTAAAAGGATTTATCCGATTTATCCTATTTTTTATCGATTTCAAAAAGTTTTATGCAATTTGGCCTATTTTTATCGATTTCAAAAGGTTTTATCCAATTTGGCCTATTTTTATCGATTTTAAAAGGTTTTATCCAATTTGGCCTATTTTTATCGATTTCAAAAGGATTTATCCGATTTATCCTATTTTTATCGATTTGAAAAGGATTTATCCGATTTGGCCTATTTTTATCGATTTTAAAAGGATTTATCCGATTTGGCCTATTTTTATCGATTTTAACAGGATTTATCCGATTTGGCGTATTTTTACCGATTTTAAAAGTAATTATCCGATTTGGCCTATTTTTATCGATTTTAAAAGGATTTTTCCGATTTATCCTATTTTTTATCGATTTCAAAAGGATTTATCCGATTTTTATCGATTTGAAATGGATTTATCCGATTTTTATCGATTTGAAAAGGATTTATCCGATTTGGCCTATTTTTATCGATTTTAAAAGGATTTATCCGATTTGGCCTATTTTTACCGATTTTAAAAGGATTTATCCAATTTGGCCTATTTTTACCATTTTAAAAGGATTTATCCGATTTGGCCTTTTTTACCGATTTTAAAAGGATTTATCCGATTTGGCCTATTATCGATTTTAAAAGGAATTATCCGATTTGGCCTATTTTTACCGATTTTAAAATGAATTATCCGATTTGGCCTATTTTTATCGATTTCAAAAGGTTTTATCCAATTTGGTATATTTTTATCGATTTTAAAAGGAATTATCCGATTTGGCCTATTTTTACCGATTATAAAAGGAATTATCTGATTTGGCCTATTTTTACCGATTTTAAAAGGATTTATCCGATTTGGCCTATTTTTATCGATTTTAAAAGGATTTATCCGATTTGGCGTATTTTTACCGATTTTAAAAGGATTTATCCGATTTGGCCTATTTTTATCGATTTTAAAAGGATTTATCCGATTTGGCCTATTTTTACCGATATTAAAAGGATTTATCCGATTTGGCCTATTTTTACCGATTTTAAAAGGAATTATCCAATTAGGCCTATTTTTACCGATTTTAAAAGGATTTATCCAATTTGGCCTATTTTTACCGATTTTAAGAGGATTTTTCCGATTTGGCCTATTTTTACCGATTATAAAAGGAATTATCCGATTTGGCCTATTTTTACCGATTATAAAAGGAATTATCTGATTTGGCCTATTTTTACCGATTTTAAAAGGATTTATCCGATTTGGCCTATTTTTACCGATTTGGCCTATTTTTACCGATTTTAAAAGGATTTATCCGATTTGGCCTATTTTTACCGATTTTAAAAGGATTTATCCAATTTGGCCTATTTTTATCGATTTTAAAAGGAATTATCCGATTTGGCCTATTTTTATAGGTTTTAAAAGGATTTATCCGATTTGGCCTATTTTTACCGATTTTAAAAGGATTTATCCGATTTGGCCTATTTTTACCGATTTTAAAAGGAATTATCCGATTTGGCCTATTTTTATCGATTTTAAAAGGAATTATCGAATTTGGCCTATTTTTATCGATTTTAAAAGGAATTACCCGATTTGGCCTATTTTTGGTTATTTTTGTCGATTTTTGAAAATAATTTCAAATTAGCGTTGTTTACGCTGATTTTAATTTTCCGCCGAAATGGTCTATTTTGATGAAATTCCTAATTTTAATTTTCAATGTTAAAATCCCATTGAAATTTTTTCCCATAGAAGCTATTGAGTTTTGTTATCTGTTCCACCCTGTATATTTATGTGGATGTAGCCCCGGAAGTTATTAATAATAGAGGGAGTGGAAACGGCGGGGGTGATGGAAATGCTGCTGGTGACGGTGAAGGCGTCGGAAATGATGCAGCTGTCGGAAATGATGATGTGATGGAAAGGAGGATAACAAAAATTAACTTAAATTTTTTTTCTAAAACGTTAATTTTAAAACTTAATTTTTTTTTACTAAAATACTAATTATAAAACTTAAAATTTAATTTTTTTTCTTAAAAGTGAATTACATAAATCTCAAAACAATTTATTTTCTAAAAAGTCAATTTTAATAAAGTATTATAAAATTGCATAATTAATTTCTCATAATAGTCTGCATTTAGACGGCAAGAAAGAAACCAGGAAAATTTTGTGGAGCCCTATTAATTCGCTTTCTTTTTTGACGCTTAACGAATCTGAGCCTGTGTAGTGATAATCAATCTTGTCAGACTAACAGGCAAGGCGACACGTAAAGGGGAATGCAATGTAACAAAAAGTTTTTTATCAATTTGTTATCGTTTAAATAGGGCTAATCCGCAAGGTAAAACAACCCAGTATCCCCCTTTGAAATCCAGTATCCACCTTCCAAATTATTTCCCTTTTAAATCCAAATTCATCGCTTAAACTCACTTGCGCATGATTGATTTTAAGATTTTAATTTAAATTGAGATTTTAAGTTACTCAACTGTCTGAGCATGAGAAATTCTGATGTTATGGAAGTTTTACCTAACCATGGCTAGATTTAAGATCTAAGAGATTTAAACAGACAATAACCGGTCTATTTTCCATCGAAATATCTAAACCAAGTGGAAGGTTGAAGATCAGCCAAATTTTTAACAAGTTTCATCAAAGCAGTCATTAGATTTTGGGCAAAGAGATTTAAAGAGGCAATAACCAGTCTTGATTCCATCAAAACATCTAAACCAACTGGAGAGGTCAAATCAAAAACCCCTTTCAAATCAAAATTCATCATTAAAACTTGAAATTCATGATTTAAACTCACTAGCGCAAAACTGATTTTGAGATTTTCATTTAGTCGTAGATTTCAGGTTGCGCATCTTCCTGAATATTAGAAATTCCGATTTTATGGAACAGCTTGCCTATTATAGAACTTCTTTGACAACTGATTGCTAAGGATTAGTAGTGCCTTTAAAATATTTCAAAATTCAAATCAAAATTCTTGCGTAACCAAAAGTAAACCAATGGCTAAATCCACGTACCGATTAACAATTTCTAGAAACAGTCAAAATTATAATTAGACTTATAACGAATAAAACTTTCTTGTCGTTTTTAATTTATTAATTATTTATAGTGTCTCTAAAACCAGAAGCAGAATGGATATCAATATTTCAGATCAGTTTCCTTCCTGCGGCTTGTCAGTTAATGTAGGCGGTTCGTAAAGATACTCGAGAGTACCAATTCCGAACAATACATCAGTGTAACTCAATGAAACATTTAATCAAGTGGTTCAAACAATTCTAGGAAGCAAATAAATTGGAACAGATATCAAGCTATGATAGACTATGTATGTTGTGAATAAGCAAAGACGTACCTTTATTCGACGTAGACTATAAAATGGTTTTTACTGTGGACCGCAAACTACACAAAATCATGGTTCAATTCGCCTTCAAAGATCAATCCTTTAAAAGTTGCTTTTTAGATTAAACGAAATACAATAATATGACTGTCCCCTTATTAAATAAATGAAACAAATAACATAGTTCATATATATGGTACTATGTTTAGATCAAGGCTAAACTTACTTAGACTCAGGTGGGTGTTAAGGAGCTTATTTGAAGACGATTTAGGCTTTTTTTCTTCTATTTGGAATTCATTTTAAAGAGGTCGGAGACTTTAGCTATTCCCTCGATTCTCTGATTCCTTGTTCTAAATGTTTATTTATCATTTTACCTTAATACTTCGTCTCCCTGAAATGTAAAATAGACTAACCTCGAAATTCACAGCTGACTGCTAAGGAGTGAAGAATACTATACCAAAACCAAAAACGAAGATGGATAGAATTCCACCATAGTATGATAGAGCAGTAGCTAACATCAGATTCAAATTTTTTATCGATTTTACTCGTATTTGTTTACAAGTCTTCATATTTCTAACACACATTTCCGAAACTCGAAATTAGCGAAGCAAATCTTCGTCCGATTATGTCAATGTTTAAGGCTTAGAGTGGAGTCAAATTAGGCTTAACGTTAAGCATTAATTAAGGCGATATTCGAAAATACAACTTTGAGATCGAAATTAAAATACTAAATCTTTTCCAATCTTTCTACAATTTTTTATAGTAATTAACTGAATGTTTTAAACTTGCTTAAAAATGGAATTAGACTAAACTAACCTGTTTCTATCCCGGAAGAAACGCGAACGTAACAGTAGGTTGATGAAATTTAAGCTCGTTTTTTTTCCATGTTTTCTCTATGGGAAAACTCGAAACCTAGGGTCAACTTCAGAATTAATTTTAAAATACTTAAACTTAATATTTTTAAATGAAACTTGAAAAGTTCAACATTCGAACCTTGGTCTACCATTTAAAATTGGTTTTAACCGTAACAAATAATTCCTCTTTTAGTTCTGTCAATCACTGGACTTGTCCTCGAAAAAGTCGATTTTAATGTTATTTCTATGGGCAAATGGAGCGTTTTGATTGGCTAAAGACTGAATTTTTTAGGAAATCAAAATTGCATTACAAATGATGATCAGCCCATAACGTAAGAGTCCGAATAAAAACGGCAAAAATATGAAGGAGGAGAAATTAAGTCATTAGAGTTCAATACCCATAGCCTCCAAATCAAGCGCGCTCCGGACTGCGCGTGATTTTAAAAAGCCATATAAAACCTAAGCCTAATTTGTCAAATTAAGCTTAGGTTTTTGGCGAATCTATTTCTCCACCTTGTTTTTCCCTCCGTTTTCATGAATAGATTGTGGGCCAACTAATTGGTGTAAAATTATGAAATTAGTCTTAAAATAAAGTTTGAAAAAACTTAATTCATACCACACGGAAAATCCAAGTCTGAAAAATATCCGGAAGTATTAGAAAATAAATCTGAAAGGTAAGCCACTTTCAAAAAACCAAATCCCATAGAATAACATTACGAATTTGGCCATGCTCGAAACCAGCTAAGTACCAAAACAGGTCAACTTCAGAATTAATTTTAAAATACTTAGACTTAATATTTTTAAATGAAACTTGGAAAAGGCACACATTCGAACCTTGCTCTACCACTTAAAATTGATTTTAACTGTAACAAATAATTACTCGTTTAGCGATGCACAGGACATGTCCTCGAAAAAGTCGATTTTAATGTTATTTCAATGGGGAAATGGAGCGTTCTGATTGGCTAAGGTCCAATTTTTTAAGGAAATCAAAATTGCATTACAGATGATGATCAGCCCATAACGTAAGAACCCTACCGGGTTCTCCGAATACGTACATAATTTTCCGTTTACACTACAGTAGCTAAATTAAAAAAATTGGATACGCTCAAATTTTCTTTCATTCAAATGATTTTTGACAGCGGTGTGACGATCGGATTTTCTCAATATTTTACGATCTTTAGTGCGTTTTTACGAAACGGATATTAATAAAATTAGTCTACCCAAAAAACCGCGCCTCTGTTTTAATATTCCGTTAAATATTAATAATTTATTATTTTTTCTTTTAGTTCCCACCTGGATTGAAAATTCAGAGTTTTACAATTTAACTGAAAACTTCATAACGGCCAATTGTTATACTTGCATCGAGATAAATGCTCATAGTTTAGTCGCCCAATGTTTGACTACCAATGATGGAAAAAAAAAAACGTTGCATCCTTACCTTACTGGATCTCAGCCTTGCGAGAAGACATTTAGATCGGCGAGAAGTATGTCTACCGTTTTCTCCACCATAACCAACTTCTCACTTCTAGAATTTCTAAATCGAATACATCGACTTGACGTGCAAGCTCAGTTAGCTTGCGAAGATGTTTTCAAATTTCCAAAACAGAAAAAAGATGGGAACCGGTTTGCGGAGCAAAGCACTTCAAATATTCTAATTATACCTACTGCCGAAGAAATAACCGAAGCCATTCAAGTTGCTAGATCAAAAGCGATTGAATCAGTTTCTTTACTTGGCATGTCTGAAGTGACGGAATTAACAAACAAGGAGCTCATTAAAAGTTTAATAGAAAAGCCTCCAAAAACCTTGCAAAAAGAAGACAGCCCGTCGCAGTCGACCCTACAAAAATATGACGTATACAAAGAAATAATTTTGGAAGATGATCTCAGTGGTCTTGCAGAGGATTTACAAGCTATCGCTCAAAGAGCAAATAAGGGTAGCGGACATAAGTTTGCAAAAAGTCGGATGCTAGCGGCTCTACATCCCTTCCGCAATACTAAATTTTTAATCGACAGACCGATTGCAACATAAATGAAAGATTTTGTGAATCGTCATCGTTTACAGAATTTGAAATTAACGGTAAAACGCTTTTCATACGAAAAAAACGGCATTGTGGTTGTTAAACTCTAACGAATCTCTCTCAAATGACCGGCTTCTTAGGGTGAGAGAAAGATGTTGAACCACAGTTCCTAATTCTCGGAACAGCAGTAGCGGCGAGGTTTCCACGAAATCCGAAGCCGTCCACATAGGCGATCTGTGCGCCTTTAAGTACAAGAAGAGTTTTCTTATTGGAAGAATTCTTCAGTTTTCATATCTAGCTGGAAAAACAGGGGCGAGCAGAAGTTACTCCAGTACATTCGCTAACTTGAAAGACTCAAAAAAAATTGGTGTCCTCTGTAACTGGTATGAACCAGCCAATTTTGATGAAGTGGCCTCGGATACATCAGAGTTAAAGCTTTGTGATACTTTTAGTAATGGATACTGTGAATTAAATAGTTACCTTTGTTCTCTTTCTGACAGTAGCTTTTCATACGACGGCTATAAAATATTTTTGGAGAAGTATGTATTGGTGGGAATTTTGAAGTTTTTAAAAAAATAAATTAAGTTTGCGGAAATTAATGTTTGTCTTTATTTGTGCTGTAAAATTTTAAAAGTCCTAATATCTGAAATTATTTCTAATGTTGTAAAATACTAAAATCCCCAAAAAATCTTAAACAAATCAAAATCTTAATTAAAAAGTTAAACAAATCAAAATCTTAATTAAAAAGTTAAAAATCCCGAAAAAAATCCAAAATCCTCAAACAAACTAAAAAAATCCTGGGATTTTTACAAAAATCCAAGTG
This sequence comes from Odiellus spinosus, assembly GCA_963920705.1. Classification (NCBI taxonomy): domain Eukaryota; kingdom Metazoa; phylum Arthropoda; class Arachnida; order Opiliones; family Phalangiidae; genus Odiellus; species Odiellus spinosus. The sequence continues at coordinate 681,780 of CAWUCO010000021.1, read as the reverse complement.
TATTTTTCAATTTAACGAGAAATACACAAACCATAGGAAAAACTTTAAATCCCCGAAAAAGATACAAAATCCCCAAAAAAGATACAAAATCCCCCCCAAAAAATAAAAATCCTTCTATAATAAAAGATTTTTAGAAAATCCTTGTATTTTTTTAAAAATCCACAAATAAATAAAAAATCTTGAGAAAAATCCAAAAATCCAACGGATTTGAAAATCCCGTACGTTTTTTTTTTTTTTTTCAGAATGACCGACCCCTCGGTTCCCACTCTATTATTTCTAATGGCGTCAATTCATTCGGGCAAAAAATGCTTCAAGTGTGACGAGCCCAATTACAACAAATAATAATTTAATTAGACACGCAATGCCTAGTCGAGCTTTTCCACGTAACTTATCGAAGACGTTGAGTCACAATGAAGCCCTCAAATTTCATGATATTGAAAAACAAGTGTTCGAGGGAAAGTGTTTAGTACTACATTGCCCTTTATCGCAGTTGTGTTCCAGTTATTGTCCAATATATTGGAGAGGAAAAATTATTTAATCAAAAGCCGCGTGGTTACTCCAAAGTTCAGGATAGAGTATTTGCCCCAACCATTCCATCAGTGAGAGAAGACTTAAAAAAGTTTCTTACGATATGAAACCTAAAAAAGCTTACAAAAAGGTTAAACGGGAAACTTTCAGAGATGCGCTTCGTAAACATCGAATGAGAAAGTGGTTGGGGCATTTTATGAAGATAATGAAAATATTTTAGCTATAAATAAGAACCAAGATGAAAATTTCAAAGACAATATTGACCGAAAAAACAAGATGGTCAGCCCGAAAGACATTTGGAAAGAGCCCGTTTTCATTTTTCTTCGACTCTATACGTGACTACTTATTTCCGTCATTTCCAACATCGGCAAACCAACGAATGCAATACCTACAACACCCCTCCACGAAATTCAGAGATTCTTGTTATTGGTTAAATTAAGGAGTAACGGATATTTGGAAAATGTCGTCGTCGTCGTCCAAAAAGCATGATATATTTATTTCCCAACCAGTTGGTGATAAATGTGTGAAGCACATAACAGGTATTACATATATCACTTGCTTGATGGACGGAACATGGAGAAGGAATAGAGAGCAGACGACTGCTATCGAGATTTCCAAGGTGCACCAGCTTTGGCCAAAGAGGACTTTAAAATATATGTAAATGAATAATAGAAAATCAATTCATCAAGAGATATATGCGCTTCAGCCTTGAAATGTACTCGAGATACCTTGGGGATCGTCGAGAAAAACGCCAATATCGCAAGCTAAATTATTTTCGTTAAATGTTATTAACATTTTTTAAAAAAGGGGGAAAAGCACGCGAAGAAAGGTCTCACTCCGGGGCAGTGAGGTTTGTTGGGCCGAGGGAAAACCGTAGAATAATAATTCCACTTATTATTACCTCTGAGTGACTAATTAGTGACTCTGGTCTTTCAGGTATCACCGACCTTAAAAAAAAATTGGTTGTTTCGAAGGAGCATACCTCGCTACAAGCGCTCGAACTACACGCCAAAGACTACGACATCGTCACTCAATTTCAAAGAAGACCTACAACACTAGGTAGACCTTTGGGTCAAGTAATGTTAAAAATAAATTTCTTAAAATTTCAAAACTTTTGGTTTGGTTGTCATCTCTGATAGTATTTACGCTCTTGTGGCGCGAAATCTGTTCATTAAAATCAATAATCTCCGCAGAACAAACGTTGGAGGATTTCTTCCATAATGAGATAGGAGGATATGTCGACTTCAAAGTCGGATTAGAATATCATCCCCCACACGAATCAAGCTGAAACTTGGAACAGTTATGTATAAAGGGTAAATGATGATTCTGGGAAGGTTTCGTTTTGTAACTGCCACGGCGCTGGCGCGTACGACGAGGTAAAATATGTAAATAATAGGCCAAAGAATACCAAAAAATAGAGGAAACCCCTGTAAAAATGTTTTATGTCTCGGGCACCTATGTTGGGCAGGAAAAACAATTCTAGGGGCTTTGCAAAGACTATACAGCTATTATACAGCTTCATTTGATAGTCTTTGCTTTGCGGAAGTACGTCAAGAAACTAGGAGCAATAACAACGCCGTACATAAATGGATTTATTTATAATACTTAAGTTCTTATAAAAGGTACACAAATATTTAAACTATCTTGGGTAAATTGTCTAATTGGGCTGCATCTTCGCAAACTTGGCGCAATTTAGATTGATACCAGTTTCCACGCTCCTCTCCCGATTGATATTTATTTACCACTAATGTTCTTCGCTCATTAACATGGCATCGGACAAGTGCTTCTCGTGCAGTAGAAAGGTTAATAAATCATCAAGTCGGTATCTAAATCAGCGGGAATTGACGAGATATGCATATTTTATGCGTTTTAACAAAGGTCTTCCGGCTCTTGGGATTATACCTAATAGCATGAAGATTTGTTTGAAATGCTTCGCGTCATCTAAGACGATTGTCGCATTTGTCAAAACCTGCAAAGAAGCCGTCACTGACAATGATGAGTCATAGCCGACGGAAGAACCACAACCCGCAACTACGGTCATTGATTTGCAACCGTAAGGAAAACTATAGCTAGACGCAGATTTCCATAGGCATACTCTTATTATAACCTAATAGTCAGTTATTTAAAAATTACTTAAAATAGCCGACTTGTCGAGACCAACGATTTTTACAATTCAAATACCTAGTCCTATTTGACTGCCCCAGCTATTAACATTAAAAATTATGAAAAAATTTTGTTTAATTGGATTTAAAGGGCAATGGTAAAAATGTAGAAATTTGACTAAATCAAGTGCGGCTGCCGCAGCTATTAACATCTAAAATTATGAAAAAATTGGGTTTAAAGGGCGATGGTAAAAATGTAGAGATCTGACTGAATCAAGTGAGGCTGCCGCTGCTATTAACATCAAAAATTATGAAAAAATAAATTTTAATTGGGTTTAATGGGCAATGGTAAAAATGTAGAGATCTGACTGAATCAAGTGAGGCTGCCGCTGCTATTAACATCAAAAATTATGAAAAAATAAATTTTAATTGGGTTTAATGGGCAATGGTAAAAAAGTAGAGAACTGATTGAATCAAGTGAGGCTGCCCCAGCTATTAACATAAAAAATTATGAAAATATTTTGTTTAATTGGGTTTAAAGGACAATGTAAAAATGTAGAGATTTGACTGAATCAAGTGCGGCTGCTGTAGCTATTAACATCAAAAATGATGAAAAAATTAATATTAATTGAAGTTTACAATAAAATGCAAGACTGAAGGAACAGATATTATATCAAAAATGTTTTTGCGAACAAAGACCCAGAAGGACACGTTATGATTCGGAAGGCTGAAGCGACAGATATTATATCAAAAATGTCTTTGTGAACAAAGACCCAAGAGATAAGGCATGCCTTATACCGATTTAATTTTTTAATTTTACCCCATTTTCACCCCCTCCCCCTCAGGGAACCTGGTCGATTTCTAAACCCCTACCCTTTTTCCCGACCTGCGCGATTTTTTAACCACCACCACCCCTCCCCATACCCTTTTTTTTTTGCTCTCGACGCTCGGCCCCCCAAGGGGGTTACTGACCCGGTCCCCGTCCTTTTGTCGGGCACGTCTCAACAGTTATTTATTGCATAGGTGTAGAAGTAGGCCAAGTTACTATATATGTGCATAGAGGATAGACAGTAGAGGTGTAGCCAGTGCTTCTATTCAGATCTCGCTAAATTTTGTGGAACGACTTCCGCTTCCTATATCGACCTCTCCTCCTCCGCTCCCCTTGTTCTTTTCCCTTATCACCACTCAAGGTTCGTAAAAATGCCTATCGCACTATAAGGTTGGCTCATGCGAGAGCGCCGGGCTCCGGGTTTTGTGGGAAATCTTCGTTGTGGGTGGGAGAGACGCGCCTAGTAGTTGTGACGTCGCCCAGACGGAAAAGAGAGAGAACAAGATTCCCCCTACCCCGAAACCCGGTATGGAAAATTCCGTTAACTTTTGACGCGAAGCGAGCCAGTAGCTGCCGGGCAAACAACGCGGAAGCTAGCATTTTTTAAAAAGGTATGTAAAATAAATAAATAGTATATATACTACAGTTATAAATAATTATTGTTAATTATTACTCAGTTTAAAATATGTAATTGTTTGAGAACTATAAAGTATATATAATACCTTTTTTTATTAAGTAAATTTTTCGTCGGTAACTATAGAAATTCCAGGCAGCCTATATTTTCAAACATGTCCTATATTACCCTGTATTTTCTAGAAATATCCTATAATATCGTACAATTTTCAGTTAATCGATATTTCGCGATCAAATAATATACACAAGCCGTCAATAATTTGAATATTTTGCTTAAGCAGACCCTTTTAGCCTAAGATTAGTATATTGCTACTCACAAAACCTATATTTGATGTAGTTAAGTCCCATATTATCCTATAAAACCAATTTTTTATATTATTTATCCTATATTTCCCATAAGGATTTGAAATTTTTGACTGTCATGTAGAAATTTACCAAGGGAGGCGGATTCGCCGTATCGAGACGTTCGTCTCTCTGATTTTGGCCGAGAGAGAAAAACGCGGTGGGCGCTATTTAAAAAAATATACATCAATAAATAGCCACACAAGTTTATGTAGTTATCCATTGAAATTAATTATAACATAAAAAAAATATAACAAATTAAATATATAGTGGTTAAAATATCGCTGTCAGACAGACAAACGTAAATTTCTTATTAGCCCTCCAGAATTACTAGCTCCCCAAAGGACTCGAGTGGTTGTGACGTAGCGCCCACCGCGTTTTTCTCTCTCGGCCAAAATCAGAGAGACGAACGTCTCGATACGGCGAATCCGCCCCCCTTGATCACCACTCAGGGTTAAAATTACTGCCGAAATGATTAGTTAATCACGTCTTTAAAGGTATTGTTTACTAATAATCTATTTACATTTTAAAATTAGCTAAGTTTTACTAATTTTAATCATATTTAGTCTTATGAAAACGATGAATTGATGAATTCACAGTTAAGCCTTGGGGAAATTCCGAAGTTAGAAGGCGAAGGCCGCGAAGCCGAAGGGCAAGCGCTAGAAGGTTCGTAGCAAAATGGAATTAATCAACTAATTTTATAAAATATAGGATGCGTTGTTCGTAAAAACGGCATCATTGGGATATTTCTTGTTCCTGTACAATTTACTCCTAAAATATTAAATTAAAACATCACATTTGTTTATTTTTAGCCTATCTAAGAATCATTCTATTTGAATCTTTGGCCCAAATTGAAGATGACAAAGATCTCTATTACACAGAAAGGCAATCAATTGATGTTGAATCATTTTTTAAAGAGTTAAAAGAAAACGGAATTTTTAATAATCAATTTCTAAGTCATGTAATTAAGCAAATAGTTCAGTCAAGTTTACTCCAAAGTACCTCAGAAACACACTACGTCGAAACTAGCTTAAAAATTTGTTTAAATGAAAGAAGGGACAATATTCTAAGATTGATACTTTGTACAAAATGTACGACATTCACTACCCTCACGCAATGTTTTCAGAAATCTTTCATTCAGATGTTGTATAGAAGGTTATTTTCTTCTCTGATGAATTTCGCGCAAATTGGTATTAAAGAATTAAAAAAGAAGACTGAAGAAAAGAAGATGAAAGAAGAGGTTTTAAATCCTCATGTTGACGAGATATACCCAAAAATTAAAAACCCAAATGTTCCAAGAACTGAAGATGTTCTTCGTTATGTAGCAGGGTTTTTGGGGAGATCATTGAAAAGGAAAAACTGCCCCAATGAAATTATGGACTTGATTGAAAAGAAGGAAGAGTTATTAGAAGAACCTGAAGACAGATCGGAACGATGGATCGCCATACTTAATAGAGGGGGACTAATTCGTGTTCAAGATTGGCTTTTTAACGTTGTGATTAGGATGAAGGTAGTCTCTGACAGGTACTATTCAGGAGGTTTCACTGAAATTAGAAATCAAAATTTGAAGGAAAACACCAAGGAAGCGATTCTAAAGGATCAACTTCTTTTAAAAGACTGGTATGAAAAGGCTAAATTAGATACATATCTTAAATGGTTAAAACACATCATCGATGCTTTTTTAAATACTCGGGGAAAAGTACTCGTCGGAGATATAATGCAGCAATACCAGCACAATACCAAAGAATCTATTAAGGCGAAGAAGGCATTAAGAAAATCCATTAAAGAGAAAAGTGAGGCTGCTGCTTCCAGAATAAAAGATCTGTCTCAAAATATTAAGAAATGCATAAAAGAAAAATGTATGGTCACATGCCCAGATACAAAGAAGATTCCAAAAAATAAAGAAAACACTTCCGAAAAAAGTAAACCCTATGAGAGAAAAAACCAAAATCCAGATCCTACAAATATTCAGCGTGATGTTTTGTTTCACGCTCCTATTGCTTTATCAAATTTGCCAAATTGCGCAAATGTAGAACTACGTGGTGAAGCTGGATGCAATAGCTTAACAACCCCAAAATCTCAACACTATAACTCTCATAGACAATTCCGATTAGAAGGAAAAAAATTGTTTAATACAAAAAAATTTAAAAGTGGACTATATGAAAGTGCCACTATTACTGTGATATGTAAAAAAGTTCCTAATAATATTACAAAATTGCCTATTATAGCAACCCCTGTGATTCATAATACGGCAACTACTGTGATAGTAGATAATATTAATTCCTCCAATGTAATTAAAAATGAAGAAGATTATAGTTTTTTGGATAATGATCCAGACAAAGATCTATTTCTTGAATTTTTATAAGTATTGCTTTTTGAAATACAAAGATATTTTTTGAAATTACATGTATGTCTTTTTATTGTGGTATTTTGGTTTATTGTACACAAAAACGACTCCAGAGACCGCCGTGCCACTGGGGAGGAATGCGTAAGTTATATCACCGTGTATGTTAATACTACTTTTTTCTGGTCTCCCCAAATATCAACGAGAAAATAGAAATATCGAAGTGTACGTATCACGTTTTAAAGGAGAGCGACCTAATATTATTCTGAGCTGTATGTTAACGTCTTGCAAAAAAAAAGCATTGAAATGTTTCAAAAAACATTTTTACATTTATGAAAATAAAATAATTCTATTTAACACCTTTACTAATTGTTTGGTAGATAACGAAGAAAATATTAACTGTTTTCAATTGTTAACAACAGAAAATTAAGTGAAAAGACCGTGTTTAACAAGCATCCAAGAACTGTATCTTTACGGTTTAGTTCAGGTTAAAATTTAAATCGCGAGAAAGGAAAAATGTTTAGCAAATGAAAAATTTGGTTATTTTTTAGGTAAAAGTTCGATTATTGATGTCATGTACACCCGCAGAGTTTTTAAAATAAACATACAGAAAAATTGAGTATGAATATATCATCAAGGAGTTATCCGCTGGTGTATTAGAAAAAACCAAGTAGAAGTTTTTCATCTCGCTAATTTAGCAACCACCCTTTTTCCGTGTTCTCCTTCCGGCGAAAACTAGGAGATCGAACATATACGTCCAGTATAATATCACTGGTCTAGGTGGAATGGTGGATTGGCTCGGTATTTCGTAATGAATAACCATTTAGATGGTTTAAAAGCTAATACTTGTACTAACGTACATTCAAAACGATTGGAAAAATGCACTGAACTATATCGATTATTGAACTCTCCTAGCTGGGGTGGATCTTTGACTTACATAACCAAGGGTATTCCTTCGTCTTTTTCAACATTTTCATAATGGCGACAAACTATATATTTTGGAAAGCGTTCAATATGGTGTGATTACAAATGATTTTAACGAAGCGCGTTAATTGGTGCAACTAATTTAAAACTCTATCATACGACTTCCAAGCGCGTAATACAACTAACGCTGGTTCGCTTACGTTACTAAGAAGCGGGAAATATCCGGTATCACGATATCTCGCCGAGTCTGTTTCACTTCGCGGAAAATAAACCATCCTTTTCATACCTCACTCCTTCCGTCGTGTCCCGCAACAACGCGAGTCACGGGCTTACATTTGCGGATCTTTCACCAAAATGAGAGACTCGACATATCCTTAATAGCTGGATCGCGAACTAAAGTACTTCGGGGAAAATTACAAACCTAGAGACACCTCGAGTTCCGTTTCCTTCGTTCAAGCCCCTATGGTCCTCTCTGGATTATTGAAGATCAACTTTACAGAGTTAAAATTAAATTCCCTAAAAATAAAGAGATCATTGGAAGTGTACTTCCTTCCAAGGATGTGTACCCGTTTATGGTTGATGAGATAAATGAACTTAAACTGCGCGAAAACTCGGATGTCACTGATATAATTTTTAAACTTAAAGTAGTTAGGACCCGCTACTCGAGCGCAACATTACAGAAGGCAGGAAGGTGAGTTACGAGGGTCTTTTCGCGATATATAGTGTTTAAAGGGTTGTTGAATTATTTTTTTTCCGTCAAAGATGACAGCTCGTCAAAGTTTGACAGGAGAATGAAACTTGTTTTAAATCCAATTTATTCAGAATACATTACATACCAAGTGTCACTACATTTCAAACACTGTTTATCAAAGTATCATTACGGAATATTTTATTTTGTGGGTTATATTCCCAAGGCCTTAAAAAGGGGTTTTATTAACGCGACAATCTTCAAAACGCTCATCTAGGTATGTCCAGTGATAGTGTCTAAGTTTTGAAATATTTCTATCAATCTCAGCTAGTTTCAGGAGGTTCTTTTGATATGCGAGACCAGCTGATCTTCTGGCATGACGTTGTTTAATGGTTCTATTTGAACCCAGCTCGTATAGGATTTTAAGCATTGCTGTCTTTATAACGCTATAAGCAGCAGCTGCGCAGTTTTTCTAATATTTTGACACCGCCACCTTTGTTTGTCGTAGTATTTATGTATTAAACCAAGATGACACTCGGTTGATTGAATATGCTGGGCACAATCTCGCACATCAATCAACATTGGTCTAGAGATATGTCTATTTAGATGCGGTGTTAATTCCAGAGCTACATCTTGTGAATTGTTTAGCATTTCGCTACATATTAATCGTCTTAAGTTGTAGTTTAACATTCGATATTTTTTAACGTGTTGCTTTCTATTTGCAAATATTTCAAACAGACATAAAGAACCTAATCGCGGTACTTTCGTAATTAGACTTGATGAGCATCAAGTTCGTGACGTAAATTTCGTCAGGTCCTTCATTTTGCATTCGGCCATCAGATTCATTTTAGCGAAATGGAAAGCAACATTTCAGAGTTTGTTAATGTTATTCTATTAGATAGAAATAGTAATTCGCAGTATCAAATGGCGGTAAACCGAATGACCATGCAAGAATATTACGAGGTAAGTTATCTTTTTTTTTCATAGTGGGGAGCGATCTAAATTGTTAAGCCTTGGCTTTTAGATCAGCTAGCAGTATCAGCATAGCATAAACGTAGTATAATTTTTAATTAGTGTGTACATTATGTTATTTAGCTATGAACCGTTATTTATCACGTATTTTCATTTTAAACAGATCCATTTTTCGCTGCATATTGCTTGCAGCAAGCCAAAGCATTTGGAATCCTGCCACTTTCCGAAAATCATTTGACTCCTCAAGCCGAGTCTCCTATTCCTAATGGCTCTGCTAATGTTCAAAAAAGTCAAAATGCCGAATTGAATTGTCAAGCTTCAGAAGGAAGAAACTTTACCGTGCAACAGTTAAATAATCAATCTTTAGAAGGAAGAGAATCTCCCGCTGGATCTTCGGATATTGATTTAAATCGTTCTGTCGATAATGGCCATCAAGAAGGTGAAATAGAGAGTTTGACTAGTTTTTTTGTTGCTAATTAAAATTCCTTTTTAAGGGAAATGGTCCAAAAACGCTGTCTTTCTTCTCTTATCATTATACTCTGAGCATAAAGATGACTTAGAGAACTCGAGGAAAAAAACAAATATATGGAGTAAAATTGCATTAAAAATGAAAGAAAAGGGCTATATCTGGAGCGGAGAGGAATGTAATGTAAAGTTTCGGAATTTGAAAGGAACGTATGTAGATTTGACAATATATAAAATATTTGCTTTGATGGTTTGGTTTAATATAGTTTACTTCAATTGGTTTTTCCATTTTAGTTACAAGAAAATTAAGGATAAGTCTTCCAAGACGGGATAGGGGAAAAAACAATGGGAATATTTTGACAAAATGGACAACATTTTCCATACTGATCACTCCATCGCACCAGTCAATTTGCTCAATACCATATGTGAAGAAGGATGTGGTAATTATAAAGGAATAATCATGTTTCGCTTTTAATTATATACAGTTTTCATTAATTTAGACACGTCGCAAGCCACATCATCATCAACCTCATCAATCTTGCCATCTTCATCATCACCTGTGTTAGATACTCCACCACGCTCTTTATCTCCAGCTGCTAGCGGAAGCGGAGATAATTGTAATGCAACACAAGTTCCACCAAGAAAGAAAAAGAAGAGAATGACCAAAAATAATGAAGTCCCAGAATGGTTCGTAAGTTGGTCGAAAAAAACTGAAGAATTAGAATTAAAATCTCAAGAGGAAACGAAAAACTTCCAAACTGAACTTTTAAAACAACTTGAAAAAAAAATGAAACTTTATCTAAAGTTGTCGATGCAATAATTAATATGAAATAACTTCAAATAAGCAAGTTGTAAAAAGTAGTTACGCATTTTAATTAAACAATTCTTCTAGAGTCTTACAATCTTTAATTAAAACTGAAAACCTAGAACAAAAGTATTATTTTCTAGGTACCAAAGAATGTGCAATATCCCTGCATTTAACTTTAGCAACATTTTCAACACCATTGTGTGCCACTTCTAATATATCGGCTGTGACTGGTGCATTATTAATGTTACCTATATAGTCCTCGATATCAATTTGTCCATCGTTAATTAAAATGAAGTTGTGTAAGACACACGCGCACATGATTAGTTCAGATAATTCCTGTATTAGAGATATATCTAATCCTTTTAATCTTCTAAATCGTCCTTTCAACAATGCGAAAGTCTTTTCAATCATTTGCCTAGCAGAGCTATGAATGGTGTTGTAGCTTGTTTCAATATTTGTAAGATGGCCATTGTCTTTGAAAGGGGTCATTATAAATATATTCAGAGGATATGCGCTATCTCCGACACTCCTTGATCCATTTGATAAACACCGGTTAACAGAACTTGACAGCCACATCCGGGCATCATGTACAGACCCTGGCCATTCAACGCAAGCATCGATAATCATCAGTTTTTCATCACATATTCCTAAGAAATTTTGCAAGTTATTTATCTTTTATTAAGGGTTTCGTAGATAGCGAAACACTTGCTATTTGTGATAGTGCCAAATCCCAGCAAAGTTTGTCTCTCTTAGAGATTGAGTTTTGGGAGAGGAGGAGAATGAGGAGAATTCTATTCTGTTCATCACTTTCCAAGTGACGAATCACGTCAGGCTTTGCTACAAAATGATAAGAACAGATGCGTCACCATCACAGTATAACCATGAACGGCCCCAGATAAGACATTGTTTGAGAAGCGTCCCTAGTTTTAAGGGAGTTTATTCAAGTGACACACTACCTGCCCAGATTGATAGTTATCCGGCTTCGTATATCGTGAATTTCGATAATAGCGCCAAACCAGGCACGCATTGGGTGGCCATTTATTTTGACAAGCGAGCCCACGCTGATTATTTTGATTCACTAGCGTTTGGGCCGAATTTTATACCCCCCATTGCGCGGTTTATCACTCGAAACTCTGTATCACGGACATACAACAAACGTAGATTCCAAGCACTAACAAGTTCAGTGTGTGGGAAATACTGCGTCCTATATCTACTACACCGATCAATGAAAAAGGGAACGCCCTCATTTATAAAGAAATTTACTCGTAATGCCGAACACAATGATAAACTTATTTCAACCCTCTTCAAAAGACGAGGGTTCTAACCTCATGAATGATAGGACTCCCCCTATCGTGGGAATTCTCTATCGCGGCCCCGTAACGAATGGAGGGCTTTTTTAAAGGGTATATAAACCCTAACTTTCCGATCTAAAAATCACACGTTTCTCAAAAGATATCCAAGCACCACAGAAAAAAAATGTCTGCCGCCATCATAGAAATGGAAATGTTGACCGGGCGGAAGAAGAGAAGGTGCTTCGGGCACGGGTCGGATCTGATCATTAAGGAGTTGGCCGTCGCCACCGTCGGCACCACACCCACCCTCGTCTCCTGGACCTTCCGGTCGCCGTACGAGGCCAAGTACCTCCCGCCCACCATTACCCGGACCAACAGGCACGTCACCGCCAGCATCCATGGCCTGTCATTCGACGGCGGTGACGTGGCCTGCGAGCGGATCGAGGCTCTCCTCGAGCGCGCCACCCGCACCTTACAGTCCCTCTGGACCACCGGGCCCGAGAAGGAGCGCCTTCTAGAGGACTACCTAAACAGACCCGTGGGGGACCTAAACGACGTCCTCTGCCCGCGCCCTACCATCGTTGACGTCACCCTTCGGTGCGGGCACCCCCACGGGGCCACCACCTCCAACCGTCCATGCGCGACGGAGCGCGCCTGGGCTAACGCCAAGTTTCTGTAGCCGGATTCAGCTGCTGCAGTTCGCTAATACCACCCGCCCCCTACGGTATTAGTGCGTGAAGTTATTTCCTACAGTGTTAATGCAAGTTAGATGGGCGGTCCCGGATTGGTGACTACTGCGCAAGCGTATTACCTTAATTTTCCCCATAAATATTTCGAACGGAAATGGTTTTTTAATGATTATGTCCAGTCATACGGTTGACGTCACGATTCACGAATAATCTAGCACGTGGCCAGAGACGGAAATAAGAAAAGTTTTCTTAACCCCCTTCACCTATTCAAAGTAATCGGACATTTAAAATAATTATCAGACATTACTAGATTTATTCTATTAATAAGAACTTTTTCATATAGGACAAACTCCCTCTCAAAAATAATTTATGGGGCATTTGGAAAATATATCAGACAATGTCCAGTGACTTGTGCTTGTTTCCGTCCCTGCACGTGGCAATGTTCTAGCACGTGACCGAGAAGGTCATAATTTTGTTATTGTTGTTTTTTTGTGAAGTATTTCGCGTAATTAAACTAATTATGGCTGTTATAGGGAATCTTCTCGCTATTGCCGAGGTTTGTGATGAAACGAATTATCAGCGTGAACGGCGAAATGCTTTCGAATTGCCAGAAGAAGAATTTCTCCGACAATATCGTTTAGATATAGTAAGTGTGCGTGCTTTATGCGAGGAACTAAGACCTTTTTTGGAGAAAGACGAAGACCGAGGCTTAGACGTTATTGGGGTTGAAGATGAGGTGCTTGTAACATTGTTGTTCTATGGTTCGGGATCATTTCAGCGTGTTTTAGCAAGCAATTATGAACATGGTATGAGCCAAGCATCTGTTAGTAGGTGCATTGAACGCGTAACTAACGCAATATGTAATACGTATCGGGATACGATATCGTTCCCAACTGACGCCCAATCAATCAAGAAGATAAAGGTAAACGTATAATCGTCTAGTGGCGCTTGGTGTATTAATCTCTTTGTCTCACGTTAAGGCTCATTTCAAGCGTACATGTCATCTACCAGATGTCATTGGTGCGATAGATTGCACGCACATTGCGCTTAAAGGGCCAGAAAATGGAAATGCGTACAGAAATAGGAAGGGGCACTATTCGATTAATGTTCAACTGGTAAGAATAATAACACGATGTATGATTACACTATTCTAGTCGAGGTGCACGGTCGGGGTAATCCAACCACCCACTCTAAAAAAAAAAAATTATTACACTAGTTATGGGTTTCTGGGCAGACCTACTACGTCATACGATAGGCATTCAAATCCAATATGTGGGGTTACTTCATGAACCTTAAAATTGTTAGTGGGTGGTTCATTTAGGGCTAGTGTAATTATGTATCAATTTGTTGGTGCCTATGAATTGCGCATCCAAAATGTGGTTGCTCGATACCCAGGAAGTGTGCATGATTCTTTCATTTGGAGAAACAGCCAACTCCATGATTCCTTTGCCGAAGGGCAAATGCCAGGCGGGTATCTTCTAGGTGACGGAGGCTATCCATTACAGCCTTGGCTGATGGTGCCCATATTTCGACCACAGACTCCTGCTGAAGAAGAATTCAATACTAGACACATCAGAGGTACAGTCATTGCTTGGAGAAATAAGTAGATTATTGTATCCATTAATATGTCAGTCTTTAGATTTAGTAATAATACGTGTGGGTAATGGAATAGGCTCATATGATCAACTTTTAATCAATCGACAATGAATCCATTTGATCGATAAACCATTCCGATTGATCGGCAATTTAATGACTACAAAAGCGCAGGTCTAAGTGTTTTTGCAAAGAGCTATTGAAGGTTAAGCAGTGTTGGGTAGTATTTTTTAATACTATTTGAAATACTGTTTAAGTAATTTGTGTTTCAAATACTTTTAAATAAATGTATTTAGTATTTTATTTTTAAATACATTTTTTCTATTATTGAAAACCAAATGCTGAGTATTATTAGCGGAAATATTTTATTTATCAAATAGTCTCTGTTCAACTAAGTTGTCCGGAAAAACACCATCAACATAAAAACGGAAAAAAAATGCTTGAAAATTTCCGCTTATCGGCTGTAGGGTAGGGTCACCTATCTCTGAACACTTTTAAAGAAATCTGAGATCTTGATTGGTTTGGAATTGTCCGCGACGAAGTTAACTATCAACCCATTGGGCTATTTTCCATCATTCCATGACTCGGACTTTTGAAATGGTCGCGGTTTTAACCTGTGCCTCATGGTACGCCTTGAAATGCCAATATTTTAGGTGTTTAGTATTTTATAAGTCATATATTTTACAGACTTCACTGTCAGAGTATTTAGTAATTTAATTTTAATATTGAAAGTAGATTTTTTTTTACCCAAGACCGAGGTTAATAAATGAAGAGTATGAATCAACGATTATACCATTTGTTTCTAATTGCAAAGTGCATGACAATATGTGAGAAGTTGAATACTACGAGTCGACATTAACTACGGACCTGATAACGGTTATTTCCTTCTTAAGTTGCCGAAGACATAGAGCGAAAAGTACATAGGGAAAATATAAGAATTAGTTTCTGACCCTTTGTGGGATAAAAACAGCTTTATGAAAAGAGACCCCCTAAAACTTTGAAAGACGATACTAATGGTACTCTTTCCTTTTTGCAGGTAGGAATGTCATAGAGCGCCTTAATGGTATTTTAAAGTCTCGCTTTCGCTGCCTTGATACAACTGGTGGAAGTTTATGTTACACGCCTGGTAAAGTTTGTCGTATCATCATCGCTTGCTGCATTCTTCATAATATGTGTTTGGCTAATAAAATCGCGATGCCACAGGATAATGGTATGTATAATTTGAATTACTCGAGCATTTGAGTTTCATTGTGATTATTGTACGATGGAGAATGGGGTTAGTTTCGCAAATCATAGGAAAGTACTATTAATGAACCGAACATCTCAATATGAAGAAAGCCATAGGTGCAGTACTTACATAGAAACAAAACCGTGTCACGTATATAATGTATATTACTATCGACTCATTTAACATTTATTTTGTAATTGTTCGATGAAGATATCGAGACCAATAATGACGTTGGAGGGGAAGAAGATCCTGATAGCGATGACGATGAGGACATTCTGCCTGACCATCGTGGATGTCGTGTTCGAGAGCAACTTGTCCAGTTGTGCTCTAATCAGTTACGACAATAAATATGTTTAGGTTGGTTCATACCTATTATCTAAATGCTGAATACCTAAGTGAATACAGTGTCGGAAATTATATTGCGCACTTAAAAACAACAGGGTTTGCGTAATAATTAAAATTATTATTAATAATGAATAACTTACGGGTCATTCCATACGGGTACGAACACTCATGTTAGCATGGGTGGGCCGATCTTAAAGAAATTTTACCTACGTTAATTTGCAGCTATTTGATGGTGAAATCCCAGTTTTGAGCCAAAAATATTGATTAGAAACAAATGTAGAGGCTTTTGAAAATACCCCCCGTTTTTAGGTGTACGCCATGACGATATTCGTACCCCTAAGCATTATGGCGAAAAACTTTTTTCCACTTTGGTCAAATTTAGTAATATTGTCAGGTTTAAGGTAATATGTGGCGTAGATTTCAAAAATGGTAACGAAATATTTCTATCTTTAATGGTGTTCTCGCACACAGGGGACCTTTCCAAAATTTTGAAGAAGGGGGGTCAACTTCGAAGCGTAACTCTGAAAAAGGCCCTACTCCGATTTAAACATTTTGTCCAGTTATAGATAGCCTTATACCTAGTCTTTAATATCGTATCCAATTTGTTTGTGATATTTTGGTGCTAAAGGTTAAAAAACGCGAAAAATCCATTTTGAAGAAAAACATATTTCTTGAGATTTTTTTTTTGTTATTTGTACATAAATAATGGTTGCGCATTATCTAGGCAATGTTTGGGCATTTTCAATTTGTAAGTTTCCTGTCTGAATGATTTTTTTAGCGACGCGTTCTTAAATGGGAGCCGGTAAAATGCATAAAATGGAATTTCCAGGTACAGAACATTCATCATTTTGAGATGACCAGGCAACTATCGCGTTATGTTTGTTGCATATCATGAATCTCAGAAGGATGTCATTTTCTTCTTTAATGGCTTCTAACACTAAGGGCAGGTACCAATCCTTGTCATATTCGGCCGTTACATATTCACCAACAGAAACAGCGTAAAATGTTAAGCGCACTCGAGTTGATTTCACCATTTTCTGTTATTGGCACCATAAATGCTATAACATTTGTACTGACTATATCACGTGAAATTGTGCACATTTTTAATTCACAGTGTGATGTGGTAAGAAATTTATGGTGGCTACAACAGTGCAAGCCTTGGAAAGCGTTCTTGAAAGAATAGTTGAGGTAGTTTAATATCTTCTTTCTCCTTCAAGAACGCTTTCCAAGGGTTGCACTGTTGTAGCCTTCATAAAATTCTTACCACATCACACTGTGTATTAAAAAAGTACAGAATTTCACGTGATATATTCAGTACAAATGTTATACCATTTATGCTGGCAATAACAGAGAATGGTGAAATGAACTCGAGTGCGCTTAACATTTTACGCTGTTTCTGTTGGTGAATATGTAACGGCCGAATATGACAAGGATTGGTACCTGCCCTTAGTGTTAGAAGCCATTAAAGAAGAAAACTACTTCCTTCGGAGATTCATGATATGCAACAACCATAACGTGATAGTTTCCTGGGCATCTCAAAATGATGAATGTTCTGCACCTGGAAATTCCATTTTATGCATTTTACCGGCTCCCATTTACGAACGCGTCGCTAACAATCAATCAGACAAAGAACTTACAAATTGAAAATGCCCGAACATTGCCTAGATAATGCGCAACCGTTATTTATGTACAAATGAAAAAAATCTAAAAAAATTTGTTTTTCTTCAAAATTGATTTTTCGCGTTTTTTGACCTTTATCACCCAAATATCACAAACAAATTGGATACGAAATTAAAGCCTAGGTATAGGGCTATCTATACCTGGTAAAAATGTTTAAATCAGAGTAGGGCCTTTTTCAGAGTTACGCTTCGAAGTTGACCCCCCTTCTTCAAAATTTTGGAAAGGACCTATATTTGCGAGAACACCATAAAAGGTAGAAACATTTCGTTACCATTTTTGAATTCTACGCTATATATTACCTCAAACCTGAAAATATTACGAAATTTTACAAAAGTGGCAAAAAAATTATTCGCCATAATGCTTAGGGGTACGGATATCGTCATGGCGTCCACCTAAAACGGGGGGTATTTTCAAAAGACTCTAGTTTTGTTTCTAATCAATCTGTTTCAGTAAAAACTGGGATTTGGCCATGAAATAGCTGCAAATTAACGTACGTAAAATTTCATGGTAACATGAGTGTTCGAACCCGCGTGGAATGACCCTTAATTCTGAAGGAGGGACATTGTTATACCATTTGATAAGGTGGTGCAAGCTATATAAAATAATTTCATTAAAAGGAGAATGCAACCTAATAACAAGTGATTTTTTTTATCGATTCCTTATCGTTTAAATAGGGCTAATCCCCCAGTAACAAGTTTACAAAACAAATATTAAACTAGAAATAAATTAAAAACTTACCACCAAAATAGGCTTAGTGGGATTCATGGAGATCCAGAATTGCCTCCGTGTAAGGTCTAGCAACCAATGAGCCAAGGCCAGTCGTTTGCGCGCTACCTGCTATCGCGTTCAATTGATCGCTAGACGTTACACGAGAGGAAGGCAGGATCTCCATGAATCCTGCTAAGCCTATTTTTCGGGTAAGTTTAAAATTTATTTCTAGTTTAATATTTGTTTGTAAATTTTTAATATTTGTTTGTAAATTTTTTAAATAGTGGATTAGGCCTATTTCAACAATAAGGAATCGATAAAAAAATCACTTGTTGTTGGGTTGCATCCTCCCTTTAAGGGATAATTATTGTGCCTCCCTGTCAATGGACAATAACACTTTTACATTGTTTTGGAATGAAAGCTTGAATTATAATTAAGCAAGGTATTTATTTCAACAGCTTGTTACCGCATCTAGCGGAAGCTACACAACATTATTTTAGGCTATGGTGCATTTCCCTTCTTCTGCTAATTGCACTGCCCTTTCAGCGGCTAATGTTTGCCGTTCTTGTAGATTCGTCTGGCGTTCTTGCAATTGGACCAACCTGTCAAGTTTTTCACCCATTGCACGAATGCTATCTGTTTGCTTCCTGTGGTCCTCAGTTAAAGCCTCTGCACTAGCGGTCACTTTTTCTTTCAAAAACAGTGGCTTTTTTTTTTTTGTTTGCTTTTGCCTGGAAGGTTACAAAGCGCATTTATTTATTTATTTTTTCCTACCTACGACTGAAGATAGCCAATAAGCTTGAAACTAGATGTGGAAAGTGTTCACATTTAGTATCGTGGTGGATTAACCCTCGTAACAGACATCTACATCTTTATTCAAGTAGGTACGCTTACTTGTTTTTTGTTACACATTTATTTGAACATACCTTTTTTTGTTGATGCTGTGGGTCCGCTACTACTTCCAGCAAGTGGTTCAACGGTAACCTCCGCGCTCCATCGACTATTGCCAGCGATTGGCACTGGACTCCCTCTACTACAGCCAGCAAATGTTTCCGCAATAGCCTTTGCAGGCTGTTCTGCCAAAGGTTCGTTAAGGACGCCACTTTGCTAAACCAATGATGGTGGAATGCATTTCGCATTGTCCTCTATTGCGTCTGCTAGCCACCTTGGAGGTACTTGTCCCTCAGTCACAGCTATGCGCTTGCCAGAAGAATCCTTAAGACAGGTTGTTGCTCCCGAGTCACCACTTGCCAATAGTTCTTAATGCGCAAAACGTTTTTCAGGTTACAAATTGAACAACAGCAGGTATTTCATCCAAATGAAAGTCATACCTCCGTGATAAATTCCATCATCCGTATCGGATTTAAAGGTCTCAAAAAAGGACTCAAGAGAAGTTGGAGCATTAAGTCTGGAAATCAACATTCTTGTTATTATACAAAAAATATAAGTTATGTTATTTTGCGCGCGGATCATTTGAAACTTCCAAAGAGAACGTATTCAATAATGTAGCCAGTGATTAAAAACACAGGTGCCCTGTTTTACTCAGTGTGAGGTACATTTTATGGTTTGAAGAATATGCCAATGTTGAACTACTTCAGGTATCATCATAACGTTAATGAAAATAGTAATATATCACAACTTGGAACATTATCCTTGGTTTAGACATTACCATTGCTCGTGCCATATAACTTAAGCTATGTTCACGCAAGACATTGACGCTACATATATGCACCAACTATATAAGGTTGATTTTGATGGCCATGGTGGAGAATAAGTAAAAGACACTTGAGATACATTCACATGGTTTTATTTAAAAACTAAAAATTAATTAAGCCGGTGTAAATTGCCGGTGTTTATATTGTACAACGCGTTTCGGAGATCTAGGTCCTTTATCAAGTACGACAATGAATGAGAATAAATTCTCAAAAATACTATAATTTACAAAATTAGTTCGACCTCAACACACTATCAACAATATGTTTGCAAAAGGGAAGGGGAGGGGGGTAAGGGGGGGGATTGGGCTATTTTATATTATCCTACTAGATCTAACCAGTATTCGTTACAAAAAATTCCTTTATCTAGATTTAATTGACCTTGTTTTTTAATGGAAAGGCTTTCAATACATTTCCGTTTAAAGTATTGGGTTTCGTGTTTTAAAATGGTTTTAGCATCCCAGTTTATTTGATGTTTTTTCTTCCACGCGTGAGCGGCCAGGCCATTGTTTTTATCTCTATTTTTGACTGCCCTCTTATGTTCTTGCATTCTGGTGTTAACAGGTCTTTTTGTTTCACCTACGTATGAGGAGTCTCAGTCATTACATGGGATATTATAGACCACACCCGCCTGATTAGATTTTTTGTTTTTGTTATTAATAATATTTTTAGTGGGGTTGTTGAAATAATTTTTAAGAGTAGGGTTACGTTTGTGAGATACTTTAATATTTAATTGTTTTAGTTGTCTTTCGAATGCCTCGCTTTTGTTTTGAACATAAGGGAGGGCTCAATACGAGGTAGTTGCGTTGTTTAAGTTGGGTTGATTTTTACATGTTTGTATGTTAGATGACATTCTAGCTTGGTTTATAACCTTTATGGGAAAATTACTGTCGATAAGTTGTTTTTGTATGATATCCTTGTCCTTGGACCATTCAGGGACTGTGCATTTGTTAAGCCTTAAGAACGTACTGTTAGCTATGTTATTTTTAATTTTAGAGGATTGGTAACTGCGATGGTTAAGAAAATGGCCAGAATGAGTAATTTCTTGATAGAAGTTATGTGGTAGAAAAGTGTTCTGTCTAATTAATTTGACATCCAAAAAGTTAAGCGATTTTTTTATCTTCAATTTCTAAAGTGAGTAAATATTCTATAACAGTTAACACTTTTAGAATATTTACTCCGACAGTATAGGGCATGAGAGGGTAAATGTAAATTGAGCCTGTTTGAAATAATAGAAGCGGTGAGATTATGTCTAACTTCGACTTTTATCGAATTTGACTCACAAATATTCCAACAGGTGGGCGGCCTGGCCATGGGCTCATGTCTTTCCCCTTTGTTAGCAAACATTGACATGCAAGATTTTGAAAATTTACTTCTTAATGACACTTTGATAACAAATCTCCCCGCGAATTGAATGAGATACGTGGATGATATCTTTGCTGTTTGGAACCATGATTTGAATTTATTAGAACCCTTTCTTAAAATTTAAAACACTAGGGATAAACACATTCAATTCACTTTAGAAATTGAAGATAAAAAATCGCTTAACTTTTTGGATGTCAAATTAATTAGACAGAACACTTTTCTACCACATAACTTCTATCAAGAAATTACTCATTCTGGCCATTTTCTTAACCATCGCAGTTACCAATCCTCTAAAATTAAAAATAACATAGCTAACAGTACGTTCTTAAGGCTTAACAAATGCACAGTCCCTGAATGGTCCAAGGACAAGGATATCATACAAAAACAACTTATCGACAGTAATTTTCCCATAAAGGTTATAAACCAAGCTAGAATGTCATCTAACATACAAACATGTAAAAATCAACCCAACTTAAACAACGCAACTACCTCGTATTGAGCCCTCCCTTATGTTCAAAACAAAAGCGAGGCATTCGAAAGACAACTAAAACAATTAAATATTAAAGTATCTCACAAACGTAACCCTACTCTTAAAAATTATTTCAACAACCCCACTAAAAATATTATTAATAACAAAAACAAAAAATCTAATCAGGCGGGTGTGGTCTATAATATCCCATGTAATGACTGAGACTCCTCATACGTAGGTGAAACAAAAAGACCTGTTAACACTAGAATGCAAGAACATAAGAGGGCAGTCAAAAATAGAGATACAAACAATGGCCTGGCCGCTCACGCGTGGAAGAAAAAACATCAAATAAACTGGGATGCTAAAACCATTTTAAAACACGAAACCCAATACTTTAAACGGAAATGTATTGAAAGCCTTTCCATTAAAAAACAAGGTCAATTAAATCTAGATAAAGGAATTTTTTGTAACGAATACTGGTTAGATCTAGTAGGATAATATAAAATAGGCCAATCCCCCCCCTTACCCCCCTCCCCTTCCCTTTTGCAAACATATTGTTGATAGTGTGTTGAGGTCGAACTAATTTTGTAAATTATAGTATTTTTGAGAATTTATTCTCATTCATTGTCGTACTTGAAGAAGGAGCTAGATCTCCGAAACGTGTCGTACAATATAAAGACCGGCAATTTACACCGGCTTAATTAATTTTTAGTTTTAAAAGAAAACCATATGAATGTATCTCAAGTGGCTTTTACTTATGCACAAACTAGTTTGAATGTTTCAATTGCCGATTTTAAAATCAGGCTGCTGTAGGTTTTGCACCCACTCCGGTTTATTGCTATAAACGAGGCCGTTGATGACGTCATAATTTTTTTAGTACCATAGTTGTTGGATAGTAGTATATTATTTGGAAGGCGCCCAAACCCTCCCCCCTCCCCAAACATTAATAAAAGGAGATAAAGCTTGAGTTACGAGGCCGATGTTAAATTTAAATATTGAGTTTAGATTTTTCTACGACTTAATTCATGGCCTCTTAAATAGGATTGTATGGGTTCTTACTTAAGAGGCCGGTGTTAAATAACATTTAAGATTGAGTTTCGATATTTTTTTACTTAATCAAAGGCCTCTTAAATAGGCTTGTATAGGTTCCTAGTTAAGAGGGCGGTGTTAAATAAAATTTAAAGACTGAGTTTAGATTTTTTCAGACTTCATTAATGGCCTCTTAAATAGGATTGTATGGGTTTCTAGTTAAGAGGGCGATATTACATTAAATTTAGAAACATCACTAAAAATGGTTAACATAGGTAAGGTTAGGTTAGTAAAATTTAAAAACTTTCCTTAAAACAATATCGGATATCTATCACTGTATTATTCTAAAGGTATACAATTATTTTCGTCATTGGTCATCTGTAAATTTGGCGGGGAAAAAAAACTATATTCCAACTATTTTACTATCCTCCAAAAAAAAAAAAAAAAATGACGTCATTAACGGCCTAGCTTCTAGTAAAAATCCCCAACTCCAAATATAACTTGAGTGCTATTTGCAGAAACCTTATCAAAGGGAGAGTGCAACGTAAAGTGATTATTATCGATTCCTTTTTCCTTAAACTAAGCGTAATCCCCCAATATGAACTTGTCAAAACAAATATTAAACTAGCAATAAATGTAAGACTTGCCATCAAAATGGGCTTAGCAGGCCTCTTGGTGATTCTCAAGTATCTCCATGTACGGTCTAGTGCGAAATGAGCATGACCCACCATTTGCGCAAGATCTCTTGCAATCATATTATCATTCGTCGCTAGACCTTATAGGTGAGGAAATCAGGATCTCTATCAACCCCGCTAAGCCTAAGTTTAAGATAAATTTTAAATTTAGTTATAGTTTAACATTTCTTCATAAAATATGTTCACTGGGGGATTGGGCCTATTATGTTTCCGGTAAAAGAAATCACTGGTTGTTAGGTTGCATTCGTCATTTGACGAAACGATTAAACTTTCCGTTAAACAAGGGTCCCACCAAGTATGCCACTAATCCTTAGTCTCCACAACAAAACTAGGCTATAAATCGTACGAAAATAACTCTGTGTTCTTCCTGAAGTTTCATTGCGAAGTTGGTGGAAAACGCATCAACTCTATTTTGTAGAAGTTTGAATATCAAGTTTTCCTTGCTTCCTAGTGCGATACTACTAAACGTATAAACCATAGTCCTTCGACAAAAAGGGTCTCAATTTCGCTTTAAGATATTACTCCCATTTTTGAACAACTAATCTCAACAAGGGACCCCAAAAGGTTGTTATATCAACCTCACCAAAAAAAAGTTAAATTGTTTCTATTGTAAATGTGACTTTAGACTATCGTTATTTTACATGAAACTGATATATCAGTTCTAACGCTGGACTTCCTCAGGTGCCCCATTCTGTGGAACATGAGACCTCACACGAGTTACGTTATGTATATGGGCACGGTAGACATCACAGGCTACATTATTTAAAATCAAGTTGAAAACTTTGGGAAATAATGTACTAAATAATTACTTTTTTATTGGGAATCAATAGGTGTTGCTCGGATGACCCTGGACCAATTTCAAATCCTCCGGGAATACCTTCGTACGTTTGTCGGTCTATTAATGCCAGGAAACGCTTCTCGAGAGGAGTAAGAGGTTCGGTTTCACTGGTACCACCTCCAGTTTTCTTCTGAGATTTAAGTATCTCCGCTGCCTTATGTTTCACCAAAGATTTATGGGCTTTCCATTTGTTCCGAATCTCTGTGCTCGTTCGAACAGCAACACCTACCCTGCTAACAGCCTCTGCAACTGTTGCCCACTCCTTCTCCCTATCCGTTGTGGACAAACCATGCTCGTTATTAATTAAAGCCTCTCGCGTTTCAAGACTTGAACATAATTGGGCTAATTCCTCATCAGAGAAATTACTTTTTCTAAGTCTTTTACTCATTTGTAAAATTTTATTGATAGCTCAAATAAATAGTGATGGTGGCACTTAACAATGCTGCATGTACTATGGTAATTAAACAATGAAATCAACACTTCACAGCTATACAACACCTTGAATACACACTAGTGACATCTTCTAATTACATTAATAAGTTAGTGTTTATAAGAAATTAGCATAGACTACTTTCGTCTGTATGAGGTTGAACATTGTGTATCAATCCGCCTAAGATTTGCACCTTAATCCAACTCACCTCAACATGGAATGTAGTAAAAACAAATGTAACATCACCTTACCATTCAAAAACTAATAACTCTCAAATATTTCAATTTTAAAAAAATGTATAATTACAAGTACACAGATCTTACCCAGACTTTCACTAACAGCAATGTCCACTGCACTTACAGACGACAAACACACCTTCAACGTGACGTTTGCTTTAAATTTCCCGCGGTAGCATCATGCAGACAGCTGAAGGTAGTGAGCTGAACTGAACCATAAAGTATACAGTTACTATCAGGGTGGGAAATAAGGTTTTTTTTTAAAGTGAACAAATGACCACCGACCCCTGAGGAGTCACAGGCAAAACTCACACTCACACAGCCTGATAAATTAGCTTTCAATGACTCGGACCTACAGGTATAACATTTTTTCTACTAATTTTGTAGAAACAAAACTACCAAAGTCCAAACAAACTTCCAAATATTATTGAATCACGACACGCTTGGAAAAAAACCTTGAATTTTCTAAGTGGTCACGCCACTTACCCCCCTCCGATTTAATTTTTTAAGCGATCAAGGCAATTTTTAAAGTGGTCATTTGCCCTCTGGCACGCCTTATTTCCCACGCTGATTGCTACTTGCTCATTCTCGTCCCTACATACATAGCTATACCTGTCTAAGGGTTGCCGCCGGAAATGCAGCCATTCTTCTTAATACGCTCCTCCTAGGGGCGTGGCGTATTAAGCTAATACCGTCTAATACCATCCAGCTGAATCCGGCTACTGGTGGTCTACCCCCATTTTTAATTTTTTTTTATTTTTATTATTATTATGATTGTTTTTTTTTATTATTATTTTTATCATTAAAATTTTTGAAAACTACTTCATTGTCCCTTTTATTATATCGTAAGCCGATCCCAGATGATATAAGCCACCGAATTTTTACGTTTTGAATTTACTTCATCACCCCTTTATTTACTACAAAATACCATAAGTCTCTCATTTCTTAGATTCATTCAGTGATAGAGATGCATGGAAATTGCACGTCTCCGCTTTGCCTCCTTCGACTACCCCCACATACGCGTGTAGCGCGCCTGGGCTAACGCCAAGTTTCTGGCGGAATACCCGCATTTTTAGTTTTTTTTTTTTTTAATTATTATTGTATCAGTGTTGTTTTATTATTATTGCCATTAAGTTTTTGAAAACTACTTCATCCTCCCTTTTATTATATAGTAAGCCGATCTTAAATGATATAAGCCTACCAGTCGTCACTTTTTTACGTTTTGAAATTACTTCATCACCCCCTTTATCATAGACAATAAACAGATGGACTAGAAGGTGCGAATTTTCCATGCCGCGATTTTCGGGGACCAAACTTCTGATGCTGACTTCCGCTCCGCTGAATGATGATGATTGGCTTAAAATTTATTTTATTTTCGAAGCATAGCAGCAGACAGCATACAGAGTCAACGGAATGAATTTAAATGGCTTTAAACTTAAACTTAACAACTACAGAGAATAATTCAAATAAATTAGGATGCTTTATTTTAAATATAAATTCGAATCGTATTTTTTCGAGCGATCGCGATGGTCTGGCCTTATTCAAGGAAACAGAAATCAAAGGTAAACATAGTAGTATTATTACGCTCACTAAGCCTTTGTCCAATATTTTGATTGTTATAATTTTTTTTAAAATGTGTCTTTGTTAATTAGAAATCGTAGAAAAAACCATTCTTTTCACACTTGACAAAATGAGCGATGGCAGTAACGACTTTATTATAAATCGAGCTATGGTCAATGAGTTTCTGGTGGATGTAAAGGCACCACACAATGTAATGTTAAGAAAGAATGTTACCGATCACCTTTTAGAAGTAGTAACCTTTTCAAATCTTGAAAAATATCCATCTCAGGTGGATTATTGCAATGCTGTAAACAAATTATTGTTTGCTGAAAGGAAAAATGACAAAATATCAGCACTCTTTGCATCCTCGGGCAATTTCTTGGATCTACCAATTCCTGTCAGGAAAACGGTAATCCAAACTATTCTACAAATCTTTTTTGGTCGATTGATGGCCATGTTCCAAATTGGAATAAAAAATGTATTGGAGAAATTGGAAGAATTAAAAAACAAAAAAGTTGATACTGATATAGATGTAAATGAGGTTGCTGTATTTCCTGCGCAATCAAGAGTTAATAATGATGTGCTACGATACGTTGGTGGGTTTGTAGTGAGAAGTTTGATTAGAAAAAAATGTCCCAAATCAACAGTTGATAGAATAACCAAAGAAGATAAACTAACTATGGATGAGACAGAATCTTGGATACAAAAGATATCGCGTGGTGGATTAATAAACATTTCTGATGAATTTTACGAGATGGTGCTCAAAATTAAACAACTATCTGATAAGCATTACTGTGTTAATTATGAATTGCTTAGAAATGAAAAATTAAAAGAGAACGCTACCAAAGAAGCTCTAGCGGATGCGCAAATTTCTAAAGAATGGGCTAATCTTCACAAGGGAGATGATTCAGAGAAATGGTTAAACAAAATACTTGATACTTTTCTCAATACTAGAGGAAAATGTTTGACAAGAGACTAACAGAACTGTTTCAACACATAACAAAATCAAGTATACGAGCCAAAAAAGCATTAAGGAGAAAACTTAAGGAAAAGGAGGAACTTGAAAAAGGAGAAACCAAAGTCACAAGTTTGGGAAAGACAATAAAAACGCCTAAAAAGAAAAAACAAAGTATGTCAAAACTGACTGGAGTGAAAAGTAGCGACACCAAAATACAAGAGGTTTGGACTCAATCACCAGCTAGAAAAATCCCAAAGCGTCAAATTACACAAGCGAAGGAAAACAACTCCACTAAGTTTCAACAAGATCTGACATTTTTGGAACCACCCAAATTTGACTTCATAATTAAATCACCAGCTAAACAAAAGTCAAAAATAGAAAATAAATCTAGTCTCATTAGAAGTAGTTGTGCAATAAAAAGCCTTAAAAATAGTACAAATTTACAACATCCCAAAGAGTCTGAGAGGAAAATATCTAAGTACAACAACATTGAAACCCCTGCAATTGAAGAGGCTAAGAAAAACAATGACTTAAGTTTTTTGGCTGACGATCCAGACGCAGACTTGTATTTACAATTTCTGTAACAGTGATATATATGATTGTGATATTATCTGACAAATAAAATGCAAAATTCTATTTAATAAGAAATATTATATTATACAATTGAAATATTAACGGACATCAACACTGTAGTTTTTCAACATTGTCAATAACCATCCCGGTAATATCTTTTACAATTTCTTTCATGGGGTCTTGAGTATTACCTCCTACCGCATCTAAAACAATTCCTTTTAAAGTTTTAAATGTATCTTTGTTTGCACCATAATGCCATGCCGTTGGGTTAGTATTTCTGCCCCCAGCTGCCCGATGCCTTCCGAAATATTGTTCTAACGGATCCTGGTTCAAATGCTGTGTGAGTACGTACTCAGCCCCTTTACTCAACATGAATTTAACTACTCCTACAGTTGACAGAGCTAAATATAAACAAAATATTCGTTTATTTCATAAATCAGTAGTTGAAATTATTCAAATTAGTTGAAATTACCAGTTATCTTCAGTCCTTGGATTGTTTGCTTGCTCAAGAGCATGGAATCTCTCTGGGTTTTAGTAAACTTGCCAGGCCTATTTAAAACTTGGTTTTCCCAATCATCCAAGTATTTGATGAAGTCACACTCCAACCACTAATATAAATAAATGAGTAATGAAATCAAGCCGATAAGAAAATAGGGTGATAATTAGGGGTGTGCGAGTCCTCTTTTTTGGGTTTCGAGCCGAGTCCGAGTATTAAATTTTTTTTTATCGAGTCTCGAGCCGAGTCCTCGATTCTTACTCGAGTCTTCGAGTATTAAAATTAGGAAAATTTTGGCTTTCGAGTAGTTGTCGAGTCCAAAAATTTGTTATCGAGTATTTAACGAGCCTAAGGAAAATTTTTACCTAGCTTAATTTCCTAGTATTTTTAGGTTTAAATAAAATAAATAAGACTAATAACAAATAAACAAAAGGCAGGGAGAAAGATATGACTTATGGCGTCATTAGTCATTTTTCCTTCTCTATGGCTTTTACTCTCATTGTATCTTTTTGAATGGTTATATAAGTTTTAGTGCTCACATTGACAATAACAATGCCATGGAGCAATAACAATAGGAAATATAGCTTCCAGTACTCTATATGGCTCAATGGAAGTGTTAGTATTTAGTTAATTAGTTACAGAATATGTCCGAATGGACTCGATAAATACTAGATAAGCTAGATTTTGGCTTCGAGTCCTTATCGAGTCTTAAAAAATGGATTTTACGGACTCGAATTTTTTTGAGTATCTAAAAATTTTCTTATCGAGTCTCGAGCCGAGTACTCGGCTCGAGACTCGATCGAGTACTCAACCTAAACGAGTACTCGCACACCCCTAGTGATAATCATTACTTTTAAACGTTCGTCGTCTACATTGGTGTAGGGTAGATGGTTCTTATTTCGTTGGTGTATCCCTTCAACTCTGTTTTTTACATTACAAAGATCAAAGAACTTATTGAAAACTCGGATAAATTCAATGGTTTCCTTGTAAGTATTAGTCTTCTTTGATAAGAGGTGTTCGATAGCACTAGCAACAGTTTCACTTAAAATCTGAGCTGCAAGGTTTACTTTCATTTTTGAGTAACTGTTCAAATACACGTGGGAATATGTTAATTTGTTTAGGTGTTTAAATTGCCCTTGTGATCTCAGTTTTAGGTAATACAATCTTAGAATAACTTTCCATGTTATTGCTTCTCCATTTTTCCAAAGTGTACGAGTGTTTTTAGAATTAGTACCACTGTTTGCGAATCCATTGCGTACCGTTTTGATTAAATGTGGCGCATCAGATATGAAGAAAATGGGTCGTTCTTCATCCATAGCAAAAAGGTTTTGCGTCTTGTATGGGATTTCTTGCGCTTCTTTCGCTTCGTAAGATTGAGATAAATGGAAAAACTTACGATTAGTGGAAGCTCCATCCCCTACAACAGCTATAATTCGAAAGCCACTTGTTTCAAGTCTTCGGATTGCTTCCCAAATAATGCTGTTTAATTCTGCAGCAGAAGCACCTTTGGTAGGAAAATGAGCAAACGCAATCTTTATTTTGCTGGTAACTCCCCTGATCATTAATTGTAGGATATGAGTGGCTAAAGGTGGTTTCTCGGAGTTGGTAACTTTATGTGCCAAGTCGTCTAGGAAATTGTGGTTCTCGTTTACATCTACTAATCCTGTTACAAGGCCCGTAGTCCTGTTTAATATTAAGTCCTCCTTAATACTCATTTCATCAAGTGATAAAACAAAATACTTTTGATGTTCTGGAACTTTTTCAAGCTCACATTCTTTGGCCATTTCTTCAAACATTTCTGTTGTGAAGCCAGATTTACTGTTTATAGAGTGATTATGATTGTAAAGGGTTCTTGATGTGGGGAGTACAAGTAATTTTGATTTCCTGAGAGCTTCATAAGAAGATTTTGACATATTTTTCATATAAATACACCATTTAACAAATAGCGGATCCCAACGCATGCCATATTTTGATCTATGCATGGCTTGAAGCTGCTGTCTTAAAAATGTTGACATAAGCGAACCGTTCGGTTCATCTTTAAGTCTTGCTTTCAGTAGTAACATCATGCTTTTGACTTCATTCTTACTGCTTTCCGTTTGAACTAAGCTTTTTTTGTTCTTTTTTATGACCTTCGTGTATGATTTACCTTTCTCCCGCTTGTCAGTCATTTTCAAATTATTTCGGTGTCGAAGTTTTCGTAAACTTGAGCGGTATTTTGAGCATTGAAAACATCTTTTTTGCGGCGTTTTAATGAAACCTTCACAGTTTGTACTAAATATGCCATTCAGTTTACCACAATAATAACTTCGAAGTTGTCTTTCGCTTTGGCCTTTGTAGAGAATTATGAAATCAGGGTCTTGGTTACCAGGACAACAGGTGAATTGATTTGCATTTTTCAATACCTCATAAATATCACTTTTACTTTTCAATATTAATGGTTCATTTTCTCCCATCTCAAATTTTATCGGTTTATTCTGGATTTTAAGACTGGCGGTAACTTCTTTTCTTATGTCTTCCTCAAAGACACATTCCATAAATTTAAAATTGTTCTTGAATTTGGAAAACACTGCACTATTTTCAAATAATTCCATAGACCAGCCAGGTGGGGGGCTTAAAGTTTTCAAATCCATAGCAATAGTTGCTAGTTCAGTGCTTCTTGTAAACTTAATAGCTTCAGTGCCTCCCTTAATCCTTTTAGGGGTAGAGGAAAATCCACAGAAGTCTTGAATAGGTGATGAACGCTGTTCACACTCACTGAATGTGAATGATAATTCTTTGGGGCTAATATCCTTCTTCAAACTTAATCTTGGAGTATTCATCTAAATTAGTAATAACAACATTGATTTACAAAGTCTACATTGATACTTTGGAAAGGAAGTAAATTTACACATTCGTTATCGGATT
Source organism: Odiellus spinosus (assembly GCA_963920705.1). Taxonomy (NCBI): domain Eukaryota; kingdom Metazoa; phylum Arthropoda; class Arachnida; order Opiliones; family Phalangiidae; genus Odiellus; species Odiellus spinosus. The sequence continues at coordinate 650,345 of CAWUCO010000021.1, read as the reverse complement.
TCTGCAATTTTCGCTTCCGAGTTCCCAATATGCTTGAATTATTCACACGCTCCTGGTTGGTTGCAACCTAAAAACATAACACTTCCATCTTGAAAAAAACATCTTTGTAAATAGACAAATTAAATCAAATTACGCTATACTAACTGGTAAATTTGGAGGTGAGGTATTTTGAATCGGGTCAGGATTTAATGGTGTTGGTCCAGAAAATCCTTCAAAATGTCTGGAACAAATGTACGTTGATCTTTTCACGACATTTTTGGAAAAATCAGTGCGACCACAAGCATTTACCCAGCGTGAACACTTATCGCTTTGAGTGATTGGTGACGGAAATTTTATGAAAAATACTCCAGGGGCTCCAGGAACAATTTTAGTTGTTTCATTGCGCCTCGATGTGCACGATCCATACACACACCTCTTAGGCGAATAAACCATTTCCTAATATCATATAAGATGATAAATATAAGTTTAACTAAACAAAAATCATTAAATAATAAAGCAAAATATTTTTAATTATTACTTTAAAGAAATAAGATTAAAATAAGCGCAATTACCAACTAATATTAAGTTAGTTTATCCTTTAGTATCAGTATACAATAGTAAATGGTAACTGTAAAAATTAAACATGAAATTAATTTTACATATCAATGATAAGTTAATGATTAATGTTTTCACTTACTTATAACATTGAATCAAAACAGTTATTTTCTCTGACTTAATCTCATTTAAACTTAAAAATCATTTACCATAAGCCTCGTCATATGCCTTCTCGGCTTCTCGCGTGATAAACGAGCAGACGACATACCAGTCGTTCTCTGTGAAAACGGAAGTGAGTTTCAGAAGTTTGGAGTACGGCCCCCCCGCAAAAACGCGGCATAGATGCATGCACTACGGACTCTACGCCTTCTAGTCCTTCTGTTTATTGTCTATGCCTTTATTTACTAGAAAAATACTTTAAATACTATAAGCCTATCATTCGTTTTATTCATTCAGACGTCGTTAGCCATGGATGACACCCGTCTCAGATATGGCTCGTTCTTTGACTATCCCCACATACGCGTGTCACAGTTGTTAATGGCTAAAGCCGGGTTTTTCTATCTTAACAAAGGGGGTGATACTGTCGAGTGCTTGGCGTGCCATGGTAGGCTTCAAAATTGGAAGACCACCGACGACCCTTTATTTGAGCACAAAGAAAAATTTCCTCACTGCGCATTTATTCGCAGCATCACCCTGGACGGTGAAGGTAGAGCGGCTGACGAGACGCGGGAAATATCAGAAGCCCGTCTGTATAATTGACTACGGTTACATTGGGCTCTGAACGTCGACCTAAGGGAACGTCGACGCTCATTTTTTCCATGTAAACGGACGAACGTCGTCGTTCGAGGAGATACGTCGACTTAACGAAAACTACCTCGAACCGTCGATTTAAGGACTTACGTCGACGTTCGAGGTAGCATGTAACCCGTGAAAGTCGTTGTTCGCTGCTTAGCAGAATTTTTCTTACTATATAAATGCTACTATTTTTTTGATATTGCACTTTATTTTCTAAACTACTTTATTCTCAAGCGTAATAACGATTTTTTTAACATATTTAAATTATTGAACTAAGTAGCCAGCTACCGAAAAATTCATGAATAGCAGAGGTTTGATTTTCAAAATTTGAAGTAAATTAACTGATATTATTTAAGATAAGCGTATATAATTTAGTACATACAATTAATATTATACTATATAATAAATACTATATTATATTAATATTATTAAATAAAAATCAGAGGCATTTAGTTATACCGAAATAATATACCCGATTTAATTTTAAAGATCCCGATTTAATTTTAAAGATCCCGATTTAATTTTAAAGATCCCGATTTAATTTTAAAGATCCCGATTTAATTTTAAAGATCCCGATTTAATTTTAAAGATCCCGATTTAATTTTAAAGATCCCGATTTAATTTTAAAGATCCCGATTTAATTTTAAAGATCCCGATTTAATTTTAAAGATCCCGATTTAATTTTAAAGATCCCGATTTAATTTTAAAGATCCCGATTTAATTTTAAAGATCCCGATTTAATTTTAAAGATCCCGATTTAATTTTAAAGATCCCGATTTAATTTTAAAGATCCCGATTTAATTTTAAAGATCCCGATTTAATATTAAAGATCCTTAAAGATCCCGATTTAATATTAAAGATCCCGATTTAATTTTAAAGATCCCGATTTAATTTTAAAGATCCCGATTTAATTTTAAAGATCCCGATTTAATATTAAAGATCCCGATTTAATTTGAAATATCCCGATTTAATTTGAAATATCCCGATTTAATTTTAAAGATCCCGATTTAATTTTAAAGATCCCGATTTAATTTTAAAGATCCCGATTTAATTTTAAAGATCCCGATTTAATTTTAAATATCCTGAAATAATTTTATACATGGCCATCCTAACGTTTCTAACATTCCATACCCCGTTTGGAGGAAATATTCTACAGGGGTACATTCCAACGACGACAATGTAACCGCTCCCTTTTTCCGAATGTCGACGTTCACGAGCGTCGACGAAACGTCGACGTTCCCTTACGTCGACGTTCAAAGCTCAATGTAATGACGGGCCGAAAACCACGAGAGCTACCACTTGAAACCTCCCGTCGTCAAAGAGAAGTCGATACCCGACAATCCCCCTTTTATCACGGTCTCTACCAATTTTGAATCTGGATCCGCAAGATTCATCAGGTTCAGAGACTATCTGCAATTTAGTCAAAGCTAATCTTCTTTTCAATATGCGCCTGCCAGGTGAAAACTTATATTCATGACCATGATGTTGGCTGGGATAGGGAAAGTTTTTGGTAGTCCTTCCTTTAACAAAATGTAGGGAACAAATCTAAAAGTTACGCAATTAGTAAGAGTAAAAAAAACCAAAACTTGTACATAAAGAACCATAAATACCGTAGCTTTTATTCCTGGAGTTAGTTATTCCTGGTCAGTTAATTAGTTAACTGACTTGAGAAAGGTTAGGTTTAGATTATAATAATACTCTTTTAGCCTTGTAATTTGACAAAGTGTAGGATATAAATTAAAGTGATAAGTTTCTAATGAAAAGGGAAAGTGTTAAGTCGTTTTTATAGTTTTATCCGTCATGAGTGAGAATTATTTGTATAGGCGTTACACTGAATTTATGTTAGAAATAGAAAATGTTCTAGGAATTTCGAATCTCCAGCCTCCCCTGATCCAGAATACTACAGCAATTTCATTGCGGGTCAGGAGAAGGTGGATGTTGTTGAAAGGTATGAAGAAGAAAGGTCTGGAGAAATCTATGAAAGATATAGACAAAGCTTTGAGAGCCTGATAGAATGCATTGCCAGTTAATATAGCAGGTAAGAAGATTAAATTATACTCTTTATTCATAACAGCCCTGTAAAAGTGTTTCAACCCTTTTACTTCAGAGCTCGCTGGCTAGTATATAGATAGGGGTAAATTTCTTAAGGCTTTTCCTATTAGCCCCTGTAAATAGCCCAAAAACCACACCCCATATGAATTAAAGCTTAGTTTCCCACCGGATGCATCCGGTAAGATTCAAGGTAAAGATTGCCCCCGAGGAAGAGATTATTGGGGGAGGGGGGTAACGAACAATTTCAAAACCCCGTGAAGGAAGGGGAACGCTTTCGTTTCCTTTCGCGTATCGATAACATCTTTTGTAAAATAAATTCTTTCTATCTGTATATATATATATATTGTACATATTGGACGGAAATTGGGTTAACCCCCTTTCCGGCAATTACCTGTAGGCTTGTGGGAGCATTGCTCGAGCGGAAGAACATGGTTCCGGCCGAGCGAGGTTTCCCATTGGTCGATGAAAAAGTGTTGTAAAATAAGAAACCTTATGTGACGGATTCTTTTAAAAGGGAAGCCCGATTTTTGAACTGCATCATAAACCATATTACCATTCGACTATAAACCATTAAGACTTTAAGACTTGAACCCACTAGGAAGGGTAAAAAATATTGAGAAAAACTTGTCAAATATTCCGGTTACCAGAACTTAAGCCTTATTTTCATGGTCGCTTGTAGCGTGTATTTATATAGCTTGCGAGTAAAAAACACCCGAAACTAGCACGCTCTGTAGTTTTCATGCGCGCTCTAAAAGACCGCTTGTAGCGCGAGCTTCCAAAACCTGATATTTGCACGCTACACGCTCATATCTAAACGAAACAGATATTTCAAGCACACGCCACGGTTTCAAGCGGAATATCGACGTCACGTGACTCGAGAAACACCAATAGAATACATATCTATTTTGGGGCGAGGGAGAATTTCTTATTTCTTTAAAATGGCGGCTAGACAAATGAAGAAAGAGTTAATTGAAAAAAACGGGAAAATGACATTAAAGAACATTTCATTGAAATGGTACGAGAAAGGGATGATCTTTGGAACAAAGCCTCGGTTAATTATCGAAACCGGGATTTAAAAGACGCAGCTTGGCTTGAAATTCAGCACCAATGCCCAGATATGGGGAATACAAGTAAGTACAATTTATTCTTCGTATATGAATATCAGATTAATTAAAAATATATTTAAAATTGACAGAAGATCTCCAAAAAAAATGGAAAAGCCTGATGGACCACTTCCGTAATATTTTTAATACAATGACCCAGTCACGGAGCGGTGATGGATTTGATGACGAAAAACAAAAATCGTCTATAAAATGGCCTCATTTTAGTCAAATGATATTTTTAAAAGATGTTGTTGCCAAGAGAATGTATGAATTAGAGTTGTCATTATCTTAATAGATTAATAACGTTTAATTTGACCATGGTTCAGGACATCTACCAATTTTGAATTCACAGAGAATTCCAACGATGCTACTGTTGATAAATCAAACAGTAGTAGTTCAAATTACAGATCAAAGACGGAAGTAGTAAATGTAAAGACTTGCTCTAAACAGGAATGAATTTATGTGATCCAAGAGCAATTGAAAATAAATCACATAAATTTATTCTTGTAATAAATAAACTTATATTTTTGTTAATAAATATCTGACAGATCTTAGGTGATAATGGGGAGGAATTTGTCATTGAGGAGCAACCCATGTCGAACCAGCTGCCAATTACAGAACAACCACCAGTTTCTAGAGCTAGTACTTCAGGAGCTACTGGAAGTGTTTCATCTTCGGGAGATACCAGGAATACCAGTCGAGAGTACAAGTTCTAGTGATACACCGACATCAAGGAATTTTCGTGTCTATAATTCGACAACCTCCAAGGAACCCACGAATAAAAGATTTGTTAAAGGGAAGAAAAGGCCCCTCGAAGACGACACTGCCACTAATAAGGATAATAAGAGTATTTTTTTCCGAATAAGAAGATGCCGACGTGCTTGATCCGCCATTTTTAAAACCTTCCTATATCCGCGAAAGGAGGGGTCGTCTGCTAGCGCGCGTATTTTAAATGCAACCATGAAAACGCGATAGCTTGGAACGATTTCTTCGCGCTCGTAAAATGCAAGCGAAAAATTTACGCTAGCCATTTCTCCACGCTAGTTATAGCGCACAAGCGACCATGAAAATGGGGCTTTAGAAAATATTCAGGTAGATACCCCGGACTTAGGAACTTCGGAAAATTAAGAGTCGGACTTAAGAATTACGAATCGGAACGTTTAGATATATCATTTTTCAGTCGGTGATATTATATATATTAGGAAATAAGCTCTCCCAGAGTAAGAAATTTGGAAAACAACAAAACCTGCGCTAGTAAAGTTTTCTCGTGCCCCTTGCATAGAATTTTTTATAGCCATTTAAGGCTTCGCAATGGGGCACGAGACGCTCGTAAGGTAATAACCCCGCCTTCCAATCGAGACCGATGAGGTTAGCGATCGCGAAAGTGTTAGATTTACGAACGGGGGGGGGATACCTCAACCAAGGCGTAAGGTTGACGATTTGTCGAATTATCAATCACCTTAGTGAGGTATCCGTCGCCACACCCACACTTCGTAAAACGAGCAGCCGCCACCTCCTTGACTCTTAAACGGCGCTCCGTACGAGTTTAACAAATCTTTTTATCACGCTTCCTAGTTTGAAGCCGAAGGTGGGTTTTCCAGCAAGAACTACCCAAAAATCTCACTCCCTCCCTTTAAGAATATCAATAGATTCTACTAGAGATCTTCATATCTCTTGTAACGTTTGCGCTACGAGTTGGTTTATTTGTCGCTCTTCGAAATGGATTTATTGAACAGTTACGAAGCCGAGATTTTCATAATTTCTCAGCGTCTTTTTTCTACGGTACCTGTTGGTCGGATAGAAGAGTTTTGTTACGCGGAAATAAACGATATTCTTCATTTTAATCAGAAGAACGTTTATGCGCTATTATGGGGAGATGATGACGAAACTTATGAATTTTTGGAAATCATAGAACCTTGTGTCGTGCTTTCGAAATCAAAACCACGCTTGTTCCTTTAAAATCATTGATTAATGAGTCTCTTCCGCTTAATTTGAACGAATCGTCAGTTGATATATCAACCAATTAATCGAAGGCAGTTTACTGGAGAAGGATTCCGTTCAATCTTTACCTTTTAATTTGAACAGATTTACCGAAGATTCGTTGATAATAATCGGTGGAAATTTAACGGTGAAGGATTCCGATCAATCATTGACGCAAAGTTCAGGAATGAACGCTAGCGAAATATTCAATAATTCAACATCCTGGGATTTATTTGATTCGGAGTATATTTTTAAAAACTCTAAGCCCACCACCGGAAAAAAGGTCCAGAACGGTGGAGTTCAGACCCTAACCATTCATTCCGAAAAACATTTATTCGGATTAGAATAAATCCATAAATATAGACAAAAACTGTAAAAAAAACGGCCCTTTTAAGGGCCACCTTTATAATAAAAAATTTTAAGACTTGGGCTGAAAGAAAAGAATTGACACTCTATTGATAATAAGGAATATGACCCCGATGAAGACACGGATTTGTCCCGAGAAAAAAAGTTTAAGGGAGGGAGGGCGAGTCGGAAGAGCGGGATATTCACGTTTGATACCTTAGTGATCATGGACAACTAAGTTATAATGAATTGACACCCAAAAACCTCACTCCAAAGAGAACCTATATAACTAACGAATAGGACAAAAAATTGTATTGAGTGTCTTAAACCCGAGGACAGTACGCCTTATTTTATGTGTACAGGGTGCCAAGATTGGTTTCATTTCAGATGCGCGGGTTTACGCGACTAATAACGTTAAACGAGATAAACAAATAGTGTCCACGGGGCCAAAAATCAGTAATGAGGAGGGGCATTGAGAATGCCCACTTGAATAGAGTAGTGTCGTCTGCTTATACCCAAAATCTAAGGAACGTTTCATGTAGCTGAAGGACCAGTAACTTTGTTAATTATTTATTCCTTGTTTTTCAAACCAAGATCCGTTTTCCGTCCGCCATTATAGGGGCACGTGAAGAGTGAATCCCATATTTCGGATAGAAGAATGTTAAATTTAGTTAAACCATGGCTACATATTCCGACTATTATAATGGATTGGACTTGCACGTTAAAAAGCGTTATCAAGAAAAAGTTTCCTTCATAAGTAATGTTGATCCATATTTATTGAAAACTAAAGATTTAAAGGCTGTAAAGCCCGATGTGGATTTCAGTTCCTTATCTCTTCTGCCAAAATTAAGATATGGGGATATTTACAACTACTTGATAGATGGAATATCACCTTTTAGTGAAGAATCTCTTCGGAATTACAAAAACTTGGGGGCGTACAATCATTTTTTGAGTGGATTTGTGAGGGAAATTTTCGTTAAAAGGTTCCAAAACTTCATTCTTATCAAAGCAACTGTAAGTATCTGTAACATACTTTGTTTACTAACTATTCAATAACTAATTAATACGCGGTTATTTGAAGGTTATGCATTCCCAAAGATTGAATGAAACAACATTAAAGCCTTGGGTCATTTCAACGCTTGATGGGATTGTTCAATCGGGACATTGCACGTGCATAGCTGGACTTGACGAATCATGTTAACTTGTGGCATCCCTATTATTTTATATTGATTATGGCGTTGAACTATTTGAAAAGAAGACTGTCACAGGAGTGAAGGCCTACTGGGTCGTGTCAACAATGAAAGAGGTTAGGTACGCGCCAGTGAGCGAAATGATTGTGGATTCAGCGTTAGCTCGGAAAAAAAAGCAGAATTTATTCTAAATAACAGTATTGAACCTTCTAATAAAAAATCCTGTGTCCTGGTTCAAAATCCTGTACCTAAAGCGACAAAAGAAAGCCACGAAATGCTAGCGGATAAATTATTCAAGTACGGGGTAGAAAGTTCCTATTTTCGGATTGATAGAAAGTACCAGGGAAAGTTCATTCCGAAAAGTTTAAATCAAAAATATCCAATTATTCTGACTGAGCTTTTTGATGAATCAAAGATGGGATTGCCTCTTTCCGAATTAAAAAGTTACTGTGAAACAATAAACATAGGATTTACAGCAGCTCAAGCAGAGTTAGTAGAAAAAGATAGCAAACAGCAAAGCGGTAGTAAAATGTGGCACCATTTCCGGGCTGGAAGGATAACAGCGTCAAATTTTCACCGAGCATGTCATAGCAGCCCCCAAAAACCTTCGATTTCATTGATTAACGTAATTTGCTACCCAAATGGCAATCAATTTGAGACTGAAGCTACAAGATGGGGGAAAAAACACGAAGATACTATGATCAATGAATATAAGAAAATTATGAAAGAGAATCAATATGAAAAAGTTGGTCTGTGCTTAAATGAAAAGTATCCCCATCTAGGCGCAACACCGGATGGTTTCGTCAGTTGCGACTGTTGTGGGAAGGGTGTAATGGAGGTGAAGTGCCCATTTTCGTTAAAGGATAAATCTTTTAAGGATGGTTTAGAAAATCCACAATTCTGCTTAAACTCTCAATTTAAATTAAAAAAAAATCATTCCTACTTCTCCCAAATACAATCTCAGCTATTTCTCACGGAAAAACTCTATGTAGACTTTTGCGTTTGGACAAATATCGATTTTCATGTTGAGAGGATCTATCCCCTTGAAGATGTTTGGAATGTAGAAAGCCCTAAAGCAGAAATCTTTTTTGAAATAGCAATTTTTCCACAAATAGTAGGAAAATTTTACACAAATTACCCAACATTTAAAGAAAATGTTAAGCGTAAATCTCGGACTTTGAAAAATAAAATGGTCAATTCAACAACTAAAATTCAGGACATATTATCCCCTAGTAAAAAAACTAATCCCAACTCATTTGTAACCTCAAAACAACCAGTAGCCAAATCCATCATCAATTTGCCTTCCACATTAAAGCTCCCTTCTGCGACAGTTGCTCCTCCAAACACTCTGATGACATGTAAGGCCCCTTCAGCGGCTGTGGTTACGATTCCTTTAACCACCACGCCAAGAATCGATTCAAGTTCGAGCAGTAACGAAAGCGATAATGATGATGGCCCCTGGTGTTATTGTCAAAAGCCAGCATCCGGAAAGATGATATGCTGTGGTCGGATAGAAGAGTTTTGTTATGCGGAAATAAACGTTATTCTTCATTTTAATCAGAAGAAAGTTTTTGCGCTATTATGGGGAGATGATGACGAAACTTATGAATTTTCGGAAATCATAGAACCTTGTGTCGTGCTTTCGAAATCAAAACCACGCTTGTTCCTTTAAAATCATTGAATAATGAGTCTCTTCCGCTTAATTTGAACGAATCGTCAGTTGATATATCAACCAATTAATCGAAGGCAGTTTACTGGAGAAGGATTCCGTTCAATCTTTACCTTTTAATTTGAACAGATTTACCGAAGATTCGTTGATAATAATCGGTGAAAATTTAACGGTGAAGGATTCCGATCAATCATTGACGCAAAGTTCAGGAATGAACGCTAGCGAAATATTCAATAATTCAACATCCTGGGATTTATTTGATTCGGAGTATATTTTTAAAAACTCGGATAGCCCACCACCGGAAAAAGGTCAAGAACGGTGGAGTTCAGACCCTAACACCATTCATTCCGAAAAACACTTATTCGGATTAGAATAAATCCATAAATAGAGACAAACTGTAAAAAAACGGCCTTTTTAAGGGCCACCTTTATAATGAAAAATTTTAATTATACCAGTAAATAAAAAAGGGAGTTTACCACCACGGGGTTGTCAGGAATAGTGCAAAAATATTTGATGAGTTAGGGGGTCCGATTGTTAGAGAGAAACAACTGACAAAAAGAAAGCAAGAAAACGACCCCCACCAATATCCTACGCAACTATGCTGAACTTCAAATTGAACTACCTAAACCATGCCAAAATGTTAAAAATCACATTTTATGAAGAGTTACTTTCCAATTAATACCGCAGATTCATTGCCTTTTGGAGATATCGATAAAATATTTAACTTCTTCACTAGAAGCACATAAGACTTTGGAATCCTTGTACTAAGTGGAAAAGTGCAAGTAAACGATCTGTGTCGCCTGATCTTAAAGAACATCGGGAACTCAAGAATGATTCACTTGAAGCTCAGTTTGAGTACTTTGAATTAGACTTTGAAATTCCTTCAGATGCAGTACCCTTCAAAAAACCCTTATTTACAAATGAAAATTAATTTTCCCTTGAATTTGAGCAAATGCCTGCTTGGTAATAATCCGCTCTGGGGATTGCAACAAGCTTTGCACCATATTTTCCTGGAGCCAGATTTTCTGGTTGTCGGTTCCATTATGGCCAGGTATTATTAATATTACAAGTCCTACATCAGGGGTAGCCCAAAACGCGGCCCGCCGTGTTTCAAATTGTGGCCCGCGATCATAATCTATGCTTAATGGTTTTGCGGCCCACGCCAAATTTTAAGGATATTTGAATTCTAATTTTTGAGTTTAACGTAAATTTCGTAAGGCTTTCATTGTCTTCGGCGAACAGCGGCATCGTAATTCGTAACCTTTAATTTTCCCTCTTGTGAGGTCTCAATAATTTGGAAAGCTTTTTTTCCTGCCCTGGTCGTTGCCTTGCATCGTCTGATTCTCTTCACGAAGTTTACGTGGTACGAATTATTGTTCATTGAAGAAAGACTGGTGTCAAGGGCCACGCGCCAAGCGTGACTGTCATCTTCCGCCAAGGCCAAAGTTATGGTGAACACACGATGAAGAAAAATGACTTTAAAGTGTCCTTTTTCTTTTGGGGGAGGATGTGTGGCGGAACAGAAATTTAACTTACCTTAAAATTTAGGCCTACTCAATACACTTTCATTATATTTAACCTCTTATTATTCTAGGCCTACACTATACTAAATTTATATGACGTTCCAAGGCACATTCCGATCTGTTAAAATAATTATCTTTCAATACAATTTAAATAACACTTTTTGTTAACTAATCCAGAAGAAAAAAATAATCTTGTTGATAAAAATCATGTGACCTTAGTTTTTTCGAGCCCTTCCGGTCATTGGCGCATGCGCAGTATTATTCACGCAATATAAAAGTTAGAGACGCCGGTGTCGGAAGGAGGAGAGTTTGGATGACCGCGAGAAGTTAAAGTCACTAAAAAGTTCGATGTACCTTTATTCTAAGTTAAAGCAGAATAAAACTTACAGTACTTATCGAGTTATAATTAAACACAGTATAACGTTGTTATTTCCTTTATCGCCATATATTTCGATTGAGATGGCATTAAGTACATTGGTAAGTGTTTTCTTTTTATAGTCCCTCTCTTCAGAATTTAGCGTTTTAAGTAAGCCATCGGCATTCCCGGCCAGGTTACGATCTCCCCTGCTCCATTCTCAGAGCTGAGTAGTTAATGCAGCTACAGAGAACATGGGATGAGGTTTCCTCCTCAGTGAGACACGCTCTACAGAGCGGATCGTCCCCAATACCAATCAAGTGGAGGTGCCTGTTAAGATGACAATGACCCGTTAATAGACCACAAACCAGCCAGCAGTAAGTTTCAGCCGGGCCAGAAGTAAATTTCAGCCGAGCCAGAAAAAAGATTCAGCCGGGCCAGAAGTAAGATTCAGCCGGGCCAGAAGTAAACTTCAGCCGGGCCAGAAGTAAACTTCAGCCGGGCCAGAAGTAAATTTCAGCCGGGCCAGAAGTAAATTTCAGCCGGGCCAGCAGTAAGTTTCAGCCGGGCCAGCAGCAAGATTCAGCCGGGCCAGCAGTAAGATTCAGCCGGGCCAGCAGTAAGTTTCAGCCGGGCCAGAAGTAAGATTCAGCCGGGCCAGAAGTAAATTTCAGCCGGCCCAGTAGTAAGTTTCAGCCGGGCCAGAAGTAAGATTCAGCCGGGCCAGAAGTAAGATTCAGCCGGGCCAGAAGTAAGATTCAGCCGGGCCAGAAGTAAGATTCAGCCGGGCCAGAAGTAAGATTCAGCCGGGCCAGAAGTAAGATTCAGCCGGGCCAGAAGTAAATTTCAGCCGGCCCAGCAGCAAGATTCAGCCGGGCCAGCAGCAAGATTCAGCCGGGCCAGCAGCAAGATTCAGCCGGGCCAGTAGCAAGATTCAGCCGGGCCAGCAGCAAGATTCAGCCGGGCCAGCAGCAAGATTCAGCCGGGCCAGCAGCAAGATTCAGCCGGGCCAGCAGCAAGATTCAGCCGGGCCAGCAGCAAGATTCAGCCGGGCCAGCAGCAAGATTCAGCCGGGCCAGAAGCAAGATTCAGCCGGGCCAGAAGCAAGATTCAGCCGGGCCAGAAGCAAGATTCAGCCGGGCCAGAAGCAAGATTCAGCCGGGCCAGAAGCAAGATTCAGCCGGGCCAGAAGTAAGATTCAGCCGGGCCAGAAGTAAGATTCAGCCGGGCCAGAAGTAAGATTCAGCCGGGCCAGAAGTAAGATTCAGCCGGGCCAGAAGTAAGATTCAGCCGGGCCAGAAGTAAGATTCAGCCGGGCCAGAAGTAAGATTCAGCCGGGCCAGAAGTAAGATTCAGCCGGGCCAGAAGTAAGATTCAGCCGGGCCAGAAGTAAGATTCAGCCGGGCCAGAAGTAAGATTCAGCCGGGCCAGAAGTAAGATTCAGCCGGGCCAGAAGTAAGATTCAGCCGGGCCAGAAGTAAGATTCAGCCGGGCCAGAAGTAAGATTCAGCCGGGCCAGAAGTAAGATTCAGCCGGGCCAGAAGTAAGATTCAGCCGGGCCAGAAGTAAGATTCAGCCGGGCCAGAAGTAAGATTCAGCCGGGCCAGAAGTAAGATTCAGCCGGGCCAGAAGTAAGATTCAGCCGGGCCAGAAGTAAGATTCAGCCGGGCCAGAAGTAAGATTCAGCCGGGCCAGAAGTAAGATTCAGCCGGGCCAGAAGTAAGATTCAGCCGGGCCAGAAGTAAGATTCAGCCGGGCCAGAAGTAAGATTCAGCCGGGCCAGAAGTAAGATTCAGCCGGGCCAGAAGTAAGATTCAGCCGGGCCAGAAGTAAGATTCAGCCGGGCCAGAAGTAGGATTCAGCCGGGCCAGAAGTAGGATTCAGCCGGGCCAGAAGTAAGATTCAGCCGGGCCAGAAGTAAGATTCAGCCGGGCCAGAAGTAAGATTCAGCCGGGCCAGAAGTAAGATTCAGCCGGGCCAGAAGTAAGATTCAGCCGGGCCAGAAGTAAGATTCAGCCGGGCCAGAAGTAAGATTCAGCCGGGCCAGAAGTAAGATTCAGCCGGGCCAGAAGTAAGATTCAGCCGGGCCAGAAGTAAGATTCAGCCGGGCCAGAAGTAAGATTCAGCCGGGCCAGAAGTAAGATTCAGCCGGGCCAGAAGTAAGATTCAGCCGGGCCAGAAGTAAGATTCAGCCGGGCCAGAAGTAAGATTCAGCCGGGCCAGAAGTAAGATTCAGCCGGGCCAGAAGTAAGATTCAGCCGGGCCAGAAGTAAGATTCAGCCGGGCCAGAAGTAAGATTCAGCCGGGCCAGAAGTAAGATTCAGCCGGGCCAGAAGTAAGATTCAGCCGGGCCAGAAGTAAGATTCAGCCGGGCCAGAAGTAAGATTCAGCCGGGCCAGAAGTAAGATTCAGCCGGGCCAGAAGTAAGATTCAGCCGGGCCAGAAGTAAGATTCAGCCGGGCCAGAAGTAAGATTCAGCCGGGCCAGAAGTAAGATTCAGCCGGGCCAGAAGTAAGATTCAGCCGGGCCAGAAGTAAGATTCAGCCGGGCCAGAAGTAAGATTCAGCCGGGCCAGAAGTAAGATTCAGCCGGGCCAGAAGTAAGATTCAGCCGGGCCAGAAGTAAGATTCAGCCGGGCCAGAAGTAAGATTCAGCCGGGCCAGAAGTAAGATTCAGCCGGGCCAGAAGTAAGATTCAGCCGGGCCAGAAGTAAGATTCAGCCGGGCCAGAAGTAAGATTCAGCCGGGCCAGAAGTAAGATTCAGCCGGGCCAGAAGTAAGATTCAGCCGGGCCAGAAGTAAGATTCAGCCGGGCCAGAAGTAAGATTCAGCCGGGCCAGAAGTAAGATTCAGCCGGGCCAGAAGTAAGATTCAGCCGGGCCAGAAGTAAGATTCAGCCGGGCCAGAAGTAAGATTCAGCCGGGCCAGAAGTAAGATTCAGCCGGACCAGCAGTAAGTTTCAGCCGGACCAGCAGTAAGTTTCAGCCGGACCAGCAGTAAGTTTCAGCCGGACCAGCAGTAAGTTTCAGCCGGACCAGCAGTAAGTTTCAGCCGGACCAGCAGTAAGTTTCAGCCGGGCCAGCAGTAAGTTTCAGCCGGGCCAGCAGTAAGTTTCAGCCGGGCCAGCAGTAAGTTTCAGCCGGGCCAGCAGTAAGTTTCAGCCGGACCAGCAGTAAGTTTCAGCCGGACCAGCAGTAAGTTTCAGCCGGACCAGCAGTAAGTTTCAGCCGGACCAGCAGTAAGTTTCAGCCGGACCAGCAGTAAGTTTCAGCCGGACCAGCAGTAAGTTTCAGCCGGACCAGCAGTAAGTTTCAGCCGGACCAGCAGTAAGTTTCAGCCGGACCAGCAGTAAGTTTCAGCCGGACCAGCAGTAAGTTTCAGCCGGACCAGCAGTAAGTTTCAGCCGGGCCAGCAGTAAGTTTCAGCCGGGCCAGCAGTAAGTTTCAGCCGGGCCAGCAGTAAGTTTCAGCCGGACCAGCAGTAAGTTTCAGCCGGACCAGCAGTAAGTTTCAGCCGGACCAGCAGTAAGTTTCAGCCGGACCAGCAGTAAGTTTCAGCCGGGCCAGCAGTAAGTTTCAGCCGGACCAGCAGTAAGTTTCAGCCGGACCAGCAGTAAGTTTCAGCCGGACCAGCAGTAAGTTTCAGCCGGACCAGCAGTAAGTTTCAGCCGGACCAGCAGTAAGTTTCAGCCGGACCAGCAGTAAGTTTCAGCCGGACCAGCAGTAAGTTTCAGCCGGACCAGCAGTAAGTTTCAGCCGGACCAGCAGTAAGTTTCAGCCGGACCAGCAGTAAGTTTCAGCCGGACCAGCAGTAAGTTTCAGCCGGACCAGCAGTAAGTTTCAGCCGGACCAGCAGTAAGTTTCAGCCGGACCAGCAGTAAGTTTCAGCCGGACCAGCAGTAAGTTTCAGCCGGACCAGCAGTAAGTTTCAGCCGGACCAGCAGTAAGTTTCAGCCGGACCAGCAGTAAGTTTCAGCCGGACCAGCAGTAAGTTTCAGCCGGGCCAGCAGTAAGTTTCAGCCGGGCCAGCAGCAAGTTTCAGCTGCCAGCTGGGTCAAAAGTAAGTTTCAGCCGGGCCAGAAGTTTCAATGTACAAAAGCATAAACCAACTTCTCAACAAGGATCAAAAAGCATTTCAAAGGGATATTCAACCAAACGTATAGTTAAAAGTACAGAATATTCATTTGGTTGCGTTTGTTACGGCTATGAAGCATTGAACAGTTTTCAGAACTCGTACTTCACCCTAATTAATACGGCATTGGACTTTCCCTACCCCCAATTTACAGAGCTGATTACTAGAATCGTTCAACATAAATCAGCCCATTGACAGAATAAGTTAGGCTATGGAACATTAAGCAGTTCTTAAAAGAACTGAACTTATTTGTTTAGTTTGAGGACTTTGAATAGTAGCGATACTGTACTAAACAAACGATATGACATTGAAACAAATAATAATCGGGATACACTCTCAAAGGTTTGAATCTACTACCTTTTTTCACATGCGCAGATGATTCAAGTATCAATCGAGACCATTGTCGTGGGATAGTATTCAAATCGATACTGATTATAATCAAGCTCCGTAACTTTCATTCGATGAATTAAGACGTTGAATTTTCCAATTTATTTCTTGAACTATCATTGAAAGTGAATCTTTGATAAGTTCGGCTTCTGGTTATTACAAATCAATGAAATGACTCAATTTGCCATCCTTTTCTAATAGAAACTGTCTTGAATAGTAACTGTGATAGTTATCTTGCTCTTGCGGTGCGCAGTGTAAGTCTTATTTTTCCCATAATT
Organism: Odiellus spinosus; assembly: GCA_963920705.1. Taxonomy (NCBI): domain Eukaryota; kingdom Metazoa; phylum Arthropoda; class Arachnida; order Opiliones; family Phalangiidae; genus Odiellus; species Odiellus spinosus. The sequence goes on along the minus strand of CAWUCO010000021.1, from coordinate 634,004 downwards.
CGCAAACCTTCATTAGCAGTTCTTAAAAGAACTATACTTATTCCCCCGGTATATTTGGTAAAAGTCGTAGTGGCTGGTGAAATACTTATTCCCTTTATGCATAGTATATCTCACAATCAGTTCTTAAAAGAACTATAATCATTGCGTATACTAACAGTAACATGATCTGGAAACTTTTGAGTTCAAAACATGAACCCAATTCGTAAAATGGCTCTATTTATTTATTTAAACTTTAGAATTCTTCAAAGCATTATATTACCGTTAAATTATAAAATGATGATTGTTGAATTTTAGTAGTATTACTGAGCAACGACAACGACATTCTTAACCAAAATATTTTCCAATGGGCAATGGCGTCGGAGTGGTGTGCCCAAAGGAAGAGTGAGACTATCTATAATAGGGCGTGGTAATCACAGCCAGGGGCGGAAAAAAGCGCTGGTCGTGGCAAAATAATATTATTATCCGATAGGAAACATTGGGAACAATGGACAATTATCAAAAAATTATTATAGGTTCTATTCTGAAAATATTTTAAGTATATTTGTCGATCACATAATGTATATTTGTCGATCAAATATTGTAGATTCAATCTTTCAGACAACATATTTATAAGAATGTCATCACCTGTTTTCGATCGACAACTGGATTCCGGTATGGTAACGACACTTTAGTCATCTAATGGCGTTTTCCATTGCGCTACTCCGAGCACTCCAGAAGTGCTCTGAATAATTTTTTGTCTTCTATTGGGGAAAAGGAGCACTCCCGAGATGAAGTAACGCCTTCCATTGGGCCGCTCACTCTCTTGGGGAGCACTCCGAACTACACCAGTTGAGAGCCGGAGTAATGATTTCGGAGCACTCCGATCTCCAATGGAAGATAGATATAATAATAAGAATAAGAATAAGAATTTTATTTATTTTGCAAAGCAAATTTATCAATTAAGCTAAAATTAGTGAGAAATTAGATAAAAATGAGACTAGTAGATTAAGACAATTATTGAAAAAAAAAATTAATGAATAAAAAAGTGATGAACCGCCGGTAGCCAGGTGCCAAGGGGTGCTCAGGCTCGGCTTGCAATTTTCGATTTTTTTCTCTATCTTGCAGCCACGCTTGCGTGACGTCGCACTAGACCTCGCCGCTACTCTGCCTGGCGAATCGCGATTGCAAACATAGGAATAAGGGCGCGCGCTTTAAAAAATTTTAAATAATAAGCTTATTTGATGATTATTTTTAATTGAGGGAAATTAAGGAATTAAAATTAGGGTATCCATAATAAAAAAACTACGTTTGTTTAATTATTATTAACTGATATTACTGGAGGAAAATTTTTTTTAACTGAAGTTGATGAAAAATTGACAAACAATTACATGACTTCTAAAATAGTTTTTATTCAGTTTCAACTTGTTTCGTTTTAAAAATAACATAGAACGAAATTCGTTTTAACAAAAAACAAGATAAAATTAGTTAAATTCGTTTGAATTTCATGATTTTCAAAATATCTTCTAGAACACCCTTTCCCAAATTAATTTTTGAGGCGTATCTTCTCAGAGTCGAGAGGCCTGGTAATGGAATTCCAAGTTCATTCTTTACAAAAAGGTACGCTCTTTTGCTGAAATAACGCAGAGTAAACGCTTTAGTTAGATCTTCCGTAGACCAGACGACCATTTTCTTTCCCATTAATCGTTTCACTTGACTTTGAGAAAAAACCGTGCTTAAAATTTCCGAACACTTAAGCTGGAGTTCTTGTTTCATTTTCTTTTGAGTTTTCATACGCTTTAGTTCTTTAATCAACTGTCTGTTAGAAACTTGCAGTATATTGATTTCATTTTTCAAAGCATTCATTCCCTTGTTTTTCTTGATGTATACTCTTTTCAAATTAGAATATCTTGTTTGCCATATTTTTGTTAATTTCTTTTGTTTTTCACAAGACTTTTGCTGCTTCAGTAATATTTTATTACTTTCAACCATAGGTTGTATTTCGTTATTTTCAACCATAGGTTGTATTTCGTTACTATCAACCATAGGTTGTATTTCGGGCTTTAACGTAGGCTCGTTAACAGTATCAGTAGTTATTTGAGAATTTAAAACATCTTTGGCAATTTTTCGCATTTCCCTTTTTCGGGCTCTGGATTTCCTTTCATTTTTGGAAGTATCACAGCCTGAAGCTTTAATTTCCAAATTTTGGGTAGGGATTGCACTTTTCTTTAAATGGTAGGCCTTTCTTTTGGATTGTGAGCTCATTAGTTCTGCTTTAAAATTACGTTCGTAATCTTCATCGCAAAAATGACTAGAACATATCACACTTGTAGATGGATTAAAGAAATCCTTCCGCTTACATTTATTAATCCAAATAGCCCTTCTGTCAATGTCATCTTTGGGAAATACATGATAAACAATGTGGCACTTTTCTGGATCTTTTTTTGTGGTAGTTAAATTGTTATTGCACAAAGCTACTGCACATCGTGTTCCTGGCATTACTGGCAGTATTGAAAGAATCTCTAAAATAATTTAAAACTAATTTATATCTACAAAAAATCCCTAGTGTCTAGACTCTAGAGAGCAGCGAAAAAAGTACAACGTTTAGGCCTAGGCTTACATATGATCAGTTAAAAATGAAGCTACACGTCAAAACATTGTATTTCTTCCAGATATATTTAGGTAGAAAATTAAAATCATACTTTATTACTTTCTACATTTTATAATTCGAATTGAAGGAGTAAAAGTTATTCTTACCTTTCAAATTATCTTGTTAATGAACATAAACAGCCGAGCCGCGAGCGCTTCTCGAGACGACTCGACTGACTCGCAGGTCTAGTGTGACGTCACCGAAACTTCTCTTTCTCAATGCTATATTCTTCCCCCTAAAACCAGCTGCGTGAGCAAACCTATCTTAGTAATTTTCTATAGTAACCTTGGCCAGGTGCCTCTGCGCGAAAAGAGTCTCTGGAAAACATGTCGCCTTCGTTTGGGAGGTCGCTTCGAGACCGCTCCAAGGTCCTCGGAGCGCGAGCGGCCGAGCGTTGACGTCATAAGAAAATTTGGAGCACTCTCGGCGCAGTCCCAATGGAAAACGCCATAAGTCTGCGTATCTACGAGCAGGTTTCTTGGACTTTCTTCGTCGAACATCGATTCGAACATGGCGACTAGTCTTAATTTTTCAGGATTAACCCTTTGCCTTTCTAGCTTATCAGCTTCAGCTATGAGCCCTACTGTAACGATCTTATTGTTAATATGACTCTGTCTATTTCCATTTGTATCTAACTCGACCTCATCATCGTTAGAAAGTTCCGTAGCAAAAAACTTTCCTTTTTTTACTATTCTCAGGACCAGACATATCGGCAGACGACATTTTATAAAAATTAAAACGGAGTAAAAAAGACGTTCAGCCAAGTCTTACGTCACGTTGGTCAACGGACTCAACGATTTTTTTTTCTTCAGAAAACGGATTCTCGTCCGTTGAGAAACTTGAGAGTCACTGAACGCGCCCCTTATTTCCCAGCCTGATTTGGGTCGTCAATGGTCATTTTTCCGTCTGCTTCTTCTCAATCTACAGCCAAGGATGATCAGAGAAGGAGAGGAAATGTGGGGCTGCGTTGAGTTAGAGAGAGAAGAGCCAACCTCCCACTCGGGTGGAAAGGGGAGATAGGAAATTCTCGAGGTAAACTGTTGTCACGTGGTCGCTAGCTAGCGCGTCTCATAAAGGATTCGTTTTACCCACGCGACAGCATTTTACCACGAAACGTCTCTACCCCCGTTCTCCCAGAGTGGGAGTTTAGGCCGACGCAGTAGGAACCGCGCCGTCCCCACATTTCCTCTCCTTCTCTGATCCTCCTTGCTACAGCCAAGAAGGATCAGACAGCTATCCAGCCTATCCCTCATAATTTCATTCCCACTAGAGATAATCGGCGGTGCTTTTGTACCTAATATTTTTTATTTAGTACTTTTAAATGGTTGTCTGTCTAGTTAAGAAGTGTTCAAGCCGGTCAGGTAAAAAAGTAAACGAAAAAATAAGGTTTTATAGAATACCAAAAGTAATCACAACTCAGTGTGATAGAACCAAGGACCTTTCTCAACAACGTAGATCAGCCTGGTTAACAATTATAAAACGTACAGATCTTCAGGAGCGTTGTGAGCGCAATTTAAATAGAATATGCTCGAAACATTTTATCACAGGTAATTTATCAATTCTAATTTATGTTGTACTTTAAACAACAGAGGAGACCATGTTGGTACTAATGCAGTTTAAAATTACAGGGGTACCTGCTTCTCTGATGGACATAAACAGTCCAGATTGGGTACCTTCGCTAAACCTAGAGAATGTAAAACCTAGTTATAAATCTAAATTGCTGTCATCAGCTGAACGCCATCTACGAGCTAAGGAACGATCTCGACGGAAGCTCATATCAGCTCTATCAAGTGTCGTGATAAACGATAGTGGAACATCTAAAATTAAGTTAACTAAATCCCAGCATGAAACTAAAGCAAGAGCTAGCGCCACTGAAATTGAAGTGACGCCTACAGCTAATGATTTGGAAATGTTAGATTCGTCATTTGAAGATTATTCTTTACCAAAGATTCATGGGGAACTCTCGAACAATATCAATGAGCCCTTAAGCCCCCTATGGGCTAAATCTTGTTCAATTAAACCTTTTGTAAGGGAATTTGCAACGCAGACTGATATGACACTCGATAATCGCTCATTTACTTCAAAAGTTAACTCGAGCAGTCAAAGTAACCTAACATTTTCTAAAATTGCTAGCTTAGAGCGAGACTGTTTAAGAATGAAAAGTCAAGTTGACGAGCTTCTTGAAAAATTAAAAATGAACCAAACTAATTTAGTTGAAACAAAATTTATAGAAAACCCGCAGTTCATTTCTAAACTAGTTGCCAAAGTGACCTAACAGTTTCTACAATCTAGTTTCGAGCAAGAATGTTTAAGACTGCGAAGTCAAGTTTAAGAGCTCCGAGATAAGTTAAACAAAAACTCTTTAAATGAGGATTATAAGCGATTATTTTAAAAGCGATGAAAAGCGTTTAATTTACTACACAGGGCTCCCTAACTTAGATGTTGTTACGGCCACTTTCAATTTGTTTAAAACAGCAATTGACCTAAATTTAAATAGCAAATTATCGAAGTTCCTACAATTCATGGTCATTATGATGCATTTAAGTTTGAATTTAGATGCGAAAGATTTAGGCTACCGCTTTGACGTATCGCAATCTACTATCTCTAGAATTCTTGATAAATGGCTAGAAGTAATGCGTAAAAAGCTATAACGAAATATTAGATGGCCAGAGAGAAGACAATGCCTTATTGTTTTAAATTAGCTTTTGGGGATGAAGTGTCCGTTATTATAGACTGCTTTGAAATATTTCTTGAAAGACCATCATCCCACGAAGCAAAATCTCATACTTGGTGTAATGACAAGCACCACGACGCTGTTACATATTTAATTGGCACAGCCCATCAAGGAGTACTTACTTTTATTTCAAAAGGCTGGGGTGTGTCTGATAAACGCGTAACTGATAATTGTGGAATATTAGAAAAATTCTTACCAGGAGATTTAGTATTAGCTGATCGGGGATTTACAATTGAAACAAGTGTTGGCCTTTATTGCGCAAAGTTGGCTATACCAGCATTCACTAAAGGGAAGAAGCAGTTGTCAGCGCAAGTTATGACAACCAGTAAAATAGCAAAGGTTAGGATACACATTGTAACGGATTCAGGGGAGATCGTAACCTGGCCGGGAATGCCGATGGCTTACTTAAAACGCTAAATTCTGAAGAGATGGACTAAAAAAAAAGAAAACACTAACCAATGTACTTAATGCCATCTCAATCGAATAATATGGCGAGAAAGGAAATAACAACGTTATACTGTATTTAATTATAACTCGATACTTAAAAGTTTTATTCAGCTTTAACTTAGAATAAAGGTACATCGAACTTTTAGTGGTGTTAACTTCTCGCGGTCATCCAAATCTCTCTTCCTCCTCCCGACACTGGCGTATCTAACTTTTATACTTCGCGACCAATATGGCGCATGCGCCAGTGACTGGAAGGGTTATAAAAAACTAAGGTCACGTGACTTTTTCTTTATCAACAAAAATTATGTTTCTTCCGGATTAATTAAGAACAAAATTATTATTTAAATGGTATTGAAAAAATGTACTGGAAGATAATTATTTTAGCAGATCGGGATGTGCATTGGAACGTGATATAAATTTAGTATAGAGTAGGCCTAGAATAATATAAGAAATTGAATGTGATGAGGGTGTATGGAGTAGGCCTAGTAAATAAGTAAAATTTCTGTTCCGCTACAACATTGTGAGAGCAATCGGCCTAACGCGAAATAAGTACACAATAGACCCTAAAATAAAATCGTTCGAATTTTCCAACGACTTTTACTCTTCCCCAAGAGCTTGCTGGGAAGAGGCAATATGTGGCCGATGCCGATAGCCTGAGTTTGGTCACATGAATTTTATCTTAGCGCCTATAGAGAGAAAAACCACCTTGAATTGTCACCACGCTCTATACCTCCGAGGGAGATAACGCGCCCTTGTAAGTGCAGACAAGTCAGGGTGGATGATTTTTGAGCTCTCCACTAGGTTTTACCCGTGACGCTTAAATATTAAATTGTATATTACAACGTATTTATTAACGAAAAACTATATAATATTTATTGCGGTTAATTAGAAATTTTAATACATCAATTACTTTATTTTCCCAAGCCTAATTTATTTTTAAGAATGACCGAAAAAAAAGGTTATTATTAAGTTTTTATCACGATAGATGGCTGTAGTAGCGATTTTATGCCCCGTTCTACACACCCTTCTTAAATATTGCTTGCCTGGGGGCGTGGATTTCCAGCTCTTTTTATTTATTTTAGGGTCTATTTTAAAGTCAGTGTTACCTATTGACTATATGATTAGGAATACTAATGATATTCCAAGAATTAACAAGCTTGTTACCGTGTGTTGCGCATTAGTTAATAGCTGTGATTCAGTAGTCCCTTTTGATTAAGTGTAAGTATGATTGGAAATTATTTTTAACAATTATAACTTTTATTATCAAATAATATTCATCAAATATTCGTTATTACATTTGTTATTATCATCAAATATTCGTTATCACATTTGTTATCAAACTTATATCACAATTTTTACAGGAACTTTAGATAAATACATAAAAAGCTCAGTTCGGCTTGATCAACTTGTTAGTTTAGCGGCCGCGTCACTGTAGACGTCACTCATCCCCTAGAGTTCCGGATGTAAAAAGAACGCGGGCGCGGAGAAAGCAGCCGCTAAGCTTGAGAGTAAAATTTGAGATCTCTGAAGGTATATGGACATTTTATCTCCAAAAAACCCTTTCCACAGCACTTGCGAGATATTATACCATCCGGGGATCCTCCTGTAACGGATTATAACTTGATAATAGACGATTTATTCAGTTAACTTGGAATAAATTACATTGAAACCATTATGGCGTTAACTTTTCGCGGTCACCAAAACCCTCTTTTCTCTCTGACACTGGCGTATCTAACTTCCATACTTCGCGACCAATATGGCGCATGCGCCAGTGACTGGAAGGGTTATAAAAAACTAAGGTAAGTAAAATTTCTGTTCCGCTACACATCCTCCCCCAAAGAAAAAGAAAAACGACACTACAGGTGGCATTTTTCTTCAGTTTCAATCTCGATGGAAGATGAGAGTATTCGTAGCTTTAGGTCCTTCCTGCGTGGCTTGGTTTGGTAGCGGTATCTCTCGTAATACTGTAGTGTTAAGGATGTCCGCACTGATGTGGACAATACGGCTAGGCTGATGTAACTAGCGTCTTTATCGTGTCTTCGATTCGGCGTGATTTGGAATAAAATTAGAATTTAAGTAGTAGTGCAACAGGTGTCCAGCTGGAAGGTCATTTCGCCAAATAGGTGGCGCTCCTTCCATGTAAATTTCTTGAAGATTACAGCTGGACTCCCTGTTGCAAAGCTCCACCCCCATTTTCTTTGTATAAATAGAGATGTTGATAAGATAAGAGAAACAGATTGACAGATTGATTGTGGGTTGCTAAACAGATAGATCGCGTTCTCAAAGAGAAGAATATTTAGAAATAAAATATTGAGTAAACGCTTAGAACTTAGTTAAAATTATTTAAGTGAGAAAGAATCATCTCGGTCACTTCGGAGGAAAGGAGATCAACGTTATTTACAACGCAAGGGTAATATAATATTTAGAAAATATTCCTTAAAGGGATGTCTTCCCAATTCCTCCGAAAGGAAATAAGTAACTTGGGGAAAGAATAGAATAGAAAATAAATAGAGAAATTCCTACAGATTTTTCCCCGGTTACCGTAGTGACATTAGAATTAAATTAGTAATTATATTATTTATTTTAATATAGGTATATTTAGTATGTTTAATGTATAATTTCAATAAAACAAAAATTAGTTAGTGTATAATATAATTTAAAAAGAATAATGAAGTTAAAATTATTAATTTTTAACAATAAATTAGTAGCAATAATGTTAGTACGTCAATACAATATTTATTGGAAAAGGTAAACCCAAGAAGGCTAATATTGGCATTCCGATTCCAATATCTAGAGTACTATTTCCAAATTAACATAAAAAATAATAAGAGCTAAGTAATGATTAGTAAGAAATAGTAATAAATATTAATTGATTATCTACTAATTTCCCAAGGAGCAGTATAAATAAACTTTCAAAAATAAAACAATCTTTGTCTAAACTAGGAAATGGATGTTCTACTAAATAAGCCATTACTTCTACCCTAGAACGTAATTTTTTTCTATAAGGTGGTGGAGCGTGATGGTAAATATCTTTATCAACGCCTCCTGGTTGTACGGTTTGTCTAAAAACAACGTCCCTTACAAATCCATGTTGGAAGGGTAAAATGGTACGTTCAGTAATAAAAGGATATTGTTTTTGAGTTCTAAATGGTCGGCTTAATGTAGGAGAAAAAGGGTCTGGAGTATCAGTGTCTGGGTCTAAAGTAATAGATAAGGTGTCTGCTATGGGTGTATGTCTAGAATGGATAGGAGTTGAAATAAGCTCTCCATCGATACTTAATTGAGAGTCCTCCTCTTCATTGGACTGTTCTTGAGACACCTCAGGTGGTAGAGATGCTAAGGGTTCTTCCTGATCCTCCTCAGATGATAGAGATGGTTCCTCAGGTTCGAAATCACCTATAGTGCTAAAGATCTTCATCTGACTAATATGACATTGAGATCTTTTCCCAGTGCTGACTTCTTCCACTTCGTAAACAAGATTGTTTATAAGTCGTATAATCGCGAATGGACCCAGCCATTTAGGCAAAGCTTAGCCGAAATTTGCCTAGAGGCATTGGATAGTTGATGGTTTTCTTTCCACACCAACATGCCTGGTTGAAAGAACTCTTCTTCCCGCTTTAAGTTATAATATTTGCGTTGTAAGGCCTGATTTTTCTCTATTGTTTTTGTTACCGTTACAATTTCTTGCCCTAGAATGTTTATCCTCTCTTGATTCTCAGGTAGAAAGTTGTCTGGATCAATTTCTGTCAGGATGTCTTCAAAAACTTCCCAGGGCATATATGGTTCCCTACCATGATTTAAATAGAAGGGAGTTCTAGCCGTGGTTTCGTGAGGGCTAGTATTTAACGCAAATTGTAGTGTGGGTAAACTGGTGTCCCAATTCTGATGATCATTGCCAACATGTATGCTTAACATAGTTTTAATGGAATGATTAGCTCTTTCAATAGGATTCGATTGAGGGTGATAGGGTGATGTCCGCTTACATTCTATAATAAAGAGGGTACATGTTTCTTTCCATAATCGGGAAATAAACTGCGTACCATTATCAGATAATTATTTTCGCGGTGAGCCCCATCTAAGAAAAAAATCCTTAATGGTACGACTAACGGTACTAGCAGTAATGTCTGGTAAAGCTATTAGTTCCAAGTACCTAGTAAATACATCTATGTAAGCCAGAAGATATCTATTGCCTTGATGACCGAGTGGTAGGGGCCCCATAATGTCTACACTAACTAAATCCCAAGGATGGGTAGTTACATTTGAGGTCATAAGCCCTGGTGTCTTTCTATTTCTGCTTTTATATTGCTGACATATAAGACAGGTAGCCACGAACTGACTTACATCAGATCTTAAGGTAGGCCAATAAAATCTGAATCGTATAGATTCATAAGTTTTATCTCGTCCCCTATGTCCTGATACTAAATCTGTATGATATAATTGTAGGCATTTAGGTCTTAATATCTCTGGTAAAAATAGTTTTCTAGGATTATGTCCCCAGGCTTTACGATATAAAATTCCATCCAATATTTCATATAGCCTTTGAGTATCTGGAGATGTGGGTAGGAGAGCGGTAATTTGTAAAGTGTCAGGATCTGTCTGTTGTTCTCGCCTTATATCCTCTAGTGAAAAGGTGTCCATTACTAAAGGTGGGGGTGCAATTAGAACGCTATTATTTAAAGTAACAGCTCCCAGTACAACAGGCACATATGCATCCCTAGACAAATAATCAGCAACAACATTCTCCAATCCCTTACGATAGTGTATCTTAAAGTTAATGATTGGAGGAACATAACCCATCTAGCTACTCTAGCTGTTAGTTTCTTTCTGCGAGAATAACCATTGGAGTGATTTCTGATCCGAAATTACTATGAACTCACGGCCATCTAAAAGGTGTTTATATTTATTGACTGCCCAAAATATAGGAAGGCACTCCTGTTCATTGGTGGAATAATTTTTTTCGGCTTGGTTTAATAACCTGGACCCATATACTAAAGAATATTCAAGGGGGCCATCTTTTTGGGAAACCATTGCTCCTATAGCTATCTTGCTAGCATCAGTGGTTAAATATAAGGGTTTTGCCGGATCGTAATGGTATAATGGGTTATTTGCTTCCTTTAACCCTTGAAAAGCCTGTTCACACTCCTCGGACCAATGCCATCGTACTTTCTTTCGTTTTAGCTTTTATAAAGGTGCGGCTAATTCAGCATATTTGGGAATAAATCTGCTATGCCACCCTGTAAAACCTAGAAACCTTTGTAAGGACTTAACGTTAAAAGGTCGAGGTAAAGATTTTATTACTGCGGTCTTGTCTGGATTTATACGCACGCCTTCCTCGTCTACGATATGTCCTAAAATTAATGCCTTGTTTTTTGCGAAAAAGCATTTTGACATATTAAGGGTGAAACCCGCTGACTGTAATTTACGGAAGACATACTCGAGGGCTCTAAGCTGTTCTGCCCAGCTTTTTGAGGCTATAACTAAATCATCTAAGTAAACTGCAATATTAATGGGAAATGCTCCCTTTGAAAAATTGCGCCTTTTGACTGTTTTAAACACTAGAGGGCCCTATCTCCGCGCGAATTTTTTTGGTAAAATTGGGCGTTGCAATTTTTTAAAAAAGGTTTTCAGCTCGTCCGGATTGGTTAATGAGATCACGTGGAATATAGCAAAATTGGCGGAAGAAATTCATGTTTGTAGTCTGCTATTTGCTTATTATGTGTAAGATTTGTCTCTGCCATTACCAAAATCTTATTTTAAATTGTTTTGTTGGGTTGAATTGAAAGAGCCATCGCTTTCTACTTACGAATATTATTTAGAAATCTTTCCGCTTTAGAAAGTTTAACACTAAGTTTCTACAAAAATCCAAGGCTTCTCAGACAATCATCGAAAGTCATTATGCCACCAACAACAAAGAAAGGTAATTAATATTATAATTCCATCAATATTTAAACTGAAAATTTATTTTTACAATATTTATAGTATATTTTCAAAGAGTTCACATTGGTGAGAGTTTTGCAAGATGGGGCGAACTCAGAAAGGAGTTAAAAGTTTCAAATGAAGCTCTAGCAAAGATACTACTAAATAATTAGTAAGTTTTACTTTGTTTATTATATTAAAACGAATTGAATGTAGTAGTAAATAAAAAATTTAAATAATGTAATGGTTATTTCAAAATTTGATTAAATAATGTAATGGTTATTTCAAAATTTGATTAAATAATGTAATGGTTATTTCAAAATTTGATTAAATAAGGTAATGGTTATTTCAAAATTTGATTGTAAATAAAACTTTGCATGGCTTTAATTTTTCATAGTAATATTCTAATGGTTATTTATAAATTTAATTGTTTAAATTTCCCATAGCATGGGAAAAAGTCCATCAATCTCGACGCATATCCAAACGCTTTTTTTACAAACATCAAATTTCAACGTTCAAACTGACATTCCGGTTCTTTCTAGCCATTTTGGTAGTCAAACTGAACCTCTTGGAATTAATAGTATTGCTACTAGTCCCAAATTTTCCTTTCCAAGACCAAGTAATTACCTAAGATATAGACATACAAGTGAGTTTTGATTATTTAATTAAATAGATGAGTTTCTGACAATTTGCAATTTTTAGAAAAACCTTCCCCTAACACTCCTAGGAGTAAATATGGATTGGCCATTGAATCCCCGTGTATGTAGAGTCCTACTACGCCAAACACTTTGAAAAGAAAATTTTCAACACCTTCGGTACATGGTGCTCCTTCAAAACGAAGGCTTTTGTTTCATAACATCTCACCATGGTAATACCAAATTATTATATACATATATGAAAACCTAACAATTATTTCTAAAATATGAGCTATCTTCATTTAGAAATGAAGAAAGTGAAAAGCTGCTCTTGAATCATTCAGCTTGAAAATCTCGAGTAAGGGGTTGTTTTTGATGAAATATTTTCATAAATTTAAATGTATATAAAATTAAAATGTATATACCTATGTTTAGTGATGAAGGAGAAAATTGTTCGTTAGGTTTCCGAAATAATTTTACAGAAGCCACGGACTTTTCTGATGTAAGAATTGTTTCCGATCTTAATAAATGTTTCTTCCATTTATTTTGTCTAATTTTTAAATTATTTTATTTTAAGGAATTACAAAGAACTTTCGGGATTAATGACGAATCTCTTGATAGTCTCATAATAGAAAACCACTGCCAAGTAATTATTTTTATAAGATAAAGCGAAGTTTTTTGGGCTTGAAGATAATTTGCCCAAGAAACGTTTTTTTTTTAGAGTTTTGTGAAAATATAAAATTTATAACTTATTTAATAATTAGAACTTTGAAAATAAGATTGGTTTTTTTTTTTTTTTTTTTGCTCCGTTTATTTGACGAGCTAGGGCCTATAAGGCCATACAGCTCTAGACACTAAAAAATAGTGCCTAAAGGGAAGGTTACACAGAAGTGAAACAGATAATGAAAAATACAATGGAATAACAGTGATACAATGGGATAACGGTAAATATAATGGAGTAACGGTAGCAAAGTAATTGACTAAAGACTAAAAACAGTTCTAAAATGTATAGGCAACAAAAAGTTAAAAACCAACGCTTTGAAAATTTACCCGAATCAGTCGTATTTAAAAATTAAGTATCATAATTAACAACACAACCCATTAGCTTAGTAACTTAGCTGGGATATAATATTTGAAATTTCTTTTTGGTATTTACCCTATTTAAAACAATTGTTCAAAAAAGTTCAAAACTCTTTTCTCTACCAGGCTTCACCATTGAAAAAAGTCATTGAACCAGAAGAAATGCTTGACCAAACTCTAGTTTTCGTTAATCTGGGACACTTAACTAAATTAGTCAAGGGTTGTTTCCCTAAAACATGATCAGAGTGTGGCGAAACTTTAGAATACAGATGCAGAGATAATTTGGGATCTGCTGTGGTTTTTTCTTGGGTCTGCCCCAAAAATATTGGTGCAAAACATACGAAGGTAAACACTAAACAGTAATCATTTTATAATAATAAAACAGTAATCATTTTATAATAATAAAAAAGTAATAAATTGCGCATTAATAATAATAGAGGCAATGGGCAAGCCAACCTTTGTTTCACAAATCGTATTCCGGAAATCTAATGTTGGCAAGTTGTATACCTTTATCTGGAAATTTATATTCCAAGATTGCCAAATTCTTCAGCCATGCCAACGTAAAGTAAGGCTAGTTAAGGCCGCTGAATTATTTTTACTAAAAATTACTTTAGCAGTTTCAGCTGCTTGAAATTTTTAAATTAAATTAACATAATGAAGTGTAGAGTTTGACTTTCAATCTTGTGTAAGAAATTTAAAAAGTTCTGTTAAAATTATCTACCAACTTGCAATTCCTAATTAAGAATTGTTAAACTAGAAAAAGATTATTCTTTTCAATTATTAATTAATTTGCAGAGTTTGTCAAGCTTCCTTATGTACAAACGATTAGAATATCCCAATCTAGCTCTGAGCATCCCTCATATAAAAATAGGTTTGTACGTACTACAAACTATGGCTGACTAAAATAAAGATGGTTGGCTACCTAAGGAAATGATAACATTGAACGAGACCAAAGTACGTGTAGTAGGATAAGCTAAGGCCGCCTAGCCTTTAGTACAGCTCTTAGGTTAAAATGACTTAAAACCTAACAAAGTTCAGGCGAGTACACAAAACTCCAAAAACGTAGACTGTTATGTGGTTAGAGGCAGTAAAAGGGAAGAGAAATTGGTAGCCATCCTTCAATATCAGGCTCAGTAAGGGGGATGATCCATCGCTATTACTGTGCATGAGCTCATGCACAGTCATAGCATTGGGTCACCCCCCCCCCTTACTGAGTCTGATACTGAAGGATGGCTACCCCTTTTTCTTCTGGCGAAGAGGCTTATTGTCAGTGTATATTATGTGGATAGGGGCAGGAATTCTAGTATAAGCCTCTTCGCCAGAAGAAAAGGGGGTAGGCATCCTTGGAGATCAGGCATACAAAAGAGGATCAGCCATCGCTATCACGGCGCGGCGATAGCCTTGAGTCATCCCCCTTTGTATGCCTGATACTGAAGGATGCCTACCCCCTTTTCTTCTGGTGAAGAGGCTTGTCGTTACTGTATATTAGACACGCCCCCTCCTCCACCTGTCCGTGCGCAGGGTGGGGGTAGTGTTCCATCCTTGTCGTGGTGAGGGGGCCCGAGTTCTAGGATCCATCCTCGTTCCGCGAATTGGAACACGGCCGTCTCGCCCACACCCGGCCGACTCGCAGGGCCCGTCCTGGGCCCTGGCCGCTCCCTCTGCCTTTGAGTCGGTCTTGTTGGGTCACGGTTACATTATGGAGGCCGTATGGCACTGCTGTGTGGGTTCTGGTCGCCAAGCCATATACCTTTCCTTCTGCTGCCTTAGCCTCCTCACGTGTGTGCGGGTGCACTGGTCCGGGGTTCTTTTGTTCCCGCTGTTTGGCCTTGTTACCTGTTCCGGGCACGGTTTCGCGTGCGGCACTTTAGGGACAAATGATGAGCCGCACGGATTGGCGGAGGTGTTATGTGCTTCCCAGCACGGTGCACCCCCTTAACAATCAAACCTGATGTATATTAGACACGAGATATATAATGATAACAATAGGGAACTGATAAATTTAAACCAAATCTCATATAAGAAGATATCTTCTTATAATATTAAATTAATTTACCAGACTGATATTGCTAGTTAAAAGAAACAGTTAATTAAACTGTTTCTCTTAACCATGCAGTATCAGTCTCCTGAATTATTTAAATATTATTATAATATAAATTATACATTAATGTTATAAGATATGTTAAATAATGGAAATTACAAATTTTGAAGAAACTAAAGGATTAAGAGGAAACTGAAGTATAGGTACAAATAAATAATTTAGGGAGTAATGTTTTATATCAATAGACCTCTTGCGTTTATTTTGACCCCTCCAAAGGTGATAGGCAACCCACAGAATCTGACAAGCAAAGGTGGATGAAACATCGCCGTCACTGCGCACGAGCTCATCATCCCCCTTTGAAGGTCTGCTTATGTGGGTTGCCCACCCCCTTTGGAGGGGTCAAAACACACGCAAGATGTCTATTGATATAAAACATTACTTCCTAAATTTTCAATTTGTGCCTATAATTAATATGACATTAATGGGCGTGCTTCACGGGGTGGTAATACAGCGGAACGCGTTTTCCACTTTACTACTACATACCCCGACGAAAAGCCCCCCCCCCTCGATTTCGGGCACAGCCACGACCATTTTCAACGTTTTCCACCTCTAGATATCCTACATAAATTCCATTAGGAGCAGGATAACTATCCCTTATGCTTAAAACGCAGCAGGATGGCAGAGGGGTCCGGTTTCCAATGCCTAACCTGCCATATAGCCATAGACAAAGGTTAGAATAGCCATGATACGTCATATTAATATTGGCTATATCAAGCTCTTCTACATCATTATAAATCTCGTGCCGAATTCTCATAACCAATACTAGAACTGCTGGCTCTAGGCATAATAATTCAAAAATTGGCCGATCCGCAATACACCGCTCTCTGTACCCACAACAGACGTTCTCGGTGGCTGTTGGCATTTCTGCACAGTGCCCACATACACACCAATTGATGTCCGGAGAAGGAGAAGGCTCTCCATCCCCATTATTTTTTCCCATTGAGGCCATCGCGGGGGTTCTCTAGTGTATTAGCAGCAGACTTGGAGGAGGATGGTGTGTAGGGGCTGGTCATGTGTTTGATGGTTGTAGGGACTTGAAAATCTTCAAAAACCTTTTCGACCTCCTTTTCCATTTCTTTTTCAATCACTTTGGAATAAAAATATTTTCATTGTTATAGTTATAACCACTACTGGTAACAAAATTGCGAGCAAAATTGTAACCATAAGAACTTAATTTAAATGTACCTTCTTCCAAAAGGCCGTCCTGCTCGATTACCCGCTGGGCGAGCACAAAGGCAAATGTATTCAAGTCTTAAAAATCCATTTTGTCAATGTGGTCCTAAATAACAATACAATTCTCACTTTAAAAAGGGTAAACGTATGGGCTTTACTCGTATTAGTCTCGTTCACATTACAGAAGTTCCCCGAGTAACATTTTCAATTACAGTTATAATTTTGAAATTAAATTTAACTTCGCTAAATAGTGAAAAGATAGGCCCACTTAGACAGGATTTATTTTAAACCGAATGAAGATATTTTCAGGCTGTCTTTCTTGTTTACTATATTACATATGAGTACGTAACTTCCCCGAGAGACATTTAATTTAAAAATCTGCATTAACATAACTTTTTTTGTTGTTGTTACACATAGGCTGGCTACAAGATGAGATAATCATATTATATGAATTTGAGAATTCATTTATACCATCTTATATTAAATGAATTTGAGATTTCATTTATACCATAATTATTAGCAGAGATATAATCACTTTACGACACTAAGTTTTCCCCTAAAATTTTGCCAGAGACCGGCGTAGGATGAAAAGGGAATACTCTTTGCCATGAAAGAAAAGAGTTCTTAGGCTTTTGTCCCCTTTCTCCGTCTACGGCTGCACTCCTTGTCGCCGGGCGCCTGACTTCTCCCGTTTCTCGAACCGCTCCTTTAGTTTCCCCCGCGTACATGGGACTGATAAAACAAGTTGGCGTAGCTAAAAAACTCTAAAACTGACCCAGGAAAAACATAACTCGTTTAATAATTATCGTAGAAATAAAAACTAAAGTTTATTATGTTCGTGGAGAGTTGCTTAATTAATTTGCAGTAAAAAAAATAGCCTTAAAAATAGGTGCATAACATGGTCAAATATAGGCTATTTTGGGAAGATAATTAAAAGTTAACGTTAATTATTGAAATTAAATTAATTTAGGCTAAAATGTTCAACATAATCTCAAAAACGAAACCTGAGCTATTTTATGAAAAAATGTTAGTTCGTTTGTAAGGAAATCGTACTTAGAAAAAGGTATAAATTACAAATACTTAGCTTCGTAAAATGATTATAACTCTCTTAATTATAATCTTAGCACTTAATCTAAACATTCGTATGATAGATGATGTGTCAATTAAGACAGAAAAATAACGCCAAACATTATTTATTTTGAAGAGTAATTAAATATTAATTCAATGTTTTTTAAGTTACGTATAATCATATCTCATAGAGTAAACAAAAAAGAATGAAATATAAATTTACCTAGAATTGTCTCTAGTTTAATTATCATGTAAGGAAATAGTTCTGATTGCCTTAGAAGCCAAGAAAATCGTATTCGGAGAACCCGGTAGGGTTCTTACGTTATGGGCTGATCATCATCTGTAATGCAATTTTGATTTCCTTAAAAAATTGGACCTTTAGCCAATCAGAACGCTCCATTTCCCCATTGAAATAACATTAAAATCGACTCTTTCGAGGACATGTCATTTGCATTGCAGAACTAAATGAGTAATTATTTGTTACGGTTAAAACCAATTTTAAATGGTAAAGCAAGGTTCTAATGTTGAACTTTTCAAGTTTCATTTAAAAATATTAAGTCTAAGTATTTTAAAATTAATTCTGAAGTTGAACCTTTTTTGGTACTTAGCTGGTTTCGCGCATGGCCAAATTCGTAATGTTATTCTATGGGATTTGGTTTTTTGAAAGTGGCTTACCTTTCAGATTTATTTTCTAATACTTCCGGATATTTTTCAGACTTGGATTTTCCGTGTGGTATGAATTAAGTTTCAAGCTTTATTTTAAGAATAATTTCATAATTTTACACCGATTAGTTGGCCCACAATCTATTCATGAAAACGGAGGGAACAACAAGGCGGAGAAATAGATTCGCCAAAAACCTAAGCCTAATTTGACAAATTAGGCTTAGGTTTTATATGGCTTTTTAAAATCACGTGCAGGAGGAGCGCGCTTGATTTGGAGGCTATGGGTATTGAACTCTGACTTAATTTCTCCTTCATATTTTTGCCGTTTATAGACTGTGACCAAACTAATCGGTATAAAATTATGAAATTAGTCTTAAAATAAAGCCCGTAAAATATTTGGAAGCATTAGAAAATAAATCTGAAAGGTAAGTGTCTTACAATAAATCTAAATCCCATAGAATAACATTAATTTTCAATTTCTCCGCCTTAAAAGTACTCTCCTTTTTAAAAATGAGTGAAATTCCGAACGACTTGCCATTCCGAACGGCAATAAGGAAGGTATTAACATAAAAAAATGAAAAAATTAATTGGAATTTAGTTTAAAGGGTAATGGAAAATTATAAAGATTTCACTGCGGCTGTCGGAGGTATTAACATCAAAATTGATGAAAAAATTTATTTAAATTTGGTTGAAAGGGCAATGGGGAAAATGTAGAGATCTGACTGAATCAAGTGAGGCTGCCCCAGCTATTAACATAAAAAATGATGAAAAAATTAATTTTAATTGGGTTTAAAGGGCAATAATAAAAATGTAGAGATCTGATTGAATCAAGTGCGGCTGCCCTAGCTATTAACATAAAAAATTATGAAAAAATTTAGTTTAATTGGGTTTAAAGGGCAATGGTAAAAATGTAGAAATTTGACTAAATCAAGTGCGGCTGCCGCAGCTATTAACATCAAAAATTATGAAAAAATTAATTTTAATTGAAGTTTACAATAAAGTGTAAGACTGGAGGAACAGATATTATATCAAAAATGTCTTTGTGAACAAAGACCCAGAAGGACACGTTATGATTTCGGAAGGCTGAAGCGACAGATATTATATCAAAAATGTCTTTGTGATTTCTTTTAAAACGTAAAATTTAATTATAATCGCAATCTGACAGGATTTAGAGTCTAATTTCAAAACAACTGATTTTATTCACTCGCAAATATTTAAGAAAAAACATAACAGGCGATTTTCTCCCATTGACCCTTAACATTAAATTTGGCTTAATTATTTTTCAGGGATTACGTGTCAGCCAAAATAAAACTTTTCGTTCGAAAGAAAAGGTTGGGTATTCTAACTTTCGACTTAGTCGTAAATTCATTCACCGAGATTTAAGTATATTTCAGACACATTTTTTTATTCTTACTTTGAATTACTATTCGTTAAAGACCACAAGCTATCCCGAAACCAGGGATTACTCAACGTCGTTGTTTCAAAGGCCATATCTGCTCTAGAATGGGTACTATTAAAAAGCTCTTTGTTTATGTCCTCGATATGTAAACAAACCAAGGTTGTGAGATATGTGGCTTTAAAGGGGCTACACGCTAATCATGGATACTTTCTTTAACTATATGTATTTCGATAATTAATATTCTTAAATTTATAATTGACGAATACTCGAATACCGATAGAGATCTGGATGCAACAGGTGTCCAGCTGGAAGGTCATTTCGCCAAATAGGTGGCGCTTCTTCCATGTAAATTTCTGGAATATTCCAGCTGGACTCCCTGTTGCAAAGCTCCACCCCCTTTTTCTTGTATAAATAGAAATGTTGTAGAGATTGATTGGCAGACAGATTGATTGATTGTGGATTGCTAAACAGATAGATCGCGTTCTCAAAGAGAAGAATATTAAGAAATAAAGTATTGAGTGAACGCTTAGAACTTAGTTGAAATTATTTAAAGTAAGAAATTAATCATCTCGGTCACTTCGGAGGAAAGGAGATCAACGTTTATTACAACGCAAGGGTAATATAATATTTAGAAAATATCCCTTACAGGGATCTCCTCCCAATTCCTCCGAAAGGAAATAAGTAACTTGGGGAAAGAATAGAATAGAAAATAAATAGAGAAATATCCCCCAGAATTTCCCCGGTTACAGGGGTTTGGACAAGAAATTTTCTGATTATTTTATCTTTATTCATAACTTAAAATTTTCGAGGAAAGTCTATGATAAATCCAATGTAATCGCGAATAATTTTCCGATTATTTTTTTATGATCAACTGATAGTTGTGGATTATTTTGTCCAAACCCCGATCTCTAAATAACGACCTTGAAATTCCGTTAAAACTCGGTTAAAACTACTTAAATAAATAATGTTTTATTATAAATCCTCGACTTTAGTCGAGGCAATTCGTTCATATCGCATTATGCGTGCTGAAATAAGGAGTTTATACAGAATAAAAATTCGCTGTATTTTAGTCCCAATTTAGGTTGCGGATTTCCAAAACCAAAATCCTTATGTATTTAGGTTTTAGCGCTAGAAAGTGATCTCTTTCAAGGGAATCATAAAATAAAATTATAAGGTTTTCCTTGAAGAAAAATAACTACGAATAATTTAAAAGGCCTATCCTTTCTGAAATTTGCCCCCTTTAAAATCCTCATTTGACTGCTCAATTTGTTACGGTCAACGTTGTCTGCTAAGCTAGAAAACAAAGGGGCTTTAAAAAACGCAAATAGTCCCTATAAGACACTCATTCTTATAAACCGGCGAGTATTTTTAACGATCTGTTGAAGTACGAGTGATGACAATTCGGGGTTAAAAAAAAGTGAACTCACATTATACTAAAAAAAAAAAAAAAAAACTAATACACGTTTTCCCTGAAAAATAATTAAGCCAAATTTAATGTTAAGGGTCAATGGGAGAAAATCGCCTGTTATGTTTTTTCTTAAATATTTGCGAGTGAATAAAATCAGTTGTTTTGAAATTAGACTCTAAATCCTGTCAGATTGCGATTATAATTAAATTTTACGTTTTAAAAGAAAATTTAACATATCTGGCCCTTCAGCCATCCGAAATCATAACAGATCTTTCTGGGTCTTTGTTCGCAAAGACATTTTTGATATAATATCTGTCGCTTCAGCCTTCCGAAATCATAACGTGTCCTTCTGGGTCTTTGTTCGCAAAGACATTTTTGATATAATCTAAAGTAGGGCCCAGAAAAAATGCTTAGGGCGTCCCCTTAAGGAAACAAATTGTGCTACAACGAGAGTTATTATCTTTTATATAAATAATACAGTTAACACACGCCTAATTAATTAATATTAACTTTTAGTAACGAAATTACAAAAAAATTCCAAAATAGTAACCTTTTTCAAAAATGGTAACTTAGTATCAACCTGAAAACTGTTTCAAAATCTCAAGTGTCAACGTAGCTATTGAATAAAAACGGTTGTTTAAATTAAAGGACAAGTCTTTTTTTTCACGTTAAAATTTGTTACAAAAGCTTATTTTGGTACCTTTTGAAATAGTATTATCCAAAAATGGCAGCTAGCCGTTCGGAGATTTTTTTTGTTAAAAACAATTATTTAAACTTGGCATTATTGAATTCTAGCTATAGTTCTCAAGCTTAATCGTAGTTTCTAATAACTCGTAGTCATATATAAATGAATAAATTACCCATTTATTGATATATCTAGGCGATCGAGATAGAGTAAAAAAATCATAATTACCCATAAAATTTCTTTTTCCGAACGTAACAATTTTTCTGTTTTTTCTTCGGAATACTTTAGTTCTTCCATGGCGCTGGCCATTCTGTTATCCCTCACCGCCATCTCCTTTACTTTCTTTTTCTTTTTTGGAATTGACTCCAATTTACTTATTTTCTAGAGTATAATCATGATTTTTATTAACTTAATGGCCAACTAGCAATCAAGATCATTGTATCATGCACTTACAGGCAGTCGCTCATTTTTCGGTCGTTCTTTTAAGGCGTTTTCTATTCCCGATATTGGCGGGGAAACTGACCTCTTTGATGGTCTTGCACTTGCAGAGGGTGATGTTTCTAAATAAATTTAATTAATTAATTAATTTTTAATTAATTCCGCCAACCACCCCACAAGAGCACAAATTTGTGCAAAACCCCTTCGCTTGTTTGCACGGGCATCTATTTGCCTGGCAAACTGACTTGCAAGCGCAGCAGTCAGCCCATGGCTGTATTACTTGCGTAAACGACATTATTTAATATAATTTCTGGAGAGCGTCCGAGCGTTCCGTTCACTTTTCAAGTCAAATATAGACTAAAGAATAAAAATCTATTATCGACCAAAGCATAGCTTTTCTGAAGAAATTGAGAGATATTCACCCTCCACCCACCCACCCCAGTTGACATACGTATTTCCCACTTTGGAAAAGCCAATAATTTGACCCATTAGTGATATTCAGGGTCATACCAAAAAAGATCTTTGGGTTTTTGGAGCCAGGATGTCGGGCTATGGGCTTGGCAACTTGCGCGTCCATTGTATTCATTTAGTATTTTAATTTTAAACTTTCGTTACGGGCAAGTTCTAAAAGGCGCAGAGGATAGCTAACGAAAGGTGACACTAATATGCGAAAAGAGACGAAGGGTTCGGGATTCAAAGGGATACTGAATCCTTATAACAGACCTGTTACAACTCTTCAAGCCAATAATTCTATTTTTTGACAGAAGACCTCTACAGTTGACCAAAACTTTAAAGTTTGACATTTCCAAACGGTTTCAAAACAGTGTGAAACACTGAAATTCGGCCAGATAATTTTTTTTAAGCTATAAATTTATTACAAGATAATAGCTTCCATCCCTTTGGGGAAATAAGTATAAGGGTAGCATAAACCTCCTTCAAAACGTTATATATCCTAATTTAAACTAATAAATATAAAATGTATAATTAACGTTCAATCAAAATATTTAAATTCAGTTCTGTCCCATTTAATATCAGCCTAAAAATCAATAAAAAACAAAATGTAAACTTAAGTTAAACTTGGAATTCTCAAAATATATTTGAAAAATGTAAACGTGAAATTGCGCCGAGGGGCAATTAATGTTATACATTAATAGCGCGAACAAAAACTTAAATTAAATTAAAACAGACTAAAATCAAATAATCAGTGTAGGTAGCCAAAGTTATTTCGTCATTTTTTTAGACTAGCCCAAGATGCAGAATAAGTCTTTCAGGAGAATATATATCAGTCCAACTGAGATCGTCTCATTCCCCTGTTTAAGTCTTAAGCAATACTGCACTTTGAACTAGAGCTACCATATTGAAATCCCACAAGGAATAAAAGAAAAATACCCAAAGAGGAAAAAGCGAGTCAATTTAAAGCCGAATGTACACTGGAAAGCTATAGCGGATTGACACACAATGTAAAACCTCAGAGAAGAAAGTAGTCTGGAATGTTAGTTGATGATAGTGTTATCTCTTTCATCCCCCAACTTGAAAGATTCAAATAACCTTGAAATCAAAAACAGGCAGATTCTCTCCAAGGTTGCTAGAGATATTCGCTAATGGATTCTCTCCATACATTCCTTCTTTTTCTCGTTATCTTATTTTTCCGGCCCTTTGTCCACTGGTAACAAATGTCATGACTATGGAATGCTGGCTTCAACGCCAGTTTCCCTTAGTGGTGCAACACGCTGACGCTGGCCTCCTACTACACGTACCAATGGCCGAAGACCCCCCCAAACACTCCCCTTCCCAACGTATTTCTTTGCTCCTTCGCCCTCCTTGAAGAGAAAAAGTATACGGCACAAACTTTTAACTTTATTTTAGGACCGACAGACTGGACCTGACCTATTTGGGAATGTGCGAATTTATAAATTTGGTTTTTATTCTTCTGTTTTTAATTTTAAACATAATTATTGTGTTGATTAATATATCGTGACGCCATATAATAAAAATGGTATCAGCTTTTTATTCCTTTCTTTCCAAGTGATGTTGTGGAAAGAATATGACCATTCAAGCCTGCAGCGGTATCGTATAATAATATACAGATTTTATTCCCTCTTTTTTTAAGTGATGTCGGAAGAATGAGAAGATTCGAGCCTGCAGTGACGCCATATAGTAAAACGGTATCGTATAATAATATTCAGATTTTTCCGCTTTTTTTTTTTAGTGATATCCGAAGAATTAGAAGATTCGAGCCTGCAGTGACGCCATATAGTAAAACGGTATCGTATAATAATATTCAGACTTCTCCTCTTTTTTTTAAGCGATGTCGGAAGAATGAGAAGATTCGAGCCTGGAGTGGCGCCATATAGTAACACGGTATCGTATAATAATATTCAGATTTTTCCGCTTTTTTTTAATCGATGTCGGAAGAATGAGAAGATTCGAGCCTGCAGTGACGCCATATAGTAAAACGGTATCGTATAGTATTATTCAGACTTCTCCTCTTTTTTTTAAGCGATGTCGGAAGAATTAGAAGATTCGAGCCTACAGTGACGCCATATAGTAAAACGGTATCGTATAATAATATTCTGATATTTCCTTTTTTTTTCTTTTTTAGTGATATCCGAACAATTAGAAGATTCGAGCCTGCAGTGGCGCCATATAGTAACACGGTATCGTATAATAATATTCAGATTTTTCCGCTTTTTTTGAAGCGATGTCGGAAGAATGAGAAGATTCGAGCCTGCAGTGACGCCATATAGTAAGACGGTACCGTATAATAATATCCAGAATTTTTTTTTCTAAACCAAGTGATGTTGGGAAGAATAAATATCTTGATCCAAGCCCGCAATGTTATTTCCTCCAAGATTTTGTCACTTTCTTGTGGGGATATTTTCAGTCTCATGCTTTACAGTATCATTTGTATATCAGTGTCAGTGTCTTTCTCTAGCCTTAAATAATTATGGAGCATGCATTACAGGCACTAATTTATAATCAATAAAATTGTCGATAACCTACGGGATTTGTCTCGAACCTGGTCTGGGATTATTTTCAATATTTTGTTTGAATTCTCCTTATCCTGTAACCATTCGAAATGAAGTTTTCGATCAAAAAATCAATACCGGACCAAATTGAGCGATATACATTTAATATTTCTAGCCAAATCAGTTGACGTGGATGAATATGGCTGGCACGAAGTATTTCGTCCATTAATTTTTGATTTGGAGAAACTAGCTACCGTGGGTATTTATGCCAAATGCAAAAATAAACAACTTAAGGGATTCTGTAGCATATTCTCTGGTGATAATTTGGGTTTGCACAAACTCGCTGGCTTAAATTCTTGTTTTAACTCGGGTAGAATTTGCCGATTTTGCATGACTGATAGAGACGAGATTTTCCAAAAATTTTCAGAGTCTGAGGTCGTGCTAAGGACTATGGAAAGGCATCATTACCACCTGGAATGTTTGAGTTTAGATGAAAGAGAAGGCTCTATCTACGGTGTACGGTCAGCAAGCCCATTAATGAAACTAAGTTATTTTGATTTAACCAGACAGCTTCCGGTAGATATAATGCATGACTTACAAGAAGGTGTCATAACAAAATTCTTAAAGCTCTTTTATCTAATTTAATTGCTGCCGGCGACCTTTCACTGGAAATTCTCAACAAAAAGCTTAGCAACTTCCCTTTCGGAAAATCCTAAACCAATCGACCTCAGACTAAGATTAGAAATTCAATCGTAGGTAATGGTCAGTTAAAGGGCACAGCTACAGAATTATTCTGTCTTTTCCTACTTTTGCCCTTAATTATCGTAGACAGCATCCCTGATGATAATCCTTACTGGTACTTATATATAGAACTAACGGAAATTTGCGACTTCTTGTTTGCCCCTTCTATACCAAAAGATAGTTTGCCCTATCTAGAAAGTTCTATTAAAGATTTCTTAACACACGTTAAACAATTATGTGGCGATAATTTTTTAACGCCCAAGTTTCACTACCTTATCCACTACGTAAACTGCGTTAAGAAATATGGCCCCCTTCGTCACATATCTTGCATTCGGTTTGAAAGTAAACATTCCTATTTCAAATCCATTACCCAGTACTGCAAAAATTTCAAAAATATTACAAAAACTCTCTCTGAAAAACACCAATTTTACCAATGTTATAACTGGTTGTCAGAAAAGAAACCTTGTATTGAAGAAACCTCACTGGGAAAATTAGTCGACCAATCGTCATTGTCTTTGGAAATACAAACCTTGCTTAAACTTGATTTCCCTAACATATTGTATTCGGTTAGAAGCGCGACTTTTGACAGCATTCAGTTTGTAATTGGAAACCTTCTTTTGTACGAAATCGTTAATGGCTCAATGCCAAAGTTTTTTAAAATTAAATACATATTCTCTATTAACAACCGATTAATAGTAGTTGGAAAGTTGTTCGGCTCTGTGAACTTTTGTAAACGTTTACATAGTTATAAAATAACGGCCGACATACCAACTCAATGGAGATTAATAGAAGCTGGAAAATTTACAAATTATCATATGATTGACAAATACCATATTGAAGACAATCGTTCGTACCAATGCGATATGGCTGTCTTTCAAACCTTAACTACTTTTAATACAATTTTATTAATTGTGAAATTTCGTGGGGATTTGGGTGCAAGTTCCTTCTATTATTTTAACCCATTTAAGCTACGTGTATTAAATTACGTGTATTGAGAAAAATTAATAATATAATAAATGAGTCGAATTTTAAATAACCGTATAAATTACTTACGCGAATGAATAAACATTTGAATTACTAACTTCATATATAGCCTACTAATAAAATTTAAATATAAAACGAAAAACTATTCGAAATTTTAAACGCTTTACAATTAACCTAGCCTACTGTCTATTTTTCACAATCCTATATGTTTCACGGGCAATACGGGGAAAAATGACCATAAACTATAACAATTCAGTCGGAGATGATACTATTGACTGAGTTACAAAGTAGGGATACCCAATGTTAAACTGTTTGAAAATTGGTCGTCTCTATTGATAACTCCGTTTCAAATCTATCTATACGTTAGAGAAACTGAATGCTCTGACCTTGAACGCAAACTCTTTACAGTTTGCTTTTAAAACTTCACTACAGCGCCCCCCCCCGTCCGTTAACATACCATACTATCCATTTTCTTTTCACGTGCAAGAGCCATGGAGTAAAACAAAAGTTTTATACTTGTGTTCAAGAATAGTTTACAAAAAGAGCTTAGCTAAGGCAGATGCACAATGTTAAACTGTTCATAGCTAGAAATGTTTTCTTTGGCAACTCCTTTTGAACAAAAGTATAGTATACGACATTCGAAAGTGCATATGTACCAATGTATCTTTTCAACCAGGGTGATTTACAATTTCAAAATTTAATTCTGCGATTTTATTTGCTTCATTAGAATAATGTATCCGTAATTAAATTATTTAATAATTATTTTTTAATAAATTCTTTAAAATACTTATTATACTCGTAATATATAACCAATTTATTCGTAAATAAATGATTAGAATAATAAATTAATAATTAGGTGATTCGAATAATTAAATGATTCGAATAATTAAATGATTCGAATAACTAAATGATTCGAATAACTAAATGATTCGAATAATTAAATGAATAATCATGATGTCTTTAATGCCCTTTACGACCGCGGCTGCTCTGTCTTTGTCGGTGTAAGTATCGTCCCATCTGTAAATTTAAAACTTATCAAAGAAAGAGCGAATATTGGACACCTATCATAACAAATATAGATGAATTACGCAAAAAAATAGGTTGCTTAGCGTGCTTAAAAAAAGTACTTTCCTAATGGTTTCGGGTCAAAATTGAAACCGGTGAAGGGACGAAAATAAAATTGTCAATGAAAGAAATATGAAAGTCACAAACTAAGATATTAGAAAGTTAAAGCTAAAGAAATTATACCAAAAAATTTCGTATAAATTTGGTACATTGAAAATTTAAATTATGCAGAATTCATTCAATAGTAGTTTCTACCCAATAAAGGAAAACTTTTACGACACTACTATACCATGTTACTCTTTGCAAGGGTGGATTATATTATAGAATAACTTCTTTATTTTAAAAATAAATAAATACAAACATACGCAGGAACGTACCATATCGAGGGGCTATAGTCACTTCCCTAAAATCTGTACACCGATTACGCGATTACGGAAATGACTACAACCTTTGGTATTACTAAATTCGAAGTCAGTTATATCTTTAGTGCAGTCAAAGCTATAGGCGTGTATACTAAATGCAGGGGCGTCGTTAGGATTTTCAAATTGGGGGCTAATCGGGGGAAACTATTTTAAGGTTTTGTGAATATATATTTTATTAAAATATTTTAATCTAAAATTGCGCTTCTATTGAACATTACTGCTTAATTACTGGATGCAAATTTAATCGGAATCATGAAAAATCAAGTCAACGGGTAATGGTTTTCTGTGACATATTCCTAACCTTTTTTATCACCCTTGATTTAATATCACCCAAAGTGCCGCTAAATTATCATTTTCCCGCTGCACCTTGGGTAGAACGCAAATAACCCTTGTACATGAACTAAAGGACTTAAAAAATGAACTATTCACCTACATTGAGGGAAACAAAAT
>CAWUCO010000020.1:55000-57500 GCA_963920705.1 Odiellus spinosus | reverse complement strand
TCCGTCCAACGGGCGGAAGATATTAAAGTTATTTTTGACAGTGGGCGGGAGACCGGGGCTTGCTCCTTCCCCGCCGCGGGTCGTCCCGGTATCGCAGTACATCCGGGTTTGACGGCCCACGCGCCATTTTACGCATTCGAAAAGGAATTTACACGCACCCTCGCTCGGCCGAACGCCACCCCCCCCCCCCCCCCTCTTGAATAAGCGCTATTCCGGTGGGAGACCCGCGTCCAAACGCCCATGTCTCGCGATTTCGAATTACGAGATCTCCGCGTCGTAGCGATATAAGTCGCCGAAATGAATTCAGCCAAACCTGGGGGCGAAATGTTCGCGGGATACTCGCTCAACATGGCAGCGGCAAAACTTGAAAAGAAGACACGCAAGCAAATTGCGCGCGAATACTACCAACCACTCAAATTTGACCGTTTCGCCATAATCGAAACGCATAATTTGGGAGGTGCCCTGTACAGTCCCGGACCTGAACGAAGAGACGAATGAATACCGGCGTGTTGGTGACGTCCGTCAAGTTCCGGGGCGCACGGCTGATACGCTAGCTAAGTGCGGGCCGTGTTCAGTCACAACCCAGCACGCAAGGTTCTTTGCCCGCTCGAAGGAGTTGGTCCGCGAGATTGGAACGCGTAAGCCGGCGCTCGCTCGAGCTCGCCCGACCCTCGCGGAATATTGGCGGTAGGGTTAGGTTAGTTAATTCCCCGTAGTAGCCGACCTCTCTCGGCCGCCTCCCGGAAGGTGGAGGTTTGCGCGGCTCGGTTACCCGGGATTTTTGCGCGGGGGGGATCCGACGGCACGGTCTCGTTGTACATTTCGTATATGCCTTCGAATTGGGGGAGATTCGCTCCGGCCGCTAGTAGTCAATGTAAACTTCGACCATTTAGCATTTTTGTCGCTAAGTTGAACGGTGGGCTTGTAAAACTGATGGTATTTAGCAAGCTCGCACGGTTTATTCAAACGGTGCCGTTTGGGGTGAGTGCGGCCAAAAAAACACAGACTGTCCCGAAGCTTTTGGGGCAGGAGGCGTTTCTTTTTGCGGCTTTAAAAGGACAAGCGGGAATATTTTTTTAATATGGCCCGCGTGCCAACGTTCATCCGTTACCCGTTCGACTGATGTTTACGATTTATCGACGCTAACGTTTTTGTATTAACACAAATTCAATTCGTTATGTTCGCTTTCAGGTTGTACGCGATAAACTTTGGTTTCGTTGCGCGTCTACAGTAAACAAATTATATTAGCAGCGCATTTGTTCTGTCCAAGAAAAACCTTTAATCTCGACGTAACTAATAACTTGACACCGACTCGTAAGAATGTTCGGGTTTAATCCTTAATGTTGACATTAATTAGCTTTTCGCGAATTTTGACCTAAAATTTCCGTTTCACTTTTAACTCGCATTTCCATTCTGCCGCTAGATGAACTAAAATTTCACATCTACTTGTAATCAACGTAAATTTCAATTTATTAAGCAATAAAAAATTTAAAAAAAAAAAAAAAAAAAAAAAAACTAATGCTTCTCGTTTTTAAGCGTGTAGTGCAGTCGCGAATAAGAATTGGGCGAAAAAGTCCGCGGAAGAGACCTACCGCTGAAATTGCTCGCTAATTCTTAGGTTTTCGCTTCGAAGGTTTTTGCCCCGGTTTCGAACCCGGGCCTCCACGATCACCGGGCTAGCGCGTTGCCAACTCGCCAACCGTTTCATCCGGTGGACAAGAGTCCTTATTATTTTCCTGTGTCCTGCCCGAGCAATTGTCCGGAAAATCCGCGACCGAACTACGAGTGCCCAAAACTTTCACTATCGTTGGCGCTACGGAAATCAAGGGCCGTGGAGAATTTCGCCGCTTACCAAAATGGCGAGGTTTTTATTCCCGGACATTCCGCCATCAATCAGGCAGCGGTTGTCGGGCGTTTGGGGAGAAATGTAGGGTTTTTTGGGTGAAGCGACTGTATCGAAGAAAGCGACACGATCAATTTGCTGACCGCGAAAGTGGTCGGGCGTACGACTTTAAAGTACCGCGACAAAAAATAATTAAAATTAAATAAAATATTTTTGGTAACTTTCGAAAACGCGGAACGGACGCCACGGGATTCGAACCCGGGGGCTGTCGCCGCGCCACCCCAACGCTCTACCGAACGAGCCGCGGCGACGTTGACGAGGGAACCACCGTTAGACGGG
This sequence comes from Odiellus spinosus, assembly GCA_963920705.1. Lineage (NCBI taxonomy): Eukaryota > Metazoa > Arthropoda > Arachnida > Opiliones > Phalangiidae > Odiellus > Odiellus spinosus. The sequence continues at coordinate 55,318 of CAWUCO010000020.1, read as the reverse complement.
TTTTTCGCGTGGGGCGGCCGCACTTTCGCGCGCGGAGATTTATCGCTCGAGAGCGGCCGAGAAAGGGAAGACCGACATCGCGGCGGTTGTAGCTACGTCGGTAAAGCCCTCGACGCGCGTTCCAGACCCCGCGGGTTCGAATCGCGACACCATATCCACGCGCGCGCGCACACCTTCCAAAACACACACACACGCACGTTTAAAAATGGGAGTTGGCACCTAGCGACGAAAGGGAAGCACAGCCGGTTTCTTGTAAAGAGGGCGCCGCCTCCGCCTCCTCGCTCGCTGCCAACTCATAGCGCGCCACGGTTTTGCCGG
>CAWUCO010000020.1:45000-47500 GCA_963920705.1 Odiellus spinosus | reverse complement strand
TCAGGCTCCCTCTCCGGAATCGAACCCTGATTCCCCGTTACCCGTTACGACCATGGTAGGCGCGTAGCCTACCATCGAAAGTTGATAAGGCAGACACTTGAAAGAAACATCGCCGATACGAGATCGTGCGATTTGCCCAAAGTTATCCAGAGTCGCCATGGTAAGCGGGCCGAAGCCCGATTGGTCTTGGTCTAATAAAAGCGCTCGTTCCCGAAGGTCGGAGCTCTGCTGCATGTATTAGCTCTAGAATTACCACAGTTATCCAAGTAAAAAAGTACGATCTAAGAAACCATAACTGATTTAATGAGCCATTCGCGGTTTCACCTTATTTCGGCATGTACTTAGACATGCATGGCTTAGTCTTTGAGACAAGCATATGACTACTGGCAGGATCAACCAGGTAACAACATTTAACGAACGTTGCAACGTCAAGCTGGAAAAACGCGCCGCGCGGCGGCGAACTTGTCGCCGCCGTCGGGCGTTTTCTCGGAACCGGCGCGTGGAAAAAACGCGCGCGGTTCGAACTTTTGTTCTTTTTTTTGTCCGAGAGAGCCGGAACAAGCTTCTCGAAGACTGTTTCTCGGTTCGTTCTAGCCCAGGCGGTGTTATTGCAACCGCCTTCTTCGAGCCGAAACCTGAGGAGAATATTCGAGTAAAGACGCCGGAAGCGAGACGAAACTCTCATTGTTTTTTGTCGGTACCAATTCGCCCTCCGACGACGCACCTCGGTTACGAGGACGATCTGGGGCTAGCTGATAGCGATAAATGCTTCGACGCGCCACCAAGTGGACGGTCCGGGAAGCGTGGTCGTTTCGACGAATTCGCCCGTGGTGCCGGCGGGCCGTCGTTTAGTTTTATTCCTAGAATTTGTTTTTGGGTTAATTTTTTAATAAATGAAACTCTGTCGTTCGACACTCGGGCAAGACTTGACGGTAAAGCCTTGTCGTTCAACAGAGAGGGGGTTTTTAATTTTGTCTGACTTTTTTAACCAAACAGCCTGTAGCGCGCACCACGCGCATTTCGGGAGACCAGCCTCCACAAGGACAGTGTGGGGGATCGGGTCGTGACCGGTCGTGGCGCGACGATTTTGGTTTAAAAAAAAAAAAAAAAAAAAAAAAAAAAAGAGGGGGGGGGGGAAACGGGAGGTTTTGGGGGCGGCCGCGAAGTGGCGCCCTGGGCGTGGGACGTTATTGATAAATTGAAAGGAACGGCGTCCAGGGAGAAAGGGCGCCACGAGGTTCGCGACGCTAACGCGAGACAAGGGCGCTGGCCGCCGACTATCGCTTCTCTGCCTTTTGTCTAGGATCATTGCGTAGTATCTGTTCTTATCAGCCGAAGGTAAAGGCCGATCCGGGTCGAACAACGGCGGCCCGATTTCGGCTCTTCTCCGTGGCTTGTTTGGGGTGCTCGAGGCTGTTATGGGTCTTTGCGCCGCCAGGAGGCGCGGATCGCGGCCACGGGCCAAGCGCGAGAAAGCAAGCGCGAAAGAAGAGGTGTCGCGAGCCGCGCGGCGGAGCGAGCGCCGCGACGGGCATCGCTTCTCGGCCTTTTGGCTAAGATCAAAGTGTAGTATCTGTTCTTATCAGCTTAATATCTGATATCCGTCCAACGGGCGGAAGATATTAAAGTTATTTTTGACAGTGGGCGGGAGACCGGGGCTTGCTCCTTCCCCGCCGCGGGTCGTCCCGGTATCGCAGTACATCCGGGTTTGACGGCCCACGCGCCATTTTACGCATTCGAAAAGGAATTTACACGCACCCTCGCTCGGCCGAACGCCACCCCCCCCCCCCCTCTTGAATAAGCGCTATTCCGGTGGGAGACCCGCGTCCAAACGCCCATGTCTCGCGATTTCGAATTACGAGATCTCCGCGTCGTAGCGATATAAGTCGCCGAAATGAATTCAGCCAAACCTGGGGGCGAAATGTTCGCGGGATACTCGCTCAACATGGCAGCGGCAAAACTTGAAAAGAAGACACGCAAGCAAATTGCGCGCGAATACTACCAACCACTCAAATTTGACCGTTTCGCCATAATCGAAACGCATAATTTGGGAGGTGCCCTGTACAGTCCCGGACCTGAACGAAGAGACGAATGAATACCGGCGTGTTGGTGACGTCCGTCAAGTTCCGGGGCGCACGGCTGATACGCTAGCTAAGTGCGGGCCGTGTTCAGTCACAACCCAGCACGCAAGGTTCTTTGCCCGCTCGAAGGAGTTGGTCCGCGAGATTGGAACGCGTAAGCCGGCGCTCGCTCGAGCTCGCCCGACCCTCGCGGAATATTGGCGGTAGGGTTAGGTTAGTTAATTCCCCGTAGTAGCCGACCTCTCTCGGCCGCCTCCCGGAAGGTGGAGGTTTGCGCGGCTCGGTTACCCGGGATTTTTGCGCGGGGGGGATCCGACGGCACGGTCTCGTTGTACATTTCGTATATGCCTTCGAATTGGGGGAGATTCGCTCCGGCCGCTAGTAGTCAATGTAAACTTCGACCATTTAGCATTTTTGTC
>CAWUCO010000020.1:32500-35000 GCA_963920705.1 Odiellus spinosus | reverse complement strand
GAAACTCTGTCGTTCGACACTCGGGCAAGACTTGACGGTAAAGCCTTGTCGTTCAACAGAGAGGGGGTTTTTAATTTTGTCTGACTTTTTTAACCAAACAGCCTGTAGCGCGCACCACGCGCATTTCGGGAGACCAGCCTCCACAAGGACAGTTTGGGGATCGGGTCGTGACCGGTCGTGGCGCGACGATTTTGGTTTAAAAAAAAAAAAAAAAAAAAAAAAAAAAAGAGGGGGGGGGGGGGAAACGGGAGGTTTTGGGGGCGGCCGCGAAGTGGCGCCCTGGGCGTGGGACGTTATTGATAAATTGAAAGGAACGGCGTCCAGGGAGAAAGGGCGCCACGAGGTTCGCGACGCTAACGCGAGACAAGGGCGCTGGCCGCCGACTATCGCTTCTCTGCCTTTTGTCTAGGATCATTGCGTAGTATCTGTTCTTATCAGCCGAAGGTAAAGGCCGATCCGGGTCGAACAACGGCGGCCCGATTTCGGCTCTTCTCCGTGGCTTGTTTGGGGTGCTCGAGGCTGTTATGGGTCTTTGCGCCGCCAGGAGGCGCGGATCGCGGCCACGGGCCAAGCGCGAGAAAGCAAGCGCGAAAGAAGAGGTGTCGCGAGCCGCGCGGCGGAGCGAGCGCCGCGACGGGCATCGCTTCTCGGCCTTTTGGCTAAGATCAAAGTGTAGTATCTGTTCTTATCAGCTTAATATCTGATATCCGTCCAACGGGCGGAAGATATTAAAGTTATTTTTGACAGTGGGCGGGAGACCGGGGCTTGCTCCTTCCCCGCCGCGGGTCGTCCCGGTATCGCAGTACATCCGGGTTTGACGGCCCACGCGCCATTTTACGCATTCGAAAAGGAATTTACACGCACCCTCGCTCGGCCGAACGCCACCCCCCCCCCCCCCTCTTGAATAAGCGCTATTCCGGTGGGAGACCCGCGTCCAAACGCCCATGTCTCGCGATTTCGAATTACGAGATCTCCGCGTCGTAGCGATATAAGTCGCCGAAATGAATTCAGCCAAACCTGGGGGCGAAATGTTCGCGGGATACTCGCTCAACATGGCAGCGGCAAAACTTGAAAAGAAGACACGCAAGCAAATTGCGCGCGAATACTACCAACCACTCAAATTTGACCGTTTCGCCATAATCGAAACGCATAATTTGGGAGGTGCCCTGTACAGTCCCGGACCTGAACGAAGAGACGAATGAATACCGGCGTGTTGGTGACGTCCGTCAAGTTCCGGGGCGCACGGCTGATACGCTAGCTAAGTGCGGGCCGTGTTCAGTCACAACCCAGCACGCAAGGTTCTTTGCCCGCTCGAAGGAGTTGGTCCGCGAGATTGGAACGCGTAAGCCGGCGCTCGCTCGAGCTCGCCCGACCCTCGCGGAATATTGGCGGTAGGGTTAGGTTAGTTAATTCCCCGTAGTAGCCGACCTCTCTCGGCCGCCTCCCGGAAGGTGGAGGTTTGCGCGGCTCGGTTACCCGGGATTTTTGCGCGGGGGGGATCCGACGGCACGGTCTCGTTGTACATTTCGTATATGCCTTCGAATTGGGGGAGATTCGCTCCGGCCGCTAGTAGTCAATGTAAACTTCGACCATTTAGCATTTTTGTCGCTAAGTTGAACGGTGGGCTTGTAAAACTGATGGTATTTAGCAAGCTCGCACGGTTTATTCAAACGGTGCCGTTTGGGGTGAGTGCGGCCAAAAAAACACAGACTGTCCCGAAGCTTTTGGGGCAGGAGGCGTTTCTTTTTGCGGCTTTAAAAGGACAAGCGGGAATATTTTTTTAATATGGCCCGCGTGCCAACGTTCATCCGTTACCCGTTCGACTGATGTTTACGATTTATCGACGCTAACGTTTTTGTATTAACACAAATTCAATTCGTTATGTTCGCTTTCAGGTTGTACGCGATAAACTTTGGTTTCGTTGCGCGTCTACAGTAAACAAATTATATTAGCAGCGCATTTGTTCTGTCCAAGAAAAACCTTTAATCTCGACGTAACTAATAACTTGACACCGACTCGTAAGAATGTTCGGGTTTAATCCTTAATGTTGACATTAATTAGCTTTTCGCGAATTTTGACCTAAAATTTCCGTTTCACTTTTAACTCGCATTTCCATTCTGCCGCTAGATGAACTAAAATTTCACATCTACTTGTAATCAACGTAAATTTCAATTTATTAAGCAATAAAAAATTTAAAAAAAAAAAAAAAAAAAAAAAAACTAATGCTTCTCGTTTTTAAGCGTGTAGTGCAGTCGCGAATAAGAATTGGGCGAAAAAGTCCGCGGAAGAGACCTACCGCTGAAATTGCTCGCTAATTCTTAGGTTTTCGCTTCGAAGGTTTTTGCCCCGGTTTCGAACCCGGGCCTCCACGATCACCGGGCTAGCGCGTTGCCAACTCGCCAACCGTTTCATCCGGTGGACAAGAGTCCTTATTATTTTCCTGTGTCCTGCCCGAGCAATTGTCCGGAAAATCCGCGACCGAACTACGAGTGCCCAAAAC
>CAWUCO010000020.1:20000-25000 GCA_963920705.1 Odiellus spinosus | reverse complement strand
TTTCCCGGAAGCTGCCCGCCGAGTCAATTGAGTAACTCAGGCGGATCGCTGGTTGGCATCGTTTATGGTTAGAACTAGGGCGGTATCTGATCGCCTTCGAACCTCTAACTTTCGTTCTTGATTAATGAAAACATTCTTGGCAAATGCTTTCGCTGTAGTTCGTCTTGCGACGGTCCAAGAATTTCACCTCTAGCGTCGCAATACGAATGCCCCCGTCTGTCCCTTTTAATCATTACCTCGTGTTCCGAAAACCAACACAATAGAACTCGAAGTCCTCTTTCATTATTCCATGCACCATTATTCAGGCGGGACGCCTGCTTTGAGCACTCCAATTTTTTCAAAGTAAACGTGCCGGGCACCTACGACACTCAGTCAAGAGCACCGAAGGAAAACCGGCAGGATGTTCAGGCCAGGCAGTAACCACCGGAGCGGACCGCCTGTCTGGAACTGAGATTCAACTACGAGCTTTTTAACCGCAACAACTTTAATATACGCTATTGGAGCTGGAATTACCGCGGCTGCTGGCACCAGACTTGCCCTCCAATGGATCCTCGTTAAAGGATTTAGAGTGTACTCATTCCAATTACGGGGCCTCAAAAGAGTCCCGTATTGTTATTTTTCGTCACTACCTCCCCGTGCCGGGAGTGGGTAATTTGCGCGCCTGCTGCCTTCCTTGGATGTGGTAGCCGTTTCTCAGGCTCCCTCTCCGGAATCGAACCCTGATTCCCCGTTACCCGTTACGACCATGGTAGGCGCGTAGCCTACCATCGAAAGTTGATAAGGCAGACACTTGAAAGAAACATCGCCGATACGAGATCGTGCGATTTGCCCAAAGTTATCCAGAGTCGCCATGGTAAGCGGGCCGAAGCCCGATTGGTCTTGGTCTAATAAAAGCGCTCGTTCCCGAAGGTCGGAGCTCTGCTGCATGTATTAGCTCTAGAATTACCACAGTTATCCAAGTAAAAAAGTACGATCTAAGAAACCATAACTGATTTAATGAGCCATTCGCGGTTTCACCTTATTTCGGCATGTACTTAGACATGCATGGCTTAGTCTTTGAGACAAGCATATGACTACTGGCAGGATCAACCAGGTAACAACATTTAACGAACGTTGCAACGTCAAGCTGGAAAAACGCGCCGCGCGGCGGCGAACTTGTCGCCGCCGTCGGGCGTTTTCTCGGAACCGGCGCGTGGAAAAAACGCGCGCGGTTCGAACTTTTGTTCTTTTTTTTGTCCGAGAGAGCCGGAACAAGCTTCTCGAAGACTGTTTCTCGGTTCGTTCTAGCCCAGGCGGTGTTATTGCAACCGCCTTCTTCGAGCCGAAACCTGAGGAGAATATTCGAGTAAAGACGCCGGAAGCGAGACGAAACTCTCATTGTTTTTTGTCGGTACCAATTCGCCCTCCGACGACGCACCTCGGTTACGAGGACGATCTGGGGCTAGCTGATAGCGATAAATGCTTCGACGCGCCACCAAGTGGACGGTCCGGGAAGCGTGGTCGTTTCGACGAATTCGCCCGTGGTGCCGGCGGGCCGTCGTTTAGTTTTATTCCTAGAATTTGTTTTTGGGTTAATTTTTTAATAAATGAAACTCTGTCGTTCGACACTCGGGCAAGACTTGACGGTAAAGCCTTGTCGTTCAACAGAGAGGGGGTTTTTAATTTTGTCTGACTTTTTTAACCAAACAGCCTGTAGCGCGCACCACGCGCATTTCGGGAGACCAGCCTCCACAAGGACAGTGTGGGGGATCGGGTCGTGACCGGTCGTGGCGCGACGATTTTGGTTTAAAAAAAAAAAAAAAAAAAAAAAAAAAAAGAGGGGGGGGGGGGGAAACGGGAGGTTTTGGGGGCGGCCGCGAAGTGGCGCCCTGGGCGTGGGACGTTATTGATAAATTGAAAGGAACGGCGTCCAGGGAGAAAGGGCGCCACGAGGTTCGCGACGCTAACGCGAGACAAGGGCGCTGGCCGCCGACTATCGCTTCTCTGCCTTTTGTCTAGGATCATTGCGTAGTATCTGTTCTTATCAGCCGAAGGTAAAGGCCGATCCGGGTCGAACAACGGCGGCCCGATTTCGGCTCTTCTCCGTGGCTTGTTTGGGGTGCTCGAGGCTGTTATGGGTCTTTGCGCCGCCAGGAGGCGCGGATCGCGGCCACGGGCCAAGCGCGAGAAAGCAAGCGCGAAAGAAGAGGTGTCGCGAGCCGCGCGGCGGAGCGAGCGCCGCGACGGGCATCGCTTCTCGGCCTTTTGGCTAAGATCAAAGTGTAGTATCTGTTCTTATCAGCTTAATATCTGATATCCGTCCAACGGGCGGAAGATATTAAAGTTATTTTTGACAGTGGGCGGGAGACCGGGGCTTGCTCCTTCCCCGCCGCGGGTCGTCCCGGTATCGCAGTACATCCGGGTTTGACGGCCCACGCGCCATTTTACGCATTCGAAAAGGAATTTACACGCACCCTCGCTCGGCCGAACGCCACCCCCCCCCCCCTCTTGAATAAGCGCTATTCCGGTGGGAGACCCGCGTCCAAACGCCCATGTCTCGCGATTTCGAATTACGAGATCTCCGCGTCGTAGCGATATAAGTCGCCGAAATGAATTCAGCCAAACCTGGGGGCGAAATGTTCGCGGGATACTCGCTCAACATGGCAGCGGCAAAACTTGAAAAGAAGACACGCAAGCAAATTGCGCGCGAATACTACCAACCACTCAAATTTGACCGTTTCGCCATAATCGAAACGCATAATTTGGGAGGTGCCCTGTACAGTCCCGGACCTGAACGAAGAGACGAATGAATACCGGCGTGTTGGTGACGTCCGTCAAGTTCCGGGGCGCACGGCTGATACGCTAGCTAAGTGCGGGCCGTGTTCAGTCACAACCCAGCACGCAAGGTTCTTTGCCCGCTCGAAGGAGTTGGTCCGCGAGATTGGAACGCGTAAGCCGGCGCTCGCTCGAGCTCGCCCGACCCTCGCGGAATATTGGCGGTAGGGTTAGGTTAGTTAATTCCCCGTAGTAGCCGACCTCTCTCGGCCGCCTCCCGGAAGGTGGAGGTTTGCGCGGCTCGGTTACCCGGGATTTTTGCGCGGGGGGGATCCGACGGCACGGTCTCGTTGTACATTTCGTATATGCCTTCGAATTGGGGGAGATTCGCTCCGGCCGCTAGTAGTCAATGTAAACTTCGACCATTTAGCATTTTTGTCGCTAAGTTGAACGGTGGGCTTGTAAAACTGATGGTATTTAGCAAGCTCGCACGGTTTATTCAAACGGTGCCGTTTGGGGTGAGTGCGGCCAAAAAAACACAGACTGTCCCGAAGCTTTTGGGGCAGGAGGCGTTTCTTTTTGCGGCTTTAAAAGGACAAGCGGGAATATTTTTTTAATATGGCCCGCGTGCCAACGTTCATCCGTTACCCGTTCGACTGATGTTTACGATTTATCGACGCTAACGTTTTTGTATTAACACAAATTCAATTCGTTATGTTCGCTTTCAGGTTGTACGCGATAAACTTTGGTTTCGTTGCGCGTCTACAGTAAACAAATTATATTAGCAGCGCATTTGTTCTGTCCAAGAAAAACCTTTAATCTCGACGTAACTAATAACTTGACACCGACTCGTAAGAATGTTCGGGTTTAATCCTTAATGTTGACATTAATTAGCTTTTCGCGAATTTTGACCTAAAATTTCCGTTTCACTTTTAACTCGCATTTCCATTCTGCCGCTAGATGAACTAAAATTTCACATCTACTTGTAATCAACGTAAATTTCAATTTATTAAGCAATAAAAAATTTAAAAAAAAAAAAAAAAAAAAAAAAACTAATGCTTCTCGTTTTTAAGCGTGTAGTGCAGTCGCGAATAAGAATTGGGCGAAAAAGTCCGCGGAAGAGACCTACCGCTGAAATTGCTCGCTAATTCTTAGGTTTTCGCTTCGAAGGTTTTTGCCCCGGTTTCGAACCCGGGCCTCCACGATCACCGGGCTAGCGCGTTGCCAACTCGCCAACCGTTTCATCCGGTGGACAAGAGTCCTTATTATTTTCCTGTGTCCTGCCCGAGCAATTGTCCGGAAAATCCGCGACCGAACTACGAGTGCCCAAAACTTTCACTATCGTTGGCGCTACGGAAATCAAGGGCCGTGGAGAATTTCGCCGCTTACCAAAATGGCGAGGTTTTTATTCCCGGACATTCCGCCATCAATCAGGCAGCGGTTGTCGGGCGTTTGGGGAGAAATGTAGGGTTTTTTGGGTGAAGCGACTGTATCGAAGAAAGCGACACGATCAATTTGCTGACCGCGAAAGTGGTCGGGCGTACGACTTTAAAGTACCGCGACAAAAAATAATTAAAATTAAATAAAATATTTTTGGTAACTTTCGAAAACGCGGAACGGACGCCACGGGATTCGAACCCGGGGGCTGTCGCCGCGCCACCCCAACGCTCTACCGAACGAGCCGCGGCGACGTTGACGAGGGAACCACCGTTAGACGGGTTTTTCGCGTGGGGCGGCCGCACTTTCGCGCGCGGAGATTTATCGCTCGAGAGCGGCCGAGAAAGGGAAGACCGACATCGCGGCGGTTGTAGCTACGTCGGTAAAGCCCTCGACGCGCGTTCCAGACCCCGCGGGTTCGAATCGCGACACCATATCCACGCGCGCGCGCACACCTTCCAAAACACACACACACGCACGTTTAAAAATGGGAGTTGGCACCTAGCGACGAAAGGGAAGCACAGCCGGTTTCTTGTAAAGAGGGCGCCGCCTCCGCCTCCTCGCTCGCTGCCAACTCATAGCGCGCCACGGTTTTGCCGGCGGGGATTAAAAAAAAACCTTTTTTCGGACTTAGCGCAGCGAGCGAGAACGTGGCGCGGCACACGCACAAACCGATCACAAAAAAAAAAAAAAAAAAAAAAAAAAAAAAAAAAAAAACCGGCGGAAAAAAAGGCATGTAGCCATAAGCGCAGTCGCCAAAAGAGCACTTTGCGTTTGCGCGCTCCCGTTAGAGCGGTTTCTCAAAAGAA
>CAWUCO010000020.1:10000-15000 GCA_963920705.1 Odiellus spinosus | reverse complement strand
CTTAAATTCAGCGGGTTATCTCGTCTGATCTGAGGTCGACAAGTCAATGTCTGTTTACGTTGCGCGAGGCGCAACTACGGTCCGGAAAAACAAAAGTGGCCCGGACCATCGTGAGACTACCGAAATAACCAGGGAGGTCATCGGAGCTCCGATCCCCGATTTAAACCATTAAAACGGGAGAATTGGGAGTCGGAACGAACGGCGCCCGCAATGAAGCGCGCGCCGTCGCACGAAACGCATTTTGAGTCGAAATACCATTTTACGGTTATTAGCGACTAGGCCAGAAGTCGACGCGAAACGTCGCTTCAGAGATCAGTAATCCGACCCTCAGACAGGCGAAACCTCGGGAAAGACCCGAGGTCGCAATGCGCGTTCGAAAGATAAGTGCTCAATGTGTCCTGCAATTCACACCAAGTCTCGCAGCTGGCTGCGTTCTTCATCGACCCACGAACCGAGTGATCCACCGCTTAGAGTCGTACAAAAGTTTGTTTTTTTGTTAAAATGAACCGACAAATAAAGCGGGCTTTCTTTTTTTGGGAGAAAGGCGGACGCTTGGTGACGCCCTATGATAGAGATTATACGGAAATGGGTCGAGGAGGGCGGAACAAAGGAATTCCGTCCCCGCTCGACCCGAGCGGAATCGATCGCGCGGTCGCGGGCTCGCGACTCGAGCTCTCTACCTTCCGTACGCTCGGACGCGAACGATTCCACCACTCGGGCACCTTAAGTCGCGCTTAAGCCGCGAGATTTTTTTTCTTTTGGAAGGAATAGGAGCGAAAACGTCGGCGGTTTTCGCCCCGGTATTCTCCGAGAGTTGTGTTTTTGAAAAGTTTTTTCGCCCGCAAAATGGCGCCGGTTGAAACCTTTTCGGAACCGCAAAATTCGATAATGATCCTTCCGCAGGTTCACCTACGGAAACCTTGTTACGACTTTTACTTCCTCTAAATGATCAAGTTTGGTCATCTTTCCGGTACGTCGGTGCGACCCGAAAGCCGCTCCGAGCACCAGTCCGAAGACCTCACTAAATCATTCAATCGGTAGTAGCGACGGGCGGTGTGTACAAAGGGCAGGGACGTAATCAACACGAGCTTATGACTCGCGCTTACTGGGAATTCCTCGTTCAAGGGGGACAATTACAAGCCCCTATCCCTATCACGAAGGAGGTTCATCGGGTTACCCAGTCCTGCCGGACAGGGGTAAACACACGCTGATTCCTTCAGTGTAGCGCGCGTGCGGCCCCGGACATCTAAGGGCATCACAGACCTGTTATTGCTCTGTCTCGTGCGGCTAAACGCCGCTTGTCCCTCTAAGAAGGAAGACCGACACAAGTGATCGGTCGCCTATTTAGTAGGCTAGAGTCTCGTTCGTTATCGGAATTAACCAGACAAATCGCTCCACCAACTAAGAACGGCCATGCACCACCACCCACCGAATCAAGAAAGAGCTCTTAATCTGTCAATCCTTCCGGTGTCCGGGCCGGGTAAGTTTTCCCGTGTTGAGTCAAATTAAGCCGCAGGCTCCACTCCTGGTGGTGCCCTTCCGTCAATTCCTTTAAGTTTCAGCTTTGCAACCATACTTCCCCCGGAACCCACAAACTTTGGTTTCCCGGAAGCTGCCCGCCGAGTCAATTGAGTAACTCAGGCGGATCGCTGGTTGGCATCGTTTATGGTTAGAACTAGGGCGGTATCTGATCGCCTTCGAACCTCTAACTTTCGTTCTTGATTAATGAAAACATTCTTGGCAAATGCTTTCGCTGTAGTTCGTCTTGCGACGGTCCAAGAATTTCACCTCTAGCGTCGCAATACGAATGCCCCCGTCTGTCCCTTTTAATCATTACCTCGTGTTCCGAAAACCAACACAATAGAACTCGAAGTCCTCTTTCATTATTCCATGCACCATTATTCAGGCGGGACGCCTGCTTTGAGCACTCCAATTTTTTCAAAGTAAACGTGCCGGGCACCTACGACACTCAGTCAAGAGCACCGAAGGAAAACCGGCAGGATGTTCAGGCCAGGCAGTAACCACCGGAGCGGACCGCCTGTCTGGAACTGAGATTCAACTACGAGCTTTTTAACCGCAACAACTTTAATATACGCTATTGGAGCTGGAATTACCGCGGCTGCTGGCACCAGACTTGCCCTCCAATGGATCCTCGTTAAAGGATTTAGAGTGTACTCATTCCAATTACGGGGCCTCAAAAGAGTCCCGTATTGTTATTTTTCGTCACTACCTCCCCGTGCCGGGAGTGGGTAATTTGCGCGCCTGCTGCCTTCCTTGGATGTGGTAGCCGTTTCTCAGGCTCCCTCTCCGGAATCGAACCCTGATTCCCCGTTACCCGTTACGACCATGGTAGGCGCGTAGCCTACCATCGAAAGTTGATAAGGCAGACACTTGAAAGAAACATCGCCGATACGAGATCGTGCGATTTGCCCAAAGTTATCCAGAGTCGCCATGGTAAGCGGGCCGAAGCCCGATTGGTCTTGGTCTAATAAAAGCGCTCGTTCCCGAAGGTCGGAGCTCTGCTGCATGTATTAGCTCTAGAATTACCACAGTTATCCAAGTAAAAAAGTACGATCTAAGAAACCATAACTGATTTAATGAGCCATTCGCGGTTTCACCTTATTTCGGCATGTACTTAGACATGCATGGCTTAGTCTTTGAGACAAGCATATGACTACTGGCAGGATCAACCAGGTAACAACATTTAACGAACGTTGCAACGTCAAGCTGGAAAAACGCGCCGCGCGGCGGCGAACTTGTCGCCGCCGTCGGGCGTTTTCTCGGAACCGGCGCGTGGAAAAAACGCGCGCGGTTCGAACTTTTGTTCTTTTTTTTGTCCGAGAGAGCCGGAACAAGCTTCTCGAAGACTGTTTCTCGGTTCGTTCTAGCCCAGGCGGTGTTATTGCAACCGCCTTCTTCGAGCCGAAACCTGAGGAGAATATTCGAGTAAAGACGCCGGAAGCGAGACGAAACTCTCATTGTTTTTTGTCGGTACCAATTCGCCCTCCGACGACGCACCTCGGTTACGAGGACGATCTGGGGCTAGCTGATAGCGATAAATGCTTCGACGCGCCACCAAGTGGACGGTCCGGGAAGCGTGGTCGTTTCGACGAATTCGCCCGTGGTGCCGGCGGGCCGTCGTTTAGTTTTATTCCTAGAATTTGTTTTTGGGTTAATTTTTTAATAAATGAAACTCTGTCGTTCGACACTCGGGCAAGACTTGACGGTAAAGCCTTGTCGTTCAACAGAGAGGGGGTTTTTAATTTTGTCTGACTTTTTTAACCAAACAGCCTGTAGCGCGCACCACGCGCATTTCGGGAGACCAGCCTCCACAAGGACAGTGTGGGGGATCGGGTCGTGACCGGTCGTGGCGCGACGATTTTGGTTTAAAAAAAAAAAAAAAAAAAAAAAAAAAAAGAGGGGGGGGGGGGGAAACGGGAGGTTTTGGGGGCGGCCGCGAAGTGGCGCCCTGGGCGTGGGACGTTATTGATAAATTGAAAGGAACGGCGTCCAGGGAGAAAGGGCGCCACGAGGTTCGCGACGCTAACGCGAGACAAGGGCGCTGGCCGCCGACTATCGCTTCTCTGCCTTTTGTCTAGGATCATTGCGTAGTATCTGTTCTTATCAGCCGAAGGTAAAGGCCGATCCGGGTCGAACAACGGCGGCCCGATTTCGGCTCTTCTCCGTGGCTTGTTTGGGGTGCTCGAGGCTGTTATGGGTCTTTGCGCCGCCAGGAGGCGCGGATCGCGGCCACGGGCCAAGCGCGAGAAAGCAAGCGCGAAAGAAGAGGTGTCGCGAGCCGCGCGGCGGAGCGAGCGCCGCGACGGGCATCGCTTCTCGGCCTTTTGGCTAAGATCAAAGTGTAGTATCTGTTCTTATCAGCTTAATATCTGATATCCGTCCAACGGGCGGAAGATATTAAAGTTATTTTTGACAGTGGGCGGGAGACCGGGGCTTGCTCCTTCCCCGCCGCGGGTCGTCCCGGTATCGCAGTACATCCGGGTTTGACGGCCCACGCGCCATTTTACGCATTCGAAAAGGAATTTACACGCACCCTCGCTCGGCCGAACGCCACCCCCCCCCCCCCCCCCTCTTGAATAAGCGCTATTCCGGTGGGAGACCCGCGTCCAAACGCCCATGTCTCGCGATTTCGAATTACGAGATCTCCGCGTCGTAGCGATATAAGTCGCCGAAATGAATTCAGCCAAACCTGGGGGCGAAATGTTCGCGGGATACTCGCTCAACATGGCAGCGGCAAAACTTGAAAAGAAGACACGCAAGCAAATTGCGCGCGAATACTACCAACCACTCAAATTTGACCGTTTCGCCATAATCGAAACGCATAATTTGGGAGGTGCCCTGTACAGTCCCGGACCTGAACGAAGAGACGAATGAATACCGGCGTGTTGGTGACGTCCGTCAAGTTCCGGGGCGCACGGCTGATACGCTAGCTAAGTGCGGGCCGTGTTCAGTCACAACCCAGCACGCAAGGTTCTTTGCCCGCTCGAAGGAGTTGGTCCGCGAGATTGGAACGCGTAAGCCGGCGCTCGCTCGAGCTCGCCCGACCCTCGCGGAATATTGGCGGTAGGGTTAGGTTAGTTAATTCCCCGTAGTAGCCGACCTCTCTCGGCCGCCTCCCGGAAGGTGGAGGTTTGCGCGGCTCGGTTACCCGGGATTTTTGCGCGGGGGGGATCCGACGGCACGGTCTCGTTGTACATTTCGTATATGCCTTCGAATTGGGGGAGATTCGCTCCGGCCGCTAGTAGTCAATGTAAACTTCGACCATTTAGCATTTTTGTCGCTAAGTTGAACGGTGGGCTTGTAAAACTGATGGTATTTAGCAAGCTCGCACGGTTTATTCAAACGGTGCCGTTTGGGGTGAGTGCGGCCAAAAAAACACAGACTGTCCCGAAGCTTTTGGGGCAGGAGGCGTTTCTTTTTGCGGCTTTAAAAGGACAAGCGGGAATATTTTTTTAATATGGCCCGCGTGCCAACGTTCA
>CAWUCO010000019.1:0-15239 GCA_963920705.1 Odiellus spinosus | reverse complement strand
CACTTGAGCCCGTCTAATAAATGATTGTCTAACTCGTTCGAAGATCCCTGGTGTGTTGCGTATGGTTTCGCAGGCATCAATAATCCTTTGACGTAGATCTTCCACGTCACGCACTTCACTAACATAAACAAAGTCCTTAAGGTGGCCCCAAAGAAAGATATCACAAGGGTTTAGGTCCGGAGATCTGGCTGCCACGCAACCGTTCCGCCACTACCAATCCACCTCAAAAGGAATGTTTCACCAAGGAAGGCCCTAACTAGGAGAGAAAAATGAGGTGGTGCACCGTCGTGCATAATCCACATGTCTCGTCTCAAGGCCAATGGTACGTCTTCAAGAAGCAAGAACAGATTGTCTTGAAGAAACGGGAGATATGCCTCACCATTAAGCCTTGGCTGCAAAAAGAATGGTCCCATTAAATGGTCACCAACAATTCCGCACCAAAACCGGGTGCTTGTTAGCGAATAATCGTGCTACAATTCGAAACACACTTGTTTTCATAAACTGTCATACTTATGGATATTATAAGGTTATTTACACTAATTAAAATGTTCGAACGAAAAGATTTTCATGGTAGAAACGGACCATTGAGCGTGTCAGTAAACAGCTACTCAACAGTCTTGAAAGATGCCTACTTAAATGGTACGGAGGAACTTGGATATCCTACAGTTGACTACAACGGAAAGAATCAAAGAGGTAAAAGTGTACACAAAAACCCATAGAAGAATCAAGAATGCGCTGAAAGCGGTAGTAAAGGGTTATGAAAAACACTAGATGGCACTGATTTTCATAATAAGGGTCTCAGTTTTTCTGGGGGTAAGGATAGTTTTGGAATAATTTATTTCCTAGTCTACTGAACTCTCTCTTTCGCCAGTATCTCGCCTCTCGCGGCGGGTGGGCACGCTGCAGGCCAGGCGTTGACGGGGCTCGGATAATACGCTCTATAGAGAAAAGTTAAATTTAAATTTGACAATTTTAGGTTTAAATTTACAAGGTAAACTCGAAGATGTCGCCACAATAGCACCTATTATCCGGGACCCGTCACCGTCTGGCGTACAGCGTGCCCACCCGCTTCCGTGAAAGGCAGGATACTGGGGAAAGAGGTAAGAGAGAGTTCATTAGACTGGGAAATAAATCAAACCCAAACAATCTTTAATCCCCCAAAAAACTGAGACCCCTATTATGGAAAAATGCAGTGCCATCTCGTGTTTTTTCATCGTACTAATAACCCTTTACTACCGCTTTAGCCTGTATCTTTACTAACCTTGGTACCAGGAAGTAGTTTAGAATAAACTGTAGGATAGGACCTTAGTCCGAAATAAAACAGTGTATTTGTTTTAGCTTAAACATTATAGGTCCTTTATATGAAATATTCATTCATTGTGAGAGACCTTTAACTAATTCTAATTATTTTTAATTACAGGGTTTAATGTAGCTCAATTAACTGTCAGGAATGGATATAGATGTAGTACCGAAAAAGCATATTTGCGACCAGTTTATTCTCGACCTGAACTTACAATAATAACCGGAGCATATGTAACTAAAGTAAGAAAAGCACCAAGAAAATCTGTAGTTTCTAGAAAACCACCTTTATTTTCTTTGCCCCAATCACCGAGTTTAACTGAGGAATTTCGTTGTTTCGCGTTATTCACTACGATCACAAGTAAATCATCCTCCAAGTTTATAAGACGACATACTGCGGGTGACACCGAAGTGAGTTCGATTTTCTCAGTTCATGGTTTCACCCTAACTATTCCGAAATTTGTACAGAAAGGCGGCCAGGTCCAGTATATTCTTTCTAGAGTAAATCAGACTCGAAATCGCGACCGCCGCACGAGAC
This sequence comes from Odiellus spinosus, assembly GCA_963920705.1. Lineage (NCBI taxonomy): Eukaryota > Metazoa > Arthropoda > Arachnida > Opiliones > Phalangiidae > Odiellus > Odiellus spinosus. Next base: position 13,402 of record CAWUCO010000019.1, on the reverse strand, counting down.
ACGTTCCTTCGTTTCGCGAGAGAGAGGGGAGAGTTGTTTTCCATCGATACATTTTTATCCCCTTAAACGTCTGGACAGTTTAGAGAAATACTAGCACCGTCTACTTAGTTCCAATCTCAACCACTAGAGAGTGCAATGTCGAATTTCGTATCTAGGCGGTTTATAGTTTTTAGATTTTTTTTCCTCTCTCCTCGGGTGAAAGCGTTGACGACAAAACTTTCAGAACCACATACCAATATGCCTTGTTGTAAACTTGAAGCATGATTTACCTGAGTTACGATTCATACTTTCCCTAAAAGCTGGAAAAATGTAGTTATCCCTTGCCACCTCAATACCAAACGATAACAAATATCTCGGTTCTTAAAATTTCAAGAACCCAAAAACTCAACAGGAAATTTGGTAGATTTTTACAAAAATTAAGATTTCTGCAATAATTTACAACAATAAATCAACTATGGTTAATAATAGTAAGTTAATCGTAGTGTTTTTTCAGATTGATATAAAATACAAAGTGGCAAAAGAGTATTTTACATAAAAGACAATGGCTACGGAAACCAAACTTACTACGCAAGTGCTAGAAAAGAAGTAATTCTTGGCGCGGGAGCTATCAAATCGCCTCAAATTCTGATGCTATCTGGAATTGGTCCCAAGCAACACTTGGAAGAAATGAAAGTAACAATTCCAAAAATATTGCGAATTTTACCTCTGAGCACCAAATAAGAAACTTAATTATTGCATGGAAAACTTGCTTTTGAAAAAACGCGTACAAGACAGTATTATCTTCAGGCGGCACAAGATCATTTAAATTCGTAGCTATAAAATCATCTCTTAGATGAAAGGATTAAAGAGTTTAATAGACATAAAGAGATATTTTAAAAATTATACATTAGTTAACGTATCTGAATGTAATGACAAACTTTTTATTCGTACTCACTGTTATAGGAAATTGACTGCGTTATAAGAGTTATTCATTCGCCGATAAGAAAGATTTGAAAAGTTTTTTCGCGGATTTTAACGCAAATTGAGATCTCGAAGTCTCTAGAGTGTAGGAATTTAGTCGCTGTTCTTTCATTCTACACGGATTTCGAGAAACGTCTTATTTTTATCTTGGCATTATCTATTTGAATAAACGCGTAATTTGTTTATTAATCAAGCTTAAACTTTTATCTCCTAGTCTAATTCGTATCCATTTGATACGCGGCTGTTTATATAATTCGTGGTTTTATTTTAACAAACAATTTATCCGAGGCTAAAATATCTGAATAGTCTAGTTATCAATGGATATCTTAAGTTATTATTCGATTCCGAGCTCTAATCATGTCGAGGCAACTCCTAGTCCAATCATCGACGAACAACAGGGACCTAACGGGACAGAGAAAGCACTAAACTTAACCTCTACCCCTATTCTAAAACCCGTCCTTTTTTGGTGCACTGAGATTTTGAAGATTTTCACTATTGTTTTGCCATTTAGATACCATTAGAAGCAGACTTGCCTGTCGGTCTAAACCTACAAGATCACATCGCGTCGGCTGGAGCATTTTACACTGTAGACGCGCCGAGTGTCCCAACATTTAATGAGCTAATTAATTACACCTCATTTCCAAATTATGAATTTCCAGAAACTTTAACGAGTGTTCTATCAACTGCCGCTGTTTTAGAAGCCATTGGCTTTCTAAAATCTCCATTCGAGGCTGTAGAGGGAGACTACAATGACTTGCAGTTTTTCTTTTTGTCAAATCTACTTTTTGTAGCGGGATTCAATGATCAAGTTTGTTAATGAGTTAATTTTGTAGTGTGTTATTATTACCAAGCAACCATGATCAGGTTGTAATACGGAGATCTCAGTCCACTGCCTTCTTTAATACTATGCCTACCCGTAGGAAAAAATGGGGGTGGCGTTACCGATTTCAAAAAAATCGTTAGATGTCGCTTTCTTGAGGATAAAAAACAGGGAAATTCAAAATAGATACGAATGTTAGGTTAATAATCTAGAATAAACGAATTGGGATTTAATTTAAGTGTCAAACAAATAAACTGTGATTTTAAAATATTTACATTTAAAACAAGTTCTAAATCAAATCGTAAAAAATCAAGATCTCTATAGTATCACCTAGATATCGCTTGGAGTTCTACGATCTTTCTTCGATAGAGCCTCATCTAATTGGCTCTTGGCGACGCGAGACTCGCGATTGGTTATTCATTACGTAATCCCTGGACAGATTGCTAATTGAAAATGCCAAGAAAAAAACGTTGTTGCTTGCATTTCGTGGCCTAGTATTAGAGAATGCGGTGCTCAGTCATATGAGCCTAATTATCCAAAAATATTATTTTATTTAATTTTTTAAAAGGTATTTTTGATTAAATTTGCCTAAAAAGTCCTTTATTTGAGATTATTCTAGTCCTATATAATCCTATGGAAACATATCATCGTTTTAGAGTAATAAATGGTTTGTAATTTTAATGTAAGGTTTAATAATTTTTCAGATTATTTCATTTCTCGTGGAAAATGGATACTTTAACAAACCAGCTTTTCTTATTGGGCCTGCTGTACTGCATCCAAAATCAAGAGGAAATATTACACTGAGATCTAACGTACCTACTGATCCACCAGTTATTCGAATGAATTATTTTACAGATCCATATGATATTAAAGTTATAGTACATGGTGGGTTTTTTGTTATTAATATTAATCTTATTCGATTTTTATTTTATATTGTAACTGCATATCAGAATGCTAATTTGCCCAATTTTTACCAAGTAGCGAGTCATAACTTTCGAGTGGCTAGGCATAATTTTATTGTTTGAATATATGAACGGAATGTCTACTTTCAAACGGTGCAATCAGTTTAGGTCTAGGAGATCGTAGTGAAAAGTTACGGCAATTTAAACATTGGGGCCTTTTTTTGGACTTTTGCCCAATTTGTATCTAGTGGCGAGGCATCCTTTTCGAGTGGCTCATGTAAATGTTATTATTCGAAATATATGAACGGATTGTCTAATTTGAAATGGTGCAATCAGTTTTGGTCTAGGAGGTTGTAGTGAAAAGTTACGGCCATTTAAAGATTGGGGTCGTTTTTGTACTTTTGCCAAATTTGTATCTAGTGGCGAGGCATCCTCTTAAGTGGCTCATGTAAATTTTATTATTCGATATATATGAACGGAATGTCTACTTCCAAACGGTGCCATCAGTTTTGGTCAAGGAGATCGTAGTGTAAAATTACGACCATTTAAAGATAGGACAGGCCTTGGTATTTTAGGTTTTTGAAAGTAATTGTGGAAAATTATGGATAAAGTCCAAAAATATATGATTTAACAGGACCTTATAGGACCTCTTGTAGGATTTCTAACCGCGATCTAAGAGTGAAATAAAAAGAACTTAATGTAACGAATAAAACTTTAATGTGAACTGATAACATTGATACAAAGGTTTATATACCATTTCTAAAAAAAAAACAACTCTAGACTAAAACTGTATAAGATCGGGTTTGTATTTTTTAAGGGAGCTGGCGATTATCTCAACACCCCTTCTCGGTAGCTACCGCAAATACCAATCTTGTTTTTCAGGTATAAGAATTTCTCCCCTGATAATGGTTTAGTTAGAATATCTGCGGTCATCTCATTGGTTGGAGAGTAGCAAACGTTGAGGGTACCCTTCTCCACCATGTCTCGTAACAAGTGATACTTGACATCGATATGCTTTGTTCTGCCGCTTGATTTTTCGTTCTGGCTCATCTTGATGCACCCTTGGTTGTCTTCGTATATAGTTGTTGATCCAAAGGCTGGACAACCCATGTCTTTAAGTTCTTGTCGGAGCCATATTGTTTCTTGGGCAGCGTGAGCCGCAGCGACGTATTCGGCTTCTGTTGAGGATAACGCTACCGTACTCTGCTTACGGCTGGACCAGGCTATCGTTGAGCTTCCGAGTTGAACTAGGTACCCACTTGTGGATTTTCTGTCCTTGTGGTCACCTGCCCAGTCTGCATCTACGTAACCTCGAAGAGTCGGTTCCTCTAGCGATGAAAGCAGCAGTGTATCGTCTATACTGCCTTTAAAATAGCGCATGACTCGTTTTACTGCCGCCCAATCGCTCTCGCTAGGCTTTGAAACTCTCCTACATAACATGCTGACGCTGGCAGCGATGTCCGGTCTTGTGACGGTCGCTATGTGTAGTAGGATTCCAATAGCTTTCCTATATTGCGTGTTGTTCGGGAGTATATTTTCTTCATCCAGCAGGGTAGGATATGATGTATCCATGGGAGTCTTTGAAGGCTTTGAATTTTCCATGCCGAAGTCTTCCAACATTTCCGTGATTTTATTTGATTGATGAATGGAAAAACTTCCATTTTCCGAACGCTCAACTTGGGTTCCGAGGTAGTATGTGACGTCTCCTAGATCTTTGGTTTCGAAGTATTGATTCAGCTTTGCAAGTATAGTGTTGATGATTTGGGTGTCCTGATTGGCGACTAATAGATCGTCAACGTAGAGTAATACATAGGCCCAATCGTCATTCTCTCCTTTTCTAGTATAGAGGCCAGGATCAGCTTTGCTTCTATTGAATCCTTCTAGGAGTAGTATTTCATTTGCTTTCTGGTTCCATACCCTCGCTGACTGCTTCAGACCATATATGCTCTTTCTTAATTTGCAGACTTTATGATCTAGTCCTTCCTTCACGAAGCCGGGTGGCTGTTCCATGAATAAGTCTTCCTTTATGTCGCCGTCTGTAAATGCCGTCTTGACGTCGAAGTGCTTTACTTTCATATTCTTCGATGCAGCGATACCAAGTAGAATCCGGACGGTTTCATACTTCGCAACTGCAGCGTAAGTTTCTTCGTAATCTACACCGTATCTTTGAGTGTATCCTTTCGCCACAAGGCGAGCCTTGTATTTGTCGATCTCACCATTCTGATTATACTTGACTTTGAAAGTCCATCTGCAACCGATGGTCTTGCGTCCCTGAGGTAGGTCTGTTAGATCCCAGGTGTGACCTTCTTCTAGGGATTTTATTTCTTCGTTAGCTGCCGCAATCCATCTGACTTTCTCTCTATGGTCCATACTGATCACTTCGTCCCAGGTAGAGGGCTCTCTGACACGTCTTATCGTGGCTTTATATCCCAATTTCTTTGTCGGTACACCTTGATTGAACCTTTCGGGATATCTTCGCGTTTTAGGTTCTAGCATTGGCTTTATCTCCTCTTCTTTAGAATCTGATATGGTCTCTTGATAATCGGAGTCTTGATCTTCGCTGATCGAATCGTCCTCTTGTAGGGACCCAGTATTGGGTTCTTCCTTGATTTCCCCTTCTGGTTCTGCAGTTGATGCTGGAACCGGATAATTCTCGCAAGTGGTGTCGCTTGTTCCTTCGTCGAATTTCACATTTCTACTGAAATGAACCATACTGGTTTTCGGATTAAGGATTTTGTAGCCTTTAGTTGCTAAACCATATCCGACTAGGATACCTTCCATGGCTTTGTCGTCCCACTTGCTTCGTTTTTCTTTGGGTATATGGGAAAATGATCGACTTCCGAAGACTCTGATATGACCAATCTTCGGCTTTGATCAGGTCCAAAGCTCATATGGTGTTTTGTCAATCGCTCTACTTGGAAGACGATTCAGCAGGTAACACGCCGTTGTTACTGCCTCTCCCCACCAACGATTATCGAGATTAGCGTCGAGGAGCATTGATTTCGCCATTTCGATTAACGACCGGTTCTTCCTCTCAGCAACTCCATTCTGTTGTGGAGTGTACGGGATCGTTAATTCGTGTTCGATTCCTTCTTTCTTTAAGTAGGCTTCCAATTCTCTTGACAAGTATTCGCCACCGTTGTCCGTTCGTATCTTTGAAAGTTTGAATTGGAACTTGTTTCGCGTGACAGCTACGTACTCTTGAAATATTTTGGGTAATGCATCCTTGGATTTGATAAGATGTGTCTGTGTGAATCTTGAAAAATCATCGACGAATGTTACCATGTAGCGATTACCGCCAGGAGTTGATTGCTTCATTGGGCCGCATACATCGCTATGTATTAATTCGAGTGGTCGTTTGCTTCTAGTTGTGGACGTTGGGAATGGAGCTCGTGTCATTTTACCTTTGATGCACGATTCACATGTCAATGGCATACGTGAATCATCTATCTTGATTCCTTCAGCAAGCCCTTTCGTATAGAGTGTCTTCACAGCCGATGGATCCCGATGGCCCATTCGTCTATGCCAAAGATGTAAACAACCATCGTGAGTGGCAATCTTTGCCCTGCATGCGCCTTCCATTTGTAGTCGGTACAACGATCCGTCCATCCTAGCCGTAGCTACGACTTGGCTACCTTCGTTGATACTGCATTCATCTCCTTTAAATATAATTTTGTGGCCCGTTTCGGAACGTATAGAACATCTTTAACAGAAATGCTCCTGATATCTCCTTTCGGACCGATGCATCTCAAGACGCCTTTCCCGACGCCTTCTGCCTTAATAACTGATTCGTCAGCGAGATGAATATTTTCCTCCTTGGGCTCGATATTCTTGAAGAATGTCTGGTCACAAGTCATATGGCTCGTTGCACCGGAGTCCACGTACCAGGCTAGTGCTAAAGAGTTACTTGAAGCCTTGAAGGCGGTGAATTCTTTCGCGTCAGGAGTTCTTACGGCAGATTTACTTTTCTGAAATCCACCTTTCGGTCTTTGTTTGTTCGTTTCAGCCAAGTACCGTCTGCAGTCCCGTTTATAATGACCTGGTTTCTTGCAGTAATGGCAGGTTGGAATTTCTCGTTTCGCGCTTGATCCATGATCTGTGGTATGCAAGGCTGTTTCTGCGTTGGCTGCTGATGAATTTGAGGAATTCTCTTGCCGTCTGTTGTATTCATCAATTACCTTACTCCGGACAAATTCCAGAGTTAATTCATCTTCGGGCCTAACCTCCATTGCCGTGATCAAGGTATCGTACGAGTCTGGCAGACTGCATAATAGTATTGCTACGAGGTTTTGGTCCGGAAAAACCTCTCCTATTCCACGGAGACGTTCTACGATCTCCATCATGGATGTTATGTGCTGCTGCATGCCTTGACCTTCACGTAAGCGTATTTTGTATAACTTTCTGAGAAGAAACAACTTGCTTGTGATATTGGCTTGCTCGTGGAGCTTTTGAAGTGTTTTCCACATGTCCCTAGCGATGTCTTCATTTACGATGTGAATGAGTTGATCGTCGTCCACTGATAGCGCAATGATTGCTTGCGCTTGTTTATCCTTTTTATTCCAATCTGCTGGAACTTCCTTTATGGGTTTAGCTTTGTCGACGACTTCCCAGAGATCATCACGGGTTAGCACCATTTTAACCATGAACTTCCAGAGCTGGTAGTTGGTATTGTTCAACTTCGTTATCGAGAATCTTGAATCTCCGCTAGTTGCCATCCTTTCATTTGAAACGCAGCGGGGTAGTAGAACCTGAGGTTTTAACTACGTAACTTTAGCTAACTAACTTATTGAATTCAACCTACGCTGTGGAAGCGTTATCTGTGACCCATAACCTGTAGGATTTCTAACCGCGATCTAAGAGTGAAATAAAAAGAAATTAATGTAACGAATAAAACTTTAATGTGAACTGATAACATTGATACAAAGGTTTATATACCATTTCTAAAAAAAAAATCTCTAGACTAAAACTGTATAAGATCGGGTTTGTATTTTTTAAGGGAGCTGGCGATTATCTCAACACCTCTTGCAGCCCTTAAATTCAATTTTAAGTGAAAACCGCGAACTGATAGCATTTAATTAGGGTTCGCTTGATATAAGGTACTGTAAATGACCCTTTTTGGTGAGTTACCTATTGACTACCGCCTTAAAATAACAGAATTTAAAATTCAAATAACTTTGTGCAAACCGATTAATTATAATTTTAATTTAACCGATCTCTTTTTAATCTATTTAACTAGGTTTCAAGATTATCAAAGAATTAGTGACAACTACAACAGCCTTTAGTAAATTAAATCCTCAACTCATAGGACCTGTTCCTGGATGTGAAAACTTGACTTTGTCGAGTGATGAATATTTCGAATGCATTGCTAGGCATCTTAGCATTTCAACTTACCACGCGTGTGGTACGTGTAAAATGGGAAGAGTGAATGACACAACAACGGTTGTTGATTCACAATTGAGGTGAGAAACAATTAAATGTTAGAAGTTCATAAATAAAAAAAGCTTAGAGCATTGCACCCTTTGCTTGAACCTGTTGTTCCAGTGCTAATGGTTTTGAGTTCAAGCATTGCTATAGGGATTCTCTTAGGGCAAAAGCAGGGTGACAACTGAAAATTTGAAAATCCTATATAGGAAATATAGGAAATTCCTTTGCTAAATATAGGAAAATATAGGAAGAATTGTATGTAAAATATAGGATAAAATAGGAAGAAATAATCCTTACAAAAATTTTGATCATAAAAAATGACTCAAAACAAAGTGGTATTTTATGACTTAGTGAAGTCATGAAATAGTCATATTTGTTTCAAAATATGACCTCTATATGATGTATTATCGTCATAGTATATGACCAGGCTGCAATTTAAAAATTGGGTCAGCTACCATGATGCTTAAGTCATCCGTCGTGATTAGTGCTCAAGTTATAAACCGTGACTATTGCATCAGCAATCATGATGCTCAGTCATACACGGTGACTAGTACATCAGTAATCATGATGCTCAGTCATACACCGTGACTAGTGCATCAGCAATCATGATGCTCCGTCATACACCGTGACTAGTGGATCAGCAATCATGATGCTCAGTTATACACCGTGACTAGAACATCATATTTAATGATTCTAGTCATCCGCCGTGACTAGGGCATCAGAAATTATGATGCTCAACACCACGATTAGAGCATCGTCTATAATGATGCTAAAGTCATTAAACATGACTTTAAACATCAGCTACTATGATGTAAAATCCTATACCATAAATATCGTAAGCTTGAGTCCTTGTTAGCTTTATTTAAACCTTTGAATAATACGTTACAGCTTAGTTTTAAACGAGTTTCTCATATGAAATCTAGATTATTCATTGGAGTATATATACCTTCCAAGGCTGTAACGAGTTTTAGTTAAGAACATAATACATAAAAAAACCGGCTCTATTTAAAAATATTTTATTTTTATAAAATAAACACACTACATTTTAAATTAAGACACAATTCTTTATTTTGGATTTTTTTGAAAGAAACGTTGAATCTTGAAACTTAAAACTATCTACGATCAGTTTAATCATCTGCGGTAGGTTTTCAATTTCTAAGTAGTATTTCCAGAGACAATTCTACTCTTCTCGCAACTAGATATAAAATTAAAAACCAGGGTTAGATCGAAATAGTTGATACCAGATATCACTAAAAATATTTCTCAACCGCCAATTTGATTTCTTAAATGAGCAAAACTTTAGAAAGTCGCTTTCACTCGAAGCCTCATTTATTTTAGCTACTCTTTCAGGTCTTGGTTTTGTAAGTTGGAATTTTAGCCTAATTTTGAAGACGCATATCTAATAATTTGCACGTATAAACTAGTGTTTTATTATTAGTTTCTAATTATAATAAAATCGTTTACAAATTAAATAAAAGCTTACCTTTAGACTTTATCCAAAGCTCCAACTTCTGATTACCTTCTATATCAAAATATTCTTGTAAGGTTTGTGAAATTGTGCACGATGATGGCCGCCGATTCTATATGTTGTAACGCGCACTTATAATAAGATAAACATAAACCCCATATATAGAAGTGTTCACCCCTCTGATTTGTGATAACCTGGATAGTGGTCATGGCCCTATTCTCTTCTTCGTTTACGGACTCTCACAGTTTGAAGTTCGAAAAATAGGCGGTTTCTGGGGAATGAAAAAATATAGAAACGGGCGAACGTATACTTTTTCGACCGTAATAGAATGGTTTGGAATTTGTCTTATATACATTTAAGAACGCGTACCTTTTCACTACAAAATCCAGCGCTTTACTCGAAAATAACCACGAGGTCCGAAAAACCGACACATTGCACGTGGGACGGTAAACTCTAAAGTGAAAGATTTTCGTTTTTATCATTCTCTAGGCGCATTTCGAATAAGGAATGTTTAACAATGTCAGTAAAGCGATGATATGAAATTCCAAGAAATTTGGGGATATCGTAGGTCATTTAGTATGATTCTAACATTATAAATAGTAACTACGTGAGAAAAGTGGTTCTTCAGAATAAAAAGTATAATTCATTCGTTATGTACACTGACCGTCGAGTCATTATCAATGACCATGTAGTTAAAGCGATATGAAATATAATATTTCTTTAAGGTCAAATTGAAGAAGTCATATGAAATGATTGTAAAATCATATTTAATAATGTAATAATCACACGCGATGACTCTCAAGTCAGAGCCAATGACTGGAAAGTTTGGATTGTTTTTATATACATTATTCATGACTCGTAACATCACGAAGTATACTGTCCATTAAATATGATGTTGGCAATAATTTTAAATGATCTAACAATATGCTTGGTGACTATTTGCTCATGGGAAATGATGTGATGTATTAATCATAAATAACGACCTCAAAATGACCACTTTTGGCGGATCCTTTGGAATGACCATCATGACTTGAAAATGACTTTACATTATTTTTACGACGTCATATGATGGAATTCATGACCTAAATTTTATACGGGAAGTGTAAAATATATGATAAAATGGGAAAATAATAAATTACAAGTTGGAAAACCAAAATAGTACCTCCCCGACAACCACGTGATCTAACCTAACCCAATCTTACCTAAAATAAATCAACTGTCCATTAAATATGACGTTGGCAATAATTTTAAATGATCTAACAATATGCTTGGTGACTATTTGCTCATGGGAAATGATGTGATGTATTAATCATAAATAACGACCTCAAAATGACCACTTTTGGCGGATCATTTGGAATGACCATCATGACTTGAAAATGACTTTACATTATTTTTTACGACGTCATATGATGGAATTCATGACCTAAATTTTTATACGGGAAGTGTAAAATATATGATAAAATGGGAAAATAATAAATTACAAGTTGGAAAACCAAAATAGTACCTCCCCGACAACCACGTGATCTAACCTAACCCAACCTTACCTAAAATAAATCAACTGTCCATTAAATATGACGTTGGCAATAATTTTAAATGATCTAACAATATGCTTGGTGACTATTGGCTCATGGCAAATGATGTGATGTATTAATCATAAATAACGACCTCAAAATGACCACTTTTGGCGGATCATTTGGAATGACCATCATATGACTTGAAAATGACTTTACATTATTTTTTACGACGTCATATGATGGAATTCATGACCTAAATTTTTATACGGGAAGTGTAAAATATATAATAAAATGGGAAAATAATAAATTACAAGTTGGAAAACCAGAATAGTACCTCCCCGACAATCACGTGATTTAACCTAACCTAACCCAACCTTACCTAAAATAAATCAACGCTTCCTATATTTTATCAAAGCCGTAAAAAAAATTCCAAAGAGGGAAAGTTGTAAGAACTACTCTTTAACTGTCTCGAAATTTCAATTTAAACGTGATTGGAAATGTAAATTACTCTCTAGCTCGCTTCATTTCCACGTTTCTCTAAAAGCGAATGGGTGACACGACGATAGGCCAATCGTAGCAGCGAAAGCCCGAAACCCTCGCAATCTTTGAAATTTTGTCGAAAGGGGAACTGGCACTCTTCTTTCGCTGAAATAGTAAACCCACGCTTCTAACTCATTTCTCTTAAAATTTACTATCAAACATCTTTATGTAAAGCAGCTACCGCACAATTACATTGTACAGGAAAATTTAGAATTACCGATAGTTTTCAAGAATCTTCAAAATTAAAATGGCAAAAATATATATATTTAAATTGCTCCGTTTGATGATAGAGTTGGATTATGTAAAGTAATAAACCATAAAGTTCGCGAGATAGTAAACGTTTCGGGTGGCTTTCGGTGAACCTAACCCTATCTTAAATAAAAAATAATAGAAATGTACAGGGTAAATGAAGAGGAAGAGTAGAAGGAGCATTTTGAATTCTAAAATGGAGATGGAATTCTGCTCAGATTGACACAGTCTTCACGAATTCTAACTACTCTTTTAGCACCCCTTGTAGAATACCGCTGTCTTAGTTTGGGTATTATTGTCGTATATTTAGCTTTAATTTCTCTGGGAGCGACTATCTAACTTATTTTTATTTCTTGCGGCAAACCGACTGAAAAATCTACCACAAGGTATATTGTTTTATCTTAAGTTTAATGAAAAACGACTAAGTATTTGTGATTCTGTAAACTTGATTTTATTTTTTCACTGATCTGGAGTTGTCCTTCTCTTTTTAGATTTGATGAAGGAGTGATTTTTACAAAGGTTTTATTTTTAAAACTTGCCGCTTTTTTGGGCATAAGAAAAAGGGGGTGAAAGCGGGTTTGAAAAGATAGGCTTGGCGACTTATGGTGGGCCTGCTAAAATTCCCAGATGGATTCAATTTTTAGTTTTATGGTGCCTTCCAGTGATATACAGGGTGGTAAAGATCAGACCAACACATATCTTTGTGGAGTCCCCCAATAATGCCGTCTGATGACGTCACTATACTACAATGTAGACCTCGTATACAGGATGTTAGTAAATACGTGTTATTGTAACCAAATGAGAATTTTCTATGGGTTTAATAGGGTAAATGCCTGATGGCTAGAAACACTGCAGTGGCACAGATCTAAGATTCGTAATTCACTCCGAGACAATTTATTTAACAACTTTAATAATACGATAATGATTGAATTGAATCGACGTGAGGCCAGAAACGCCAAAGTTGACTCCGCACGGTAATAACATCAGCGTAAATGTTCGATGTGTCTACCTTTGTGGTGAAGGCACACATGGAGGCGACTTTGCAGGTCTTGCAATGCATTTGAGTAGTGATTCCATTGATAGCGGCTCGAATCCGGCAATTTAAAACTTCTGCGCCCAACGGTTCTGTTTTGTAGACGCCGCCCTCAACATAACACAATAGAAAGAAATCAAGTGGTGTAAGGTCCGGAGACCGTGTTGGTCAAGGAATTGGTCCACCTCTACCTCTCCAACGATTGGGAAAGTGGTCGTTCAGACATTGAAGAACATTGACCGACCATTTGTGTGGGGCTCCATCCTGTTGGAACCACACGTTGCGAATCACTGCTAATAGCAATGCGTCTATCGCATCACTAAACTCATGACGCACGAAGTCCAAGTACAGTTCTCCAGCAATGTTCGCATCGAAGAAAAAGGAACCGATAATTCGGTTCCCACAAATGGCAACCCAGACATTTACCTTCTATCGAATTTGATGGTAATGGTGTCCTAGCCAAAAGGGATTGTGATGGGTTCAGTAATGCAT
>CAWUCO010000018.1:10000-12500 GCA_963920705.1 Odiellus spinosus | reverse complement strand
CCCCCGGGTTCGAATCCCGTGGCGTCCGTTCCGCGTTTTCGAAAGTTACCAAAAATATTTTATTTAATTTTAATTATTTTTTGTCGCGGTACTTTAAAGTCGTACGCCCGACCACTTTCGCGGTCAGCAAATTGATCGTGTCGCTTTCTTCGATACAGTCGCTTCACCCAAAAAACCCTACATTTCTCCCCAAACGCCCGACAACCGCTGCCTGATTGATGGCGGAATGTCCGGGAATAAAAACCTCGCCATTTTGGTAAGCGGCGAAATTCTCCACGGCCCTTGATTTCCGTAGCGCCAACGATAGTGAAAGTTTTGGGCACTCGTAGTTCGGTCGCGGATTTTCCGGACAATTGCTCGGGCAGGACACAGGAAAATAATAAGGACTCTTGTCCACCGGATGAAACGGTTGGCGAGTTGGCAACGCGCTAGCCCGGTGATCGTGGAGGCCCGGGTTCGAAACCGGGGCAAAAACCTTCGAAGCGAAAACCTAAGAATTAGCGAGCAATTTCAGCGGTAGGTCTCTTCCGCGGACTTTTTCGCCCAATTCTTATTCGCGACTGCACTACACGCTTAAAAACGAGAAGCATTAGTTTTTTTTTTTTTTTTTTTTTTTTTAAATTTTTTATTGCTTAATAAATTGAAATTTACGTTGATTACAAGTAGATGTGAAATTTTAGTTCATCTAGCGGCAGAATGGAAATGCGAGTTAAAAGTGAAACGGAAATTTTAGGTCAAAATTCGCGAAAAGCTAATTAATGTCAACATTAAGGATTAAACCCGAACATTCTTACGAGTCGGTGTCAAGTTATTAGTTACGTCGAGATTAAAGGTTTTTCTTGGACAGAACAAATGCGCTGCTAATATAATTTGTTTACTGTAGACGCGCAACGAAACCAAAGTTTATCGCGTACAACCTGAAAGCGAACATAACGAATTGAATTTGTGTTAATACAAAAACGTTAGCGTCGATAAATCGTAAACATCAGTCGAACGGGTAACGGATGAACGTTGGCACGCGGGCCATATTAAAAAAATATTCCCGCTTGTCCTTTTAAAGCCGCAAAAAGAAACGCCTCCTGCCCCAAAAGCTTCGGGACAGTCTGTGTTTTTTTGGCCGCACTCACCCCAAACGGCACCGTTTGAATAAACCGTGCGAGCTTGCTAAATACCATCAGTTTTACAAGCCCACCGTTCAACTTAGCGACAAAAATGCTAAATGGTCGAAGTTTACATTGACTACTAGCGGCCGGAGCGAATCTCCCCCAATTCGAAGGCATATACGAAATGTACAACGAGACCGTGCCGTCGGATCCCCCCCGCGCAAAAATCCCGGGTAACCGAGCCGCGCAAACCTCCACCTTCCGGGAGGCGGCCGAGAGAGGTCGGCTACTACGGGGAATTAACTAACCTAACCCTACCGCCAATATTCCGCGAGGGTCGGGCGAGCTCGAGCGAGCGCCGGCTTACGCGTTCCAATCTCGCGGACCAACTCCTTCGAGCGGGCAAAGAACCTTGCGTGCTGGGTTGTGACTGAACACGGCCCGCACTTAGCTAGCGTATCAGCCGTGCGCCCCGGAACTTGACGGACGTCACCAACACGCCGGTATTCATTCGTCTCTTCGTTCAGGTCCGGGACTGTACAGGGCACCTCCCAAATTATGCGTTTCGATTATGGCGAAACGGTCAAATTTGAGTGGTTGGTAGTATTCGCGCGCAATTTGCTTGCGTGTCTTCTTTTCAAGTTTTGCCGCTGCCATGTTGAGCGAGTATCCCGCGAACATTTCGCCCCCAGGTTTGGCTGAATTCATTTCGGCGACTTATATCGCTACGACGCGGAGATCTCGTAATTCGAAATCGCGAGACATGGGCGTTTGGACGCGGGTCTCCCACCGGAATAGCGCTTATTCAAGAGGGGGGGGGGGGGGGTGGCGTTCGGCCGAGCGAGGGTGCGTGTAAATTCCTTTTCGAATGCGTAAAATGGCGCGTGGGCCGTCAAACCCGGATGTACTGCGATACCGGGACGACCCGCGGCGGGGAAGGAGCAAGCCCCGGTCTCCCGCCCACTGTCAAAAATAACTTTAATATCTTCCGCCCGTTGGACGGATATCAGATATTAAGCTGATAAGAACAGATACTACACTTTGATCTTAGCCAAAAGGCCGAGAAGCGATGCCCGTCGCGGCGCTCGCTCCGCCGCGCGGCTCGCGACACCTCTTCTTTCGCGCTTGCTTTCTCGCGCTTGGCCCGTGGCCGCGATCCGCGCCTCCTGGCGGCGCAAAGACCCATAACAGCCTCGAGCACCCCAAACAAGCCACGGAGAAGAGCCGAAATCGGGCCGCCGTTGTTCGACCCGGATCGGCCTTTACCTTCGGCTGATAAGAACAGATACTACGCAATGATCCTAGACAAAAGGCAGAGAAGCGATAGTCGGCGGCCAGCGCCCTTGTCTCGCGTTAGCGTCGCGAACCTCGTGGCGCCCTTTCTCCCTGGACGCCGT